>JBAJHW010000001.1:6335719-6705719 GCA_037013535.1 Intellagama lesueurii | reverse complement strand
AGAAGACACTGATCCTGCAGATAAGGGATGCTACTGTACTGTAACCGTATTTCATTAAAGTCTAGTAAACAGGTGGCAATTTATCTAACATTTTGGACTGTTTTAGCATAGTGACAGGAGAGAACAGTGCGGGGGATCTTTTTCTACTTTTCTTAGAATCCAACACTATGTCGCTTAGGTAGCAAACCAATTCAGTGCTATGCCACTTGCCAATACTTTTTTAAAAAAACCTCTGCTTCCCTGCAGAGAGAGGGGGGGGGAAGGAGACAGGAGGAACAGAGAGGGAGGAATGGTCTAAATAGGGTTCACTTTTGAGTTGCAGGGTGGTTTCTTGTGCCAAAACCATCCAGTGCTTGCATATGGATGCAAGGATCACTCTAAAGAGCATGGTGCACCTTGTAGCGACTGTATTTAGCCTGATCCGGCCTGGAATAACTTGACTGTCTAGGGTTACCCTTGAGTTGCATGAGAGAACCAATGGAAAGGAAGAACATTCCAGAAAGCAAAAAAGGCTCTCCCAAGTATGATGCAGTTAGTGACCAAATGCATTCTGACAAATGCAACATTCATACAACACCTCTTTTTTAAAAAGGCAGACAAAATCGCATGAATAATAAAGCTGCCCTTTGATATCTGTATTTCCAAACTGACAAAGGTGAAATTTCCATTTTAACACGTCAACTGCAGATGGATAAGGTCTGCACCTAAAGTCCATGTGCCCGTAGACGTTTACAAAGTAAAATGCTCAAAATTCACCTGCAGAACATACATAGGCGTAACATATTCCTAGTCAGGCATAGGTTGAGTCTTGACAGATGTTGTTTTGTGTGGCATTGATGAGGAACTTCTCACAACTTCTGGTTCTGTGTTGTCTATTTATTATAGCTATCTGTATGATAAAACCATTCAATACATCCATTTTAGGATATAGCCAGACCCTGTTGAAGTCACCAGGCATGAGTGGTGTATTTTGTTTCATCATCAGTCATGCCCTGGTTGTGCAATTGATCACACAACCATTCGCACAATGGAGAACCCACCATATGCAACACCCATTTAGGCACCTCCCTTTATGCACATGGAAAAATCCAACCAGGATTGTGGCTTTCGTGGCCAGTATCCTACTTGGAGCAAAGGAAAAGCACAAGAGCGTGCTTCTTCTCCACCTGCCTCGGTGCACGGAACCGATCCTACAACCAATCATACAACCGGTCGCTCAACCAATTTCACCACCAGTGCAAGGCCGGCAAAGAGGAACTTGCCAGAGCAGAGGGAAAGGTTATACAACTGCATTTCTGCAATTGTGTAGCACAACAGGATGCTGGGCTTTGTGTTTTCGACCCCACTTTGTGGCAGCTGAGGAGCTTGTTTGGCCGGATTACAATGCCCATCAACCCCAGCTAACATGGATGGTGATGCAGATCAGCTCATGTGGAAGGCGAAGGTTGTTGTAAAAAAAACAACAACAGAGAATTTAATCAGCTGGTTAGTGCTCATGCCGGCTTTTATTTCTGTTTCTAAGCATGCAGAAATCACCTGGGACGTAATGATTGCTCCTCTGGTCCAAAGCAGCCGCTTGGATCTTAATTGTTTTCTTTTCCTTGTGCTGACAGAGACAGAGAACGGATCAAATCTGTTGTTCCTCCAAAGGGACGCAAAAGATTTGCCTGCCAGTGGGAGGCAGGCCAGATCACCAGCTGCTGTCGATTGATCGGCAGAATATTTAATTGAGGGTTCAAAATTTTCCTCTCGTTTCCTTGCAGCCCTATTTCCTTAGTGGGACTGGCAAGAAGCAAAGCAGGGTGAGGGTAGGGGTTTGAGCTGAGGTTTCTTATGCATTTAAAAGATCTGCCAATAAGTTCCTGCCTGTACTTTACTGGATGAAAAACTGAAAGGAGGGGGATCATAGTGGCAGGCATTAATAATAATAATAATAATAATAATAATAATAATAATAATAATAATAATAATAATAATAATAATAATAATAATAATAATAATAAAGTAGTAATTGCAGATTCCAGAAATAACATCGTCACAGCTACAAAAAACAGCAATATTAGGAACAGCATATATGCTATGTCAATATGCGTAGGTTTTTGGCTAAAAGTTGTATCTGTTATATAATACCAGTCACTGTTTTTTTTAAATAACTGTGCTTGATATTTTTGTCTAACAACAGCGAGAAGAAGAAGCACTCCAAACCAACATGGCGAAAGCTAAGATCCAAGGCATTGGTGCTAACAGCAAATCTCAACTCTGCCAAGGAAAAGATGAAACTATGTCACACCTCATCTGCAAATGTCCAAGGATTGCACAAACAGATTACAAAATTAGACATGATAGACTGGCAAAGTTAGTGAGTGCACTGGTGATTATGCAAAAAAATATAACTGGCCAGCCTCCAAAAACGCATGGGAACATCAGGTAGAGAAGGTGTCAGAAAATGAGGAAGTCAATATCTTGTGGGATTTCCGGATCCAAATGGAGAGACACCTTGAACATAACACACCAAACCTAGTAGTAATATAAAGAAGGTCTGGATCATTGCCATGGCCATTCCAGGGGATGCCAGAGTTGAAAATAAAGAATTGGAAAAACTAACAAAATTCAGAGACCTGGCCATCGAAACATCTTTCTTGTGGAAGAAACACACTTTGGTGGTCCCCATAGTCATTGGGGCTTTGAGAACAATAAGCAGTTGCAGATCTCAGGAATAATACTATTAGAGCTATAAAAAAAACACACAACAATATTAGGAGCAGCATACATCCTGCGCCGATATTTAACAGATACTATTCTGGCTTATGGCAATCCTTTCTGGAGTTTTCTAGGCATATTCAGAAGTAGTTTCCCATTCCCTTCTTCTGAAGGCATTGCAGAGCTCTGCAGCTTGCCCACGGCCACACAGGCTGGCTCTTCCCCTAGGAGGCACAGTGGGGAATCGAACTCCCAACCTCTGGCTCCACAGCCAGATCCCTCACCACTGAGCTAACCAACGAGCTAGTGGCAGGCCATAATTGAGGAAAAATATTTTTTTGGATCCCAACTCCTAGGCCCAACCACCATGAACCTTGTGGGTGTTATAATCTTAATAAGTAGTGTTTCTAAAAATTGACCACACCCATTGCAGAGATGTGGCAAAATATCTCCCTAGAGTGGGCAGAATTGCCCCAGCTAACCAGGTAACAGACGATACCACTCTGATGGCAGAAAGGGAGGAGGAATTAAAGAACCTCTTAATGAGAGTGAAAGAGGAGAGCGCAAAAAATGGTCTGAAGCTCAACATCAAAAAAACTAAGATCATGGCCACTGGTCCCATCACCTCCTGGCAAACAGAAGGGGAAGATATGGAGGCAGTACAGATTTTACTTTCTTGGGCTCCATGATCACTGCAGATGGGGACAGCAGCCACGAAATTAAGACGCCTGCTTCTTGGGAGGAAAGCGATGACAAACCTAGACAGCATCTTAAAAAGCAGAGACATCACCTTGCCAACAAAGGTCCGCATAGTCAAAGCTATGGTTTTTCCAGTAGCGATGTATGGAAGTGAGAGCTGGACCATAAAGAAGGCTGACCGCCGAAGAATTGATGCTTTTGAATTGTGGTGCTGGAGGAGACTCTTGAGAGTCCCCTGGACTGCAAGGAGAACAAACCTATCCATTCTGAAGGAAATCAACCCTGAGTGCTCACTGGAAGGACAGATCCTGAAGCTGAGGCTCCAATACTTTGGCCATCTCATGAGAAGAGAAGACTCCCTGGAAAAGACCCTGATGTTAGGAAAGTGTGAAGGCAAGAGGAGAAGGGGACGACAGAGGACAAGATGGCTGGACAGTGTCATCGAAACGACCAACATGAATCTGACCCAACTCCGGGAGGCAGTGGGAGACAGGAGGGCCTGGCGTGCTCTGGTCCATGGGGTCACGAAGAGTGGGACACGACTTAACGACTAAACAACAACAACCAGTGACCATGCTAGCTACTTGGTCATGGGATTTGTAGTCCACAGGCTCCAGGTAGATTGCACATTTTGAAAAGTTGCTTGCATTATTCCCCAGAATTTCTGATTTAAAGAATCAGACGAGAGATGACGGCACAGAATCTATGTCTGGAGAGCTATTCTCTGTCAGTGCTGAGCTAGATAAATATATAAACTAGCCCAGGATAAGCTTGCTGGTTGGGTAACTCCAGCTTGAGTTGAATTTCCCACTGGGAGAAGAGGCAGCCTGGGTAGCCTTGGGCCAGCTGCACAGTCCCACAGCGCCCCTAGAGGAAGGGAAGGGTAAAACCACTTCTGAGCACTCTCTACCTAGAAAACTCTGAAAAGGATCACCATAAGTCAAAACGGACTTGAAAACACATAATTATTACTCGTAGTGCAAGCCAGCCTTGTCTTCTTCCTGTCTGCTGCTCAAAGCTTAGAAATAACCTATTACAAATAAAAGTCACAGAAATAACTAAATTCTGCTTGCACTAACTGGGGTGTAACTGCTTACATTAGAATTGCAAGTTAACAAGGGATAACTTAACTTCTTTTGCATCCTACATGTAACATTTGAGTAACTTTTATAGTTACTGTATGATGGAGGAGGAAAAACACCTAATAACAGGGGGGGAAAGCAAACATTCAACTTGACACTATAAAACAGCGTTAAAATTATGAAATTTTTAAATATATATATATACACACATACAATATTAGTTAGTGTATTAATTATAAATAAACGTCTGTTATTTCAATAAAACCCCAAGAGTGATAAAAACATTATATGAAAATTTTCTCTTTTTTTCCTGAGAGGATCTTGATCCTTGTAAAAAAAATTAGTTATCTTTCATGCAGCCAAGTCTGTGCCCGCATTGGCAAAAATGTGAAAGTTACTTTTACTAGCCAATTACTAGTTACCGTTGCAAAGCCCCTCAAAAAGTTGTTGCTTGTGATAGTTTTTGCTGCTGTTTTTGCTACAATTAGCAAAGTCCCCAAAATGATGGATGTTAAAATGTCTTGAAGCCATTCTTTAAAAACAGGCCAAAGAAAATTTTAAAACCCGGTCTTAAATAACCAGGGCCAGATGGAACAAGACACCCACGAGGAAGCTTAGCTAGAATGGAGCCAGCCTGACTTCCCTTAGGAAGAAGTTTGTTGGAGAGAAATGGTTTGTCTGTAACAGAGACTCAGATTTAGATTTGAAATGGTCCGAAGCCTTGTTCAATAAAATATTTCTCTCTCACCTTTTAGACATAAATTTCTGCATGCAACAGAAACTGTATATGGAGATTTGTGACAATTCACTTACAAAAGTGATGCCATTTATGTAACCGCAACAGGATTCCAGCAATTGCTAGCTGAAATAAAACTACAGCATCACTGTGACATTCGCCCTTGTGGCCCCTGCTTGTCTTTCACTCACAAAGGCTCACGTCATGTTTTCCTCTCGCTGCCACCAGTGGATTACCTCAATCCACAATATAAATGACGTTTGTCCGAACACTTGTCTTGTGAACAGAAACAGAACTTATTTATTGAAGTGAAGCCGATTTAATAATCACAGAAGTTCTTCAGATGAACATTGTACACAAGCAAATCATCAACAGTACATACTTCTTTTCTCTTGCTATATCATTCCCACCTTCTCTACCTAATTTCCTAACCAGCTCTATCTCTCAGTATCTGTTCCCTCTCTCTCTGACTAACCAGTCCTATCTGACTCCTCCTTCTCCCGCCAAGCCTCATGTAGCTGCTGACTCCGCCTCTCCAGTCCTCCCATAGGTTCATGCAAATCAGCTCATGAATATGAATGGAATGAGTGATGTGGGCGATCGTCACAATCACATTAAAGCACAGAGATTCCTCGCTAGTTTGTTCAAAGGAGTCCTTCCTTCCTTCCTTTTTCTTTCTTTCTGCAAAGCAGCCTTTTTCTACATGGAGCCCTGTGGTGCAGTGGTTAAACTGCAGTACTGCAGCCCAAACTCTGCTCACAACCTGGGTTCAATCCCAGGTTGCCAGTGTGAGGTTCACTCAGCCTTCCATCTTGCTGAGGTCAGTAAACTGAGTGCTCAGCTTGCTGGGAGAGAGAAGGCGGTGTGTAGCTTGCACAATTAAATTGTAAACCGCCTAGAGAGTGCTTTAAGTGCTATGCGGCGGTGTATGAGTAGCATGCTTTCCTCTCTTTTTTTAGTTTCCCACCCACCACCAAAGCCCCTGCTTGCACATTCAAAGTGTGCATGGCATGGGCCAGGGTGATCCCGCTCCATGGCATGCGTCCAATCTTCTGGGAGAGCAACTGAGCTCAGGAATTCTACTTCTCATGGACTACACCTCCCAGAATCCCCCATGCCAGCTGGCAGGTGCTGGGATCTGAAGCCCAAAAAAGGTTGACTAAATTAAAGGAGAAAAAAAGGAGCAGGAAAGACAGAAAACGGTGGCACTTTAAAGACTAACAGATTTACTACAGAATGAGCTTTGTTGGTCAAAACCCACTTCTTATGTATTTCATTTATTTATTTAAAATATTTTTACCCCACCTTTCCCAGCAAAAAAGGACCCAAGGCAGCTTCCCTCATTAAAAGGACAATATTTAAAAGCTAAAAACAGTAAGTATGCAAATATTTTTAAAAAGAGTTTTAAAAGAATTCTATTAAAAAAGGTCAATAAAATCAATACTAAAAACACATTTAAAAACAACAGAGCACAACAATCCGTTAAAAAAACAAAACCCACTCAGGCAGCCAGTCACTGAGGAAAAGCCTGCCTGAAGAGAAAAGTCTTTGTCTGCTTGTGGAAGGACAGCAAAGATGGGGCCAAGCTGGCCTCCAGTGGGAGGGAGTTCCAGAGTCTAAAGGAGCAGCCACAGAGAAGGTGGCTCTCCCGGGTCCCCACCAAACGTACCTGTGAGGATAGTGGCTGGTGGGAAAGTGTTTTGAAAATCTTCCTGTTTTTGAGAGACAAGAAGCACATATTCTATGTTCTCTGCATTTATATCCCATGAGGCCGTATTATTAAAATTCCCTTTGAACCGCAAAACTCATCCTGCAATAAATCAGTTACAGTGGCACACTTTTCTGTCCTTTCTCCTCTCTTTTGCACCCTTTTTGCCAACACACTAAAGACAGGCTAACACATCTACTTCTCTGGAAATTAAAAATAATAAGAAGAAGAAGAAGGTTTCCAAATGCTGAAAGGCAATGCTGTTGCCCTCCAGTCTTGCCGGGGAGACCTCTTGTTGGCTGATGTGAGATCAGAATACTGATATGGATACGGTTACGCTCTTCTCTTGGGAGCAGAGTCAGTGCCCGTAAGGATGCATCCTGTCTGCCCGCTTCGGGGTCTGGTTGGACTGGAGTCTCTGGGAACATTATCTGCATTGATCTCAGTTTCAAAGTCAAAACCTGGGGCCGAGAAGAAGAAAAACTTGATTCAAGGAAGGAAGAAAATGGCAGCATTGATCGCTTTCATCTGAAGGTGAAAACTAAGAGGAGAAAGACAAAAAGGCAAAAGTCAAGTTATTTTCCAATCTGTCCATTAAGGGTTTCATTTCTTTATCATGTGGCATTTATATCAATATCCCAGATAATGGTGTAGAAACAAATCCTGCTGGATTGCTACTGTGGTCACAGCCGCAGCTTCAATCCAGGCTGCCTGGCGGCAGCGCTGAAACAAGAAAGCGCCTTCAGAAAATTTGAGGAATTTAATTTATTTTGACATACTACTTCTCATCAGGAATGGTTCGAGATTCTTTTGCTGCCTAAAGCAGGGGTGGAAACAGCACTCACCCACCCCAGCCAAAGTGTGGACCGTCTCCACCTTTGGTAAAGGGATTTTGGCAACAGAAGAAAGCGTGCTGCTGATATACTGCTCCATAGTGCTTAAATCACTCTCTGGGTGGTTTTCAATTCAATTATGCAGGCTGCATATTCCCCCCCCCCCCCCCGCCCAGCAAGCTGGGTACTCAGTTTACCAACCTCAGAACGATGGAGGGATGGCTGAGTCAACCTCAGGCTGGCTACCTGAGCCAGCTGGGATCGAACACAGGTCATGAGCAGAGTCTTGACTGCAGTACTGCAGTTTATTTATTTATTTATTTATTTGATTTATATACCGCCCATCTGGCAGCCAAGGCCACTCTGGGCGGTTTACAACAAGTAACATAAAACAACAAAGTAGCAAAATAGCAAATAACAACATCAATACATAGGGGCAAAAATCAAAAATCATAAAGTGCAGTGAGGATAAAATTACAATACCATAAATACAATTAAAAGCGTAGAAAAATATAAAAACATGGAGCGTGGCAGTATGATAGATGTTATATTATCAGGCACTATTGTATCAGGGTCTTGTTTGTTCAGGGAAGGCCTGTCTAAATAGCCAGGTTTTTAGTAGCTTTTTGAAGGGGCCCAGTGAAGGGGCCAGGCGGACTTTGGGCGGAAGAGAGTTCCATAATTGTGGGGCTACCGCCGAGAAGGCCCAATTTCTAGTGGTTGTTTTCCGGGCCTCTCTCGGGGTCAGAACTCTCAGCCGCCCAGCCTGCGACGACCTTGTAGGGTGGTGTGAGAGGCGTGATGAGAGCATAGAGGCTCTCATTGGAGTGCCGTCCATCTCTAAGGTATCCAGAGAGGTACAGACCACTCCGCCGCCGACTCCGCGGGAAAGGGTACACCAGGGAATAGATACCCGGGAACTGGAAGAAAACCTACGGGGTCTGACTGTAGCCACTCAGACGGATGGGAAATGGGCGGGAAGGGAAGAAAGAGGGAGGTCCGTGATTGAGGCGGGAATGGGAGATATAAAAAGGGATAAGGACAACATACCAGGCGGCTGGGAGCTGATCTGGGTAGAGGACCCATGGACGGGACAATGGGAGAAAGTAAAGGTGCCGCGAGAAGAGGCTGATTATAGACGAAGGAGGGGGTTACCTCAAAGACCCTCTTATTGGGGCGAGTCCGAGGCTCGAGAGTGGAGAAAGAGGTTAAAGGAGGAGAAGGAACTGGTGGCCAGAGAGGCGGAGGAGCGACGACTATGGCGAGCGGAGGAAGTGAGGAGGATGTTGTGCCACCAGGACCGTGGGGTTCCCTGGGACGGGAGAAGGAGCCGATTTGGATCGGAGATGGAGGGGAGGAGACCCTACCGTTGTTAGGGGATCACGATGAAGAACAGGAAACACTGACTCCTGATCCTTTCCTACCTGGGCCGTGGGAAACCAAGTCATCAAATCCATTTGAGCAAGAACCCTGGTTGCCCTTGCAGCGTCCGGTGATGTCGCAGGAGAAGTTAAGAACTGAACCCTTGATTAACAATTTCCAGTTAAAAAATACAATAAACCCGAGTTTGGATTTTGAGATAAAAATGACTCCTGGTTTATTTGGTAATGAGGCTAAAGCAACATACGAACCTTCACAGGTGGGCAGACCTAACTGGAAGGAGGCACTCGGCCAGATATCGAGGTCCCAAGTCATTTAGGGCCTTATAGATTAATACCATCGCCTTGAAACTGTTACGGAAGCAAACAGGTAGCCAGTGTAAGGCGGCCAGGGTGGGGGAGATGTGTTGGTATTTTCTAACCCCGCTCAGAAGTCTGGCCACCGCATTCTGGACCCGTTGCAGTCTCCGAAGCAGTCCCAAGGGCAGCCCCATGTAGAGGGCATTGTAGTAGTCTAATCTCGAGCCTACCAGCGCATGGACCAGCATGGTGAGGGACCCAGTGTCAAGGTAGGGACGTCGCTGGGTCATCCGCTTTAGGTGGAAATAAGCGGATCGGACCACAGACGTTATCTGAGATGTCATTGACCATCGTAGCCCAAACTACGAACCTCATCGTTCATGGAAAGAGTGGGGCCCCCAAAAGATAGGGAAGCACTCAGACCACAGACACTAAGGGCCCCCACCCGCAGGATTTCCGTCTTGTCCGGTTTCAGACTCAGTCTGTTGTCCCTCAACCATCCCTGGACGCAGCCTGAACCCGGACTGGAACGGATCAAGGGCATCAGTTTCCTCCAGCAGAACCTGAAGCTGATCGGCCAGCACTCTCTCCACCAGCTTGCCAATAAAGGGGATATTGGCAACTGGAGGATAGTTGTTAATATCATCAGCCGCCAGATTGGGGAGGGGGGGAACCCTGCCATCAAGGAGAGATCCATTAATAGTAGCCTCCGCCCACTCAGTTGTTATCCACGAGGTTCCTTAGAAGAAAAGAAGAAAAATCCCACAAGCATCAGTCACACACCTTCTCAGTTAAAATCCAGAAACAATTAACTAAATAAACTAAGAATTTTTCCCTGGTATGACTCCTAAAATCCTGGTGGCTGCCTCCCTCTGTCTAGTGGTACGGCCCCGTTTGTTGTTCGTAGTTTGCAAAAATACTGGCCCCTGTTCTTACAACCATGCCTCATTTGGCCACCATCTGAGTTGTCTGTAGTACAGGGAAGTGGGCTAGAACTGTCTAGCACAGCATTTTAAGTCCCTCATTAAACTAGGATACCTGGTGTGGTGTAGTGGATAGAGCAAACGGAATAGGGCTCAGGAGTCCTGGGTTCGAATCTCCTCTCAGCCATGGAAACCCACTGGGTGTGTGTGTTTGGAACTGGTAAAACCACCCCTTAAATATCTAGCTTATTTTTGAAAATCCCATTAGGGTCGTTATAAGTCAGTTCTGATTTGAAAGCGCATATCAGCGACACTAAACTACAAATCCCATGGTTTGATGAGATGGATCCATGATGCTTAAACTAAAATCTAACCAAGGGAGATACACCCATAGTAGCAGCACCTTGTATCCCCATTTTTGCCGCTTGAAAACCTTCCTTCTGCCCCAAACTAGCCTTAGATGCCCCCGTGGCTTCAATTTTGGTTTCTGTTTCTTTGGGGGGGGGGGGGGGGAATTGAGGCCAAATTTGTCTTTCAGTTCCTGGAAGCTTCTAGGAATAGCACTTTTCAATTTAGCAGATTGGGACGACTCCCCCAAACTCCAACAAAGCCAAAATAAAACATTAAAGCAATCTGAAACGGACGTCCCAACACTCCCACAAGGTACGGACGTATATATGTATTTGGTAACGTTTTTTGACATTTCTGGGCCAGCTACAGTCCCCTTCGCAGATGCTGGGATAGGAAAATGACCACCTGGCCTGGCAGGACTTAAAAATATCATGGAGAGGTAAGACAAGAATTGAAAGGATGATGGTGATGTCTCTTCGGGAAGTAGGCAAAACGTGTCGCCCTGTTGAAAAAAATGTGAATTTCTCATTAAGAATGGTTACGAATTGAAAATAAAACTGCTAGGGTCGTTCTGTCTTATGCAAATCTAGACACGACGACCCACCAGTGTGGTTTTTCTCACTGCCCTTCAGAAAGGCTACGTATTTTAGTTCGTTTGTTAGTTCGTTAGTTACAATATTTTTACCCTGCTTTTCTCCTTGAAAAGGACCCAAAGTGGCTAAAAGACAATATTTAAAGCTAAGAACAATGAGTATAAAAAGGCAGCTTACATCACTAAAAGACAACGTTAAAGCTAAAAATAATCAGTATACAAAGATTTAAAAAGGAACAAGCAAATGGTGGTGGTGGTTACGTGCCACCAAATCACCTCCAGCTTATGGTGGCCCTTTGAAGGAACGGCATCAGTAGCTCTGCTCACTTCCGGTAAACTCAAGGTTGTGGTTTCTTTTACTGAGTCAATCCATCTCGTATTTGGTCTTCCTCTGTTCCTCCTGCCTTCAATTCTTCCCAGCACTATTGCCCCTTCCAGTGAGTCTTGTCTTCTCACGACGGCCCCGAAATATGACAGCCCCACTTCCATCATGTTTGCTTCTAGAGAGAGTTCAGGCTTGATTTGATCTAGGATCCCTTTTTTAGTCTTTCTGGCAGCCCAGGGTCCCTACGGAAACCCTAGGAGGAACGTCCAAAAGGAAAGGCTATGGCAGACTGGGAAATGCGTAGAATGGGGCAACCCTGGAGCAGTTATGGGAAAGGCTATAACAAAGGCAAATAAAAGAGAAGATGTACAGAATTATGCATATTGTAGAGAAAGTAGATAGACATCTTCCTGCTTCTCTCATAATAACTATAAATTCTAGCACAGAGAACATTAGAACTTATGAAACTGAAGAGTCAAGACACAAATTAGTGCTGTTCCCACTACATTGTTAATGGCAGTCTCTTCCACAAAATATAATGATGTCCACCAACTTAGGAAGCTTTAAAAGGACTGGGGTAAGAAATTTAATTGCAGATATAGTTAGATGACCTTAAAAGAGGCCTACGCAGACTAATGGGCAATTACCAATGGTTACTAGTCATAGTGGATATCTGCCACTTCCAGGATCAGCCTTGAACAAAGCTTACACAGCTGCTTTTAGAAAGGAGTTAGGGACATTTGTAATTGCAGGGCCTTCCGAGAAACAAAATAGCTAGCTCCCATTATAATTACATTTGAAAGGAACATTCAGTTTCTGAAAGGAACCATTTATCAGAAGTAACTATAAAAAGTTACATTTAGTTACTTTTAGTTATATTTAGTTACTTTTAACTTGTAGTATGCTACAAGCTACTGGTCTGTAGTATGAACATGATTTTCTCCTATTCACCTTGCTGCCACTGCAATATTAACAACGGAGCAGAAGGCAACAACGCAAGCCAGCTTCTCAACCGTGGAGTCTTCTTCACCCACCAATCAGTGAGATCACAGACCTGTAACTATACAACTTACTGAAAACTTACAGTTGCACTACAAAAGAAGTAGTTATCTTCCATTAAGTTACAGACATAATACAAAATAGTTATGCTTCTATTACTGGAATAAAATGAATTAGTTTCAAGTAACATATTGCTGGGATCTGGCCATGTTTAGGTTCTTTCTCTTAGGCATAAGGAGGCTGTTGGCAGATTTTTGAAACTTTTGATAAATTCTTCTAGCTGTGCAGCCGAAGTCCAGGGATTCACAGAGCAGAATTACCTTCACGTTCCGCAGAGTGCTCTGTCCCTTTTTCTCATCCACTGGCACTTACAGTCTCAATAACTCACTTTGAGACATTAGCACTAGAAGGAAAGAAAGAAAATTTTCCTTACTTACAGTTCTGAACAGATCAAACAGCAAACTAACAAAACATCTCTGACTGATGTTCAACAACAGACTTCAACATACTCCCTTGCTTCCAATAGACTACTGAGAGGGGGGAAAGCCTGAGCAGAGAGGCAGAGCTCTCTTTGAATTCAGCAGGGAGTGATTGGTTACTGCTGGATAGATTGACAGTCACTCCAGCCCAGAAAGGTCCCTCCCAGCGACACGTACTAGAGGCAGTATGCGAGGTTGCAAAAAAAGCACATCCCTCCAACAGAGGCTGCATGCCTTTTTTTTTTTTTTTAACGAAAGACAGTCCTCCACTTTAAGGGCTGATTCAGGACACTCTTCTGTTGCAAAAACAAAACAAAACAAAAGGAGTGGAATCAGGGACCAGAAGTGGCTTGTCCATTTTTCGCAGCACCTGGGCCGCAAATTTGAGGGTGTGATCACATTGGGAAATGGACTGCTATCTATTTCCTGGTGACTACACAACACATAGGTAAATGCGCTCCAGCCTGACCCCAATCCATGCCCAACTAGACCTTTTTTGGTCTCCTTGTAGGGCTCCAACATTTGGGGTGGGGGGTCAGGCTGGGGTGATTCCCTGAGAGATGTAAGGGCCTCTTTCAGCCAGATTGCTTCTATCAATGCCACCCTTTCTGGTGCAATCAAACATCCTCTTCGGTGATGATGCAGCTGTTGTTGCCCACTCTGCTGAAGACCTCCAACAACTCATGAATTGTTTTAGCAAGGCCTGCCAAGACTTTGGACTAACAATCAGCCTGAAGAAAACACAAGTCATGGGCCAGGGCGTGGACTCACCTCCCTCTATTACCATCTCCACACAAGAATTGGAGGTTGTTCATGACTTTGTGTACCTTGGCTCAACGATCTCTGTCACCCTCTCCCTAGATGTCAAGCTGGATAAACGCATTGGCAAAGCAGCCACCACGTTCTCTAGACTCACAAAGAGAGTATGGCTAAATAAGAAGCTGACGGCCTAGACCAAGATCCAGGTCTATAGAGCCTGTGTCCTGAGCACACTCCTGTTCTGCAGTGAGTCCTGGACCCTTTGTGCACGGCAGGAGAGGAAGCTGAACACGTTCCATATGCGTTGTCTCCGACGCATTTTTGGTATCACCTGGCAGGACAAAGTTCCAAATAGAGTAGTCCTGGAATGAGCTGGAATTGTTAGCATGTATACATTACTGAAACAGCGACGTCTACGTTTGGCTTGGGCATGTCGTGAGAACGGCTGATGGTCGGATTCCAAAAGATCTCCTGTATGGAGAATGAGTGCAGGGAAAGCGCCCCAGAGGGAGACCACAGCTGCGATACAAGGAGATCTGCAAGCGGGATCTGAAGGCCTCAGGAATGGACCTCAACAGATGGGAAACCTTGACCTCTGAGCATTCAGCCTGGAGGCAGGCGGTGCATCATGGCCTCTCCCAATTTGAAGAGACCCTTGTCCAGCAGGCCGAGGCAAAGAGGCAGACCCGAAACCAGCAAAATCAGGGAGCTGGACAGGGGACAGACTGTATTTGTCTTCAGTGTGGAAGGGATGGTCACTCTCGAATTGGCCTCCTCAGCCACACTAGATGTTGTTCCAAGACCTCTACTCAGAGCATGTTACCATAGTCTCTTGAGACTGAAGGATCACTAATCTAACTCCCAACAACCATCCTCTTTTTGTCTTCTTCGGTGAGGTACATCCTCCTTTTTGGTTATTACGAGTTAGTGGCCACGCTTCTCAGAAAGAAGCCAGACACATCTGACCCTGCTGCTGGAAATAGTTTCTGAGAGCCCACTTGTTCCTTCAGAATGTAACAGAAGAGGGGAGCCTTAACCGAAGGGGAATTAGTTTTCCTGGTTGAGTTTGTAGCTACAGATTGGCAGAAGAACTGAAATCCTGCTCCTCCCGGTGATGAAACTTTCCCCGGTGCTAAACCAGCTCCAGAACTGCTTGTACCAAGTAACATGGTACACTAACTGGAATTAGATCTTCTCTGCAACCCAGTCCTGCTGCCGTTACTGCTCCTTCAGAGCACCACAGATTAGGGAGGACATGATTTGCAACACGACTAGAAAGAAGCCACTCCCAACCTCTCTGGACTTCGTTGGTCCCAGAGATTCCCCCCTAGCCTGCTGCTTTTTCTCCTGTCTTCAGCTAGATCATCCCCTTTCCGTTCTGACTTCTACCCTGTACTTACTTGAATTCACCACCTCCACCACTGCTGGGTCTGGCAGGTTTCAGGACGCTGGCTGAAGTCTCGGGGGTTTGCAGTGCTTCCTTAGGTCTGTAAGCAGAGAGAAAAATCTCATCATCAACGGAGGATGTTTGTGACATGAGCATCCCACTCCGTCTATTTCTGGCTGATGCCAAGACTCGCCCAGCTCAGCGTGTAGGTAATTTCATGTGTGCTGCAGTTGTTTCCATCGGAACCAGTAGAATCTGGGGACCCCAGTGTCCTTCGGGCACTGAATCCATGGTAGGTTTTAGCCCAGACTAGGAATATTTGCTTTTGTGTTTTGGGATGACAGTCACCACCAGCATTCATTAGGAATTCCCCAGGTAGAGTTCTGGGATGTCCAACCCACAAACACAGATCTGCAGATTTCTAGATTTCACTGCCTTGGAGACAGCTCTTGGATGATTTACCTCTGATGTCACCATGCCGCTACCTGTTGTTAATTAAAAAAAAAAAAGCACTGGCAAATTGCTTCCTGGGAGTTGTAGTTCCTCAGGAGGTGCCCTCTATAGCACCTAATGGGTTGCGAAACTATGACTCCCAGTGTCCTCCATGCCCAGAAAGGTTTGGCTCCTGTTGGTCAGTCACTTAAGGGCAAGGATGATTGACTGACCAGTATGGGCCAGAATTCTGCCTGGGGAAATCTTGGGGAATTATAGGGTTTGTAGTCTAAAAGCACAAAATGGAACACCCCTGTTCTAGGCTTATGAATCTATTTTTGGGCTGGGGCTCAGCATCTCAGGTGGCTTCTGTAAACTTCTAAGTTTAAAGCTGGAGCGGATTCAGGGTCCCAGGGCCAGAGTCGACTGCCCTCCACCTTTCATTGCTCCCCATGACATCACAAGCACTCACCCCTGTGACACCATAACGGCTCTCCTCTGTGACCTCACAGAGACATTGCCTCAGCTTGTTGCCTGAAATCACATGGAGGGGATGCTTAACACACACATGCTACTGCCCTCACCGTTGTCATTGTCACCATTTTCCCTTCCCTTCTTAGGCTCTATTGCAGTGGTTCCCAACCTTGGGCCTCCAGATGTCCTTGGACTAAAACTCCCAGAAGCCATCTCAAAACACAACACATACAAAACACAATACCGTAGCTCTGCTGGCCAGGATTTCTGGGAGTTGTAGTGCATGAACATCTGGAGGCCCAAGATTGGGAACCACTGCTCTATGGGAGCAAGGGCCTGGCTTTGTGTGTGTTGAGGCACCTGGCTGTGTGTGTAGAGAGAGATACAATCATGTTCCACTTATATAAGGTAATTCTGTCCTGACCCTTCTTTCCCACCGTGACATTGGGTGACATTTCATTTCGGATGTTCCGAGTTCAAATGTTGGCAGCCGATAGCACATGCTGATGACAGGCACTTAGCTTTTCCTGCCCGGAGTTCATCAGTGCAAAACTTGAAGCTTAGGGCCTGAGACACTACAGAATGAAAACGGTCAAGGCCACGGTTATTTTGGTTAGCTATCTGGAGGGCATGATTGAGGAGACCTGAGTTCGAATCCCTGCCTGGCAATGGAAAGTCACTGCAGGGGTGGAACCGGTAAACCCACCCCTTAAATATCTCACTTATCTGGAAAAGGCTGTTAGGATTGATATAAGTCCATTTTGACGTGGCAGCACATAACACACGTTGTGGGGTACCTGTGAAAATTCTCTCCTCAGCTGGGTGGAACAGCTGCTGCCAATTCACAGAGCCCTTTGGCATTGCTGTGCCTCACCCTTGCTCTCACTGACGGGTTCACACAAGCAAGTGGTGACAAGAGGATGGGGTTCAGGAGGCCCCTCCACGGCCTTGTTGTTGTTGTTGTTTGTTGTTTAGTCATTAAGTCATGTCCGACTCTTCGTGACCCCACGGACCAGAGCATGCCAGGCCCTCCTGTCTTCCACTGCCTCCCGGAGTTGGGTCAAATTCATGTTGGTCGCTTCGATGACCCTGTCCAACCATCTCGTCCTCTGTCGTCCCCTTCTCCTCTTGCCTTCACACTTTCCCAACATCAGGGTCTTTTCCAGGGAGATTTCTCTTCTCATGAGATGGCCAAAGTATTGGAGCCTCAGCTTCAGGATCTGTCCTTCCAGTGAGCACTCAGGGTTGATTTCCTTCAGAATGGATAGGTTTGTTCTCCTTGCAGTCCAGGGGACTCTCAAGAGTCTCCTCCAGCACCACAATTCAAAAGCATCAATTCTTCGGCGGTCAGCCTTCTTTATGGTCCAGCTCTCACTTCCATACATCACGACTGGAAAAACCATAGCTTTGACTATGCGGACCTTTGTTGGCAAGGTGCTGTCTCTGCTTTTTAAGATGCTGTCTAGGTTTGTCATCGCTTTCCTCCCACCTCCACTGCCTAGCCTTCTCCTTTTGGCCTGCTGTAGGAATTGAACCTTGTGGTGCAGTGGTTAAACTGCAGCGCTGCAGCCAAAACTCTACTCACGACTCAGGTTCAATCCCAGGTAGCCAGCTCGAGGTTCACTTCCATCCTTCCAAGGTCAGAAAATTGAGCACCCAGCTCACGGGGTGGGGGTGGGGGACAATATGTAGCCTGCATACTTAAACTGCTTTCAGCACTATGGGGTGGTATATAAGCAGCACACTTTTTTTCGTGCTTTTGTGCCCCATGAAAGAGGGTGAAGGGACTGTAGTATCAGCAGCGGGAAAGAAGTGGCAGGGACCCCCTCAGAGCATCTGGCCATGCTGCCTAGGGATGATAGGATCTGTAGTCTCCAAAGAAACAGAGCTTGGACATGTTATTTTGGGGAACTTTTTGGGATGGCCATGATGGGTGAGAACTGAGGGTGTCGGTTGTCCCAGAAACTAACATTTCTGAATCCCATCAGTTTTGCTGCTAGTCAAACAGGGTGATCGTGGCTTCTTAGCCTGTTGCCCGGTTCTTGGAATCATTATCTGGCACTGACAAGGGTTCCAAGAAGCAGGAAGCTGCCTTAGGGGAATAAAATAAAAGCCATTAGGATCCTTTCCCTGCAAAGCGTTCCGAGGACGCTGGGTGATTTTTCCTGCGCAGACGTTTTTATCAAGATCCCTCTTACCATAATCTTTCTGCGAAATGTGATCTCCATGTCTTGGAAGACACAGGACTGCTATTGTAAATCACCAGCCAATAACTCAATTATATCAATGCTGACACGGTTTGAGTCAATACTAAATTATCACCTTGCCGGGAATTTAATTATGGCATAAATCATCCGTCCTGTCTCTTCTGTAAGAAAGTCAGGATGGTGTGCTAGCTAAAGGGCTCTCCCATGCGCCAGTCCGCAACAGTGCTGCTCAGATCCTGTAAACTCACCCCTGTGGCTTCCTTTACGACTGTAATCTAAAGATGCAACCTTCCCACGTTTAGAGCTGAGTACACCACACTGAATTGTGGTGCTGGAGGAGACTCTTGAGAGTCCCCTGGACTGCAAAGAGAACAAATCTATCCATTTTGAAGGAAATCAACCCTGAGTGCTCACTGGAAGGACAGATCCTGAAGCTGAGGCTCCAATACTTTGGCCATCTCATGAGAAGAGAAGACTCCTTGGAAAAGACCCTGATGTTGGGAAAGTGTGAAGGCAAGAGGAGAAGGGGACGTCACAGGATGAGATGGATGGACAGTATCATTGAAGCGACCAACATGAATTTGACCCAACTCCGGGAGGCAGTGGAAGACAGGAGGGCCTGGCGTGCTCTGGTCCATGGGGTCACGAAGAGTCAGACACGACTTAACGACTAAACAACAAACACTCGGCGGACATGGAATACTAGTTCAGGGGTATGTTGGACTTTTATTCACAACCTTGCATGCTGGATCTCTTTATCTAGAAAACCCTCCTTACCTCCCTAATCCTGAACCTGGCAGGGAGAAAGATGCCAAATCCAGCAGATAAGGAAGCATCAGAGCAAATGAGAAGCTAAGAAAGGCTGGCTTTCTCTCTTCCTTTCTAAGGGCATAGTCACACCTGCCAAAAGGATTCCAGTTATACCAATCCTTTCCATACCTCTGTTGTACCAATACATTGATTTTCACGGCCACGTGGTGTATATACTGGTGGAAACGTTCCCATTGGCTTTTAAAAATATCAGTTTATTTCTTCCTATTTGAAACGTGATTGCCATCTACACCGTAGAATCGATTTTTCTCATGTTTCTTCGGACAGTGCTGGGCCTTACTTAAAAAAAAAATCCTAACTGATACATCGATACGGCGGGAAGGGATTCCCATTCTGGAATGTTTCATCTGTGGTGCCTGTGACTCTGAAAGTAATGCATTGCCCAGCATGGTTATGGCCCCCGCCTGTACCACCTGGCGGGCTGAGGCATCAAACAGTAAGCAAGACAAACAGCACACGGAAGTCAGGACCTTGTGAGGTTGTCCCTTTAAAGCTGTAGACCTTGGTTTATTGATATTTCGATATACCGACTGCAAAAAAAATAAAAATTAAAAATTAATCGCAGGGTAGCTACACCTACCAACCTTGGAAGGATGGAAGGCTGAGTCAACCTCGAGCTGGCTGCCAGAATCTGTTGGGCTCGAACTCAGGTCATGAGCAGAGTCTTGGCTGCAGTACTGCAGTTTAACTACTGAGCCATGAAGCTTCTAAGAATTGTTGACAATTCAACTAATAAAGCAAGGAAGAAGAGGAGGAAGAGTTGCCTCAGTCACTCAGGTCAATGAGAGGAAAGAACAGACTGCAAGTTAACTCAGTATTTCTGCCTTGATGATGAGCTCACCTGCAACTACAGCCTTTTTCGACCCATCTATCAACCAGCAAGGCAGCTTGTCTTGAAAAAAATGGAAGAGTTGATGGATAAGGAGTGAACTGCCCAGAGTGGCCTTGGTAGCCAGATGGGCAGTATAGAATTCAAATAAATAGATAAGTAAATAACTTTCACTTGCTCTGGCTGGTTTTGCAGCTTTTATTACAAAGAACCACCATGCCACTCTTTAGCAGTTACCTCTCAAGAAGACCTCCTAGAAAAAAAAGCTGGGTTCTTGTCACCAGCAACTTCATCCAGACATGAATGGAGAACCAGTATGGTGCACTGGTTAGAATTCGTTGGGGAGATCCAGGCTCAGTTTCCCCATACCGCCACTTAATCCACTCTGGGCTGCTTCACAGTCTCATTTTGTGTACTGTGTCCAGTTCTGGACACCACACTTCAAGAAGGATGCTGACAAGTTGGAACAAGTTCAGAGGAGGGCGACAAGGATGATCAGGGGGCTGGAAACCAAGCCCTGTGAGGAAAGACTGAAAGAACTGGGCATGTTTAGCCATGAGAAAAGAAGACAGAGGGTAGATATGACAGCACTTTTCAAACATTTGAAAGGTTGTCATACAGAGGAAGGGCAGGATCTGTTCTCAATCATCCCAGAGTGCAGGACACGCAACAATGGGCTCAAGTTACAGGAAGCCAGATTTTGGTTGAATATCAGGAGAAACTTCCTAACTGTTAGAGCAGTACGACAATGGAGCCAATTGCCTCGGGAGGTGGTGGAGCCATTGAAGAGAAATTTAGACACCCACCTGGCAAATATCCTTTGATTTCTATTAGTGCCTAGAGCAGGGGGTTGGACTCAGTGGCCTTATACACCCCTTCCAACTTCATTATTCTAAGATTTTCTGATTTCTAGATTTCTCTAAAAGGTGCAGGAATGTAAAGCAATTATGTGAGCAGAGTGCCATAGACTAGACAAATTAGCATTTGGGTATGAATTAGGAATCATCAATTCAGAATGCTCATATAAAAGCCAACAACAACAAAAAAAGATCCGTTCTTTCAAAATATGGTTCTGGAGGAGAGCTTTGCACATAGCCCACCAGAAAGATCAATGGATCTAAGGTGACATGAAGCATAAACTCTCTCTAGAAGCAAAACCTAAGAAACTGAGGTGGTCATACTTAGTTATAACACTCATTAAGCCATAAAGAAGGCTGACTGCTGAAGAATTGATGCTTTTGAATTGTGGTGCTGGAGGAGACTCTTGAGAGTCCCCTGGACTGCAAGGAGAACAAACCTATCCATTTTGAAAGAAATCAACCCGGAGTGCTCACTGGAAGGACAGATCCTGAAGCTGAGGCTCCAATACTTTGGCCATCTCACGAGAAGAGAAGACTCCCTAGAAAAGACCCTGATGTTGGGAAAGTGTGAAGGCAAGAGGAGAAGGGGACGACAGAGGATTAGATGGCTGGACAGTGTCACCGAAGCGACTCCAGGAGGCATTGGAAGAGAGGAGGGCCTGGCGTGCTCTGGTCCATGGGGTCGCGAAGAGTCGGACACGACTTAACGACTAAACAACAACAAAGCCAGAGTAACTTGTCTGAAATGCCTTTTAAAAGTAAATTGTACATAACTTTAGGAAATCAGTAGGTGTTACTCAGGGGAAAGTATCTCTGCCAAAGTTAGATAGTTTTTAATGTTTACTTGCTTTTTATTATACAATTGTATTTAAATTAGTATATAGTTTGTTTTTTAATGTTTAACTTATCCTGGTAAGCCGCCGTGGGTCCCCTTATTAGGGGAAAGGCGGTGGCCTATAAATGAAACAGACAAATAAATTTGAAAGATGAAGGACATTCAAAGTTCCCTTAAGTAACTAGTTACAGAGAACTATATTACCAGTAAGAACGAGTTACTGGCTGTCCGTGTTGGAGTCCTGACCTGGCCCTGTGTGATTTTTGTGCGGCAGCTCTACACCCCACCCCACCCCCCGCAGCAAAACCAGCCAGAACATCAGGTACCCAATGGGTTTTTCTGCCTTGCCAGGGAAGTGTGCCAGGGTCTTGCCAAGTTCAGGAGGCATCTGGCAGCCTCAGAAGCTTCTGTTTACCCTGCCATAGTAGAGCCAGAAGCCTCTTTCTCCTGCAAAGCAAGAAAGCTTGGGGAACATTATTTCTCCCTTCTCGTTACCAGAGAGAAAGAGAGGATTATCTTTCCAACCAACCAGTTCATCTCAAGACAACACAGACGTCAGGGCTTAATGTGTTGCTTACAAGATGAAGGCTTGTGCCCTGCTGCCTCCAACAGTCCCTTTTGCTCAGAGTTTGGTGGTGTTCCTTTTATGGACGCCGACTCCCACAACTCCCCAGCGATGTCAATCTGGTCCGTAATTTGAGTGTCCTTCTGAATCTGGCCCTCTCAATGGCGAAAGAGATCCTGACGGTGGCCAAAATTGCCTTTTTCCTTCTGAGGCAGATTACACATCCCCACCCTTTTATCGAGAGGAGATCCCTAATAACACTGGTTCGTGTGTTGGTAATGGCGAGGATGGACTACTACAATGCTCTCTACATGAGGCTGCCCTTGAAGGCAGTTTGAAAGCTGCACCAAATGTAAAATGTGGCGGCCAGGTTGGTTACTGATACAATTACATTTTGTTTGTATGTATATTCATGTTACTTTTTGGAAGCTGCCCAGAGTAGTGGCTTGTCCAATAAATGGGAGGGGTATAAATCTAAACAAACAAACAAACAAATAAATAAATCCATCTCCTTTCTTTCTTTCTTTCTTTCTTTCTTTTTCCCTTCCTCCCTCCCTCCTCTTTCTTTCTTTCTTTCTTTCTTTCTTTCTTTTTCCCTTCCTCCTTCCCTCCTCTTTCTTTCTTTCTTTCTTTCTTTTTTCCTTCCTCCCTCCCTCCCTCCTTTTTCTTTCTTTCTTTCTTTCTTTCTTTCTTTTTTCCTTCCTCCCTCCCTCCCTCCTTTCTTTCTTTCTTTCTTTTTTTCTTTTTCCCTTCCTCCTTCCCTCCTCTTTCTTTCCTTCTTTCTTTCTTTTTTCCTTCCTCCCTCCCTCCCTCCTTTCTTTCTTTCTTTCTTTTTTTCTTTTTCCCTTCCTCCTTCCCTCCTCTTTCTTTCTTTCTTTCTTTTTTCCTTCCTCCCTCCCTCCCTCCCTCCCTCCTTTCTTTCTTTCTTTCTTTCTTTCTTTCTTTCTTTCTTTCACTATAATACCCACAATGTCACAACCAGCCCCGTTACCAAGCTAGTGAGGGGATTCTGGGAGCTGTAGTCCAAAAGAGCAACATTTCCAAAGCCCTGGGAGAAGCAGACAAACTGGCTGACTACTGACCAGCTAGCAGACCATTCCCGAACAGCAACAGAAAAAGTGCAAGTGAATCTGTCTTGTTCTTAGCACATTCGTGCTGTAGCACAAAAGACCAAAAAAAAAAAAAAAATGGCAGCGGGAAGTTGCCTCCGCTGCTTTCACCCTTCAGCCCCCTCCACCGGCTGCTTCCTTTCTTCGTGCCCTCAGTTTCTCACCCTTCCCAATGACCAGAGGGCCATGGCGTGGAGGTAGGGTTGTCCTCCTACTACGTGGTGTCAGGGCTCCCACACGCTCAAGACAGCCTCTCTGATCTGCTTGGGTGGCAATTGGCAGCCAGGAAGGCACCGGAGATGGTCAAGGGTCTGGAAAGGAGGTATACCTGTTGTTTCCACATAGATGTTTTTAAATGAGCTGCTGTAGGGGTATTGGTGTGATTCGGGAGCGATCTCGGGATGGAGGAAGGAGCGGCTTATCATCCTCAGGGGCAAAGCAACCCCAGAACGGAGCCATTGTAGTGCATTCCATTTTTCTAGGGTTAAAAGGCTGATCAATTATTTATACTGATGCAGTAATAAGACACTTTCCAAAGTGAGAATGGCTGATGGTCGGATTCCAAAAGATCTCCTGGATGGAGAATGAGTGCAGGGAAATCGCCCCAGAGGGAGACCACAGCTGCGATACAAGGAGATCTGCAAGCGGGATCTGAAGGCCTTGGGAATGGACCTCAACAGATGGGAAACCTTGACCTCTGAGCGTTCAGCCTGGAGGCAGGCGGTGCATCATGGCCTCTCCCATTTTGAAGAGGCACTTGTCCAGCAGGCTGAGGCCAAGAGGCAGTCCCGAAACCAGCAAAACCAGGGAGCCGGACAGGGGACAGATTGTATTTGTCCTCAGTGTGGAAGGGACGGTCACTCTCCAATTGGCCTTCTCAGCCACACTAAACGTCATTCCAAGTCCTCCATACAGAGCATGTTACCATAGTCTCTCAAGACTGAAGGATGCCTAATCAAATCAATAAGACACGGAGCTGCTGGCTTCAGAGGAGAAGGACAGTGACAACTGAACTCCCCTCCCCTGATAAAGTCCAAGATCTTTCCTGGATACTTCAGCCTCTGATGTACTAGGAAGAGCTGTGTCTTTTCCAGGTTCCATGCCTATATATCCTCCTGCCACAACCCCATGACTATATTGCAAGGCTGTAGCCCAGAAATCAGAAGAAGACTGAGACTAGGAAGGGGCAGCAAAGAAGGAATTTAAAAAGATCTTCAAATGTAAGGATGGGTCACTGGAGACTAAGACCAAGATCATTCACGCTCTTGTATTTCCAATCCCCACGTATGGGTGTGAAAGCTGGACAGTTAAGAAAGGTGATGGAGGCGGGATTGATTGGTTCGAAAGGTGGTGCTGGAGGAGAGCTTTGCGGATACCCTTGACTGTCAGAAAGACAAACAGGTGGATGTTCAAGCAAATCAAGCCTGAACGATCTCTGTCCTAATTTGGGCACATCCTGAGAATACTGTACAGGATTCTCTGGGAAGGACAATCATGCTGGGAAAAGTTGAGGGCAGCAAGAAAAGAGGAACACGAGATGGACTGACGTCCTAAAGGATGCCACAGACAAGTTTGCAAAAGCTGGGCAGTTATGGACAGGACGTTTTAGAAATTGGTCATTCATAGGGTCGCCATCAATGGGAGGCAACTTGATGGCCTGTAACAACAACAAGAAGAGCAGAGAGAAAGATGCCTATCCGGATCTAGACGGTCTTTACACATCCTGCTATGTTGCTTATCTCTGCGCTCTCACCCAGCTTAGTTTACTAAATATTGAAATATTACCCTAGTATTCAGATCGAGTCTGTGTGTGCGAGTGGGGATGGGTGATTGTTGTTTGGGCTTTGAGTGGGTAGGTCACATAACTAGAGTGCTGTGAAACAGCCATCACCCTAACATTGCTCTTAGTGTTATCCTCCATTCGAAGGCTTTTTTTATCAAGAGGGAAAAAAAGATCCAGAACTATGCAGATAATGTCATGAACTCAAGGACTGAGGAGGTTCAGATACCTGAAGGTTTGTCAAATGGAAGAGGGCACTTTCTACCTCTCCGGAAGGTAAGGTTCAAACGACGAGGAGATTGTCTCCATTAACAAAATAAAAAACAAAAATGAAAACTTCTAAATGTTGGAATCAAGACAACATGGCAGAGGACTGGCTGGCTGGCTTTTGAAGTTCTGTCTTCCCGCCAGGGATGTCAGCAGGCCTTTGAGTCTGAGTCCTGAGTCTGAGTCTTTGGTACCAAGACCAAGAGTCCCTATTAAAAACACACCCCTTTCTCTAGGAAAAAAAGAAGGGTGGGTGGTTTTGGAGTCGTGAGCTGAGTCCGAGTTATGGGGGGGGGAACCCTTGATTCGAGTCCAAGTTGGGTCACTGGTGTGACTTAGGTCTGACTTGACAGCGAGACCCCATCCATGCTTCTCGCACATATCCCCTGTTCTGTGTCACCACCCAGAATGCACCTGAAACAGCTGCCTTATTCTGCCTCCTGGTAGGGCCAGCCTTGCAATATAGAGGAGTCTCTCAAATGCTATCCACTTCATTCATCAACATCCCCTACATGGCTCGGAGCAGCTTTTCTCTATAAGTCAGAGGTAAGATACATGCCTCTTGTGGGTCATTTTCAGCTCCCAAGAGGCCCCAGTGTAGCCCCTCAGCACCTCCCCCTGACATTCATCACCCCACTGAATTTTTTAATTTTTATTTTAGAAAAATGGCTTAGAAGTTTTTCTCAATGGGCCCCGCATCCCAACATTTCTTTAAAAAATGTTTTGGCCACTAGAGGGCGTAAGGGGGCTTTTTCAGTTTTAAAAACAATTTTGTGTAAGAAAGGGGTTTTAGGGTGGGAGACAGTGGAACAGGTGTGAGCCTCCAAAGACCAGAGATAGGTGCATGAGGCTCCCAGAGAGCTGGGAGATCTGAGTTCAAATCCCCACTCAGCTATGAGTGGCCTTGGGTAAGTCACAGTGGCTCAGCCTGACCTACCTCACGGGGTTGATGTGAAAATAAAGTGGGGGGGGGGGCGAACCATGTACCCCACCTTGAGCTCATTGGAGAGAAAAGGTGGGGTGTAAAATTTATTTATATTATTTATTGAAAATATTTTTAGCCCGCCTTTCTCCTTCAAAAGAACCCAAAGAACAGATCAATAAATAAGATAAATAACCGGTTTTTACTCTGGAAGATAGGACGTAAAAGAACAAACGTAAATAAGATCTCTAATCAGTTTCTTACTCCCAATTGGCCTTTGCTCCTCCGTTTACAAGCCCATATAGTGCTGCAGTTTGGATTTAAGAACGGACTCCTGGCTTGGACCTTAGAATCATTTTGGCACCGGATTAAATTTTTTCTCTCTCTCTGCCCTGGCATGTTAAGCAGAGAGCTGGAGAGAGAGTGTGTGTGTCTGTGTCTGTGCGTGTGTGTACCATTTCTAAGCTCTGTCATAAAAACCG
Source organism: Intellagama lesueurii (assembly GCA_037013535.1). Classification (NCBI taxonomy): domain Eukaryota; kingdom Metazoa; phylum Chordata; class Lepidosauria; order Squamata; family Agamidae; genus Intellagama; species Intellagama lesueurii. Next base: position 6,678,874 of record JBAJHW010000001.1, on the reverse strand, counting down.
TGTGGGACCAGGAAACATCTCTGGACAGCTGGCATCTTGAAAGCCGGGACTTAGACAAGCCAGGGGTTTTATTGTCAAAACACCTGACACGAGCACGCATCTCTCGCTCGCTCCCTTTGGAGGCGAGGCGTCACCTGGCCGAGTTTTATTTACCATCTCAACGGGAAGACCCAGCTCTGCAGGAGCAGAAGATGCTCGGCAGATCCGTCAAGAAGTAACAGCCAAACCTTTCGTACGTCTATAGATCATTACTGTTGTGGCAACACTGTCATCCTTTTTCAGCAAACGTTGCCCACAACCTGCTGAGTCGTGGGAGAGGCTCCTGGGTTTGAAGTTTTTCTCTCCGCATGTAAACTTCAACTGTCACTAAAAAAGAGAGAGAGAGGATTGGAGACCACCTTCTGTGGATCATTAAAAAGGCAAGTTTCTGAATACTTCAGAACTCTTGATCAGGCTAACCATTCCATAATGATGAAGCACCCTGCGGGACTCAGAAGGTTGTCATTTTAATGATATTTTAGTGGTCCCAAAAATACATGGTCCAGCTCAGATGATGTTATTTACTCATGGATGATAGATCTAAATTTCTTTTGAAGAACCACATTTAGTAGTCATTTTAGCCTCACCTCCACCCAAGTTTGGAGGGAACGTGTTACAAACAATTTACCTGTCATGTGCTTCTTTGTTCAGTAATGGAGGCATCACTAAGTCACAATGGCATCTTCACGGCCAAAATCCTGCTGCCTGGTGTAATAAGTCGCACTAGAGGAGACCCATTGAATCAATGGGGATTTAGCGAGCCAGCTCCTCTGTATATTCCATAGATTCAAATGGGCCTACTGTAACTTTAGCCTAGTAAGTTGCAGTCAGAGTAGGCCTGTTAGAATCAATAGAACTTACAGAGGAGTTGTCTCACTCAATCTTCATTGATTCAGTGGGCCTACTCTAGTGCAATTTACCACACTAAGCGACAGGATTTTAGCCAATGAGAACTTATCTCATTTTGTGATAAATTATAATTGCTTTTATAGCTATGGGGCTTAGTTCATCATCATGCAGGACCTTTTGGGTGATGGGATCCAGTCATTAATCATCTTAGGACTGCAGAGCTGGAAGGGAGCCTATGGATCATCAAGGGAGGCACCGTGGGGGAATCAAACTCCCAACCAAACCACCGAGCTATCCAGCAATTCATTAGACTGGCAATACTTGAATATTTGCTTTCTCATTTGGTTTTCAATTAGATCTTCATGATTTTGAGTTCGGAGATAGATTTAAAAGGCATGAGGGTGGGGGAATCTCTTGAGTTTAACCCTGAAACAACTTTAACATTGGCCAAAACAGGAATCGCTCAAGACTCGTCTATAAAAAAAGGGCCCAAAACTTTGACAGAAATGCTAAAAATAATGATTCCGTCTAAGCACCGAAAGCGTCTTGCCTGTGGCAAACAGATTTTGTTTGCTTTGCACGTGAAGGCTAATTGCATCTTTAGACCCGGGAATCCTTCTGGTGTAAACCTGGCTAAGCATTTCCCAAATGGTTGCTTTATAAAAGAAGCAAAAGGCCGGAGGCAGCTTATCCTGTCGATCAGCCGGACATCCCCTTTGAAGACTTGGAGGATTTCATGCACATAACAGCACACTGCCTGGCCTCCTTGTAAATCATCCAGGGCTGTCCTCAGACCACACCCATTTACTTCAAAAGAGCCTGTTAACCTGAGTGTCAAAACACTTGATTTGAAGAATCACAACTCCCAAAATCTCCTGGCCAGCAGGGAAGCTTCTATGGGTATCCTCAGTTATGACCCTCATGCGCCACCACTGCCATGCTTACAGAAGCGCCAGCCCGTTGGCCAGTGGAAGAGCGGCTGCCTTGTGTGCAGAAGGTCCCAATACAAGATACCTTGAAGGTATCCCCATTTAAAAGATATCCAATATCAAGTACTGAGGAAGATCTCTTATTCTGTTGGCAAGGCATTGCCTGGCGGAGAAGTCAATGGAACCACCATAGTTCAGTGGTTAGGGTTACCAGGTCTCCGATTTTGGGGTCCCTCCTGAAGATTTAAGGGTCTGGACCTGATCAAATTGAATTATCCAGTCAGTCGTATCCGACCCTGGGCGATTCCATGAGCCAGCTCTCTCCGTGATTTCCGATCTTGAACAGCTTCTTTCAGTTCCTTTCTAGTTTGGCCACTGTCTGCTTTGATGACATCCAACCAACACGTTCTTTGGTGTCCCCTTGAGCATTCCGAGCACAACGTCTTTCTCCAACGGCGCTGATCACATGATGTGGCCGAAATAACGAAGTCTTTGTTTTGGTCCCAAGCCTGGATAAATGGGGAGGGTTAAGGAAAGACCTTCACTGATTGCTGCCTTGTCGTGGCGAAGCGGATTGAGTAATTCAGAGAAGCTATGGGCTATGCCGTGCAGGGACACCCAAGACGGACAGGTCATAGTGGAGAGTTCTGACTAAACGCGATCCACCTGGAGCAGGAACTGGCAAGCCACTCCAGTATCTTTGCCAAGAAAACCCCATGAACAGAAACAAAAGGCTAAAAGATATGACGCTGGAAGATGGGCCCCTCAGGTCGGAAGGCGTCCAACATGCTACTGAGGAAGAGCGGAGGACAAGTACAAGTAGCTCCAGAGCTAATGAAGTGGTTGGGCCAAAGCCGAAAGGACGCTCAGCTGTGGACGCGCCTGGAAGTGAAAGGAAAGTCCGATGCTGCAAAGAAAAATACTGCATAGGAACCTGGAATGTAAGATCTATGAACCTTGGTAAGTTGGATGTGGTCAAACAGGAGATGGCAAGAATAAACATTGACATCCTGGGCGTCAGTGAACTAAAATGGACGGGAATGGGCGAATTCAATTCAGACGATTACCATATCTACTATTGTGGGCAAGAATCCCGTAGAAGAAATGGAGTAGCCCTCATAGTCAACAAAAGAGTGGGGAAAGCTGTACTGGGATACAATCTCAAAAATGATAGAATGATTTCAATACGAATCCAAGGCAGACCTTTCAAAATCACAGTAATCCAAGTTTATGCACCAACCACCGATGCTGAAGAGGCTGAAATTGACCAATTCTATGAAGACCTACAACACCTTCTAGAACTGACACCAAAGAAAGATGTTCTTCTCATTATAGGGGACTGGAATGCTAAAGTAGGGAGTCAAGAGATAAAAGGAACAACAGGTAAGTTTGGCCTTGGAGTTCAAAACGAAGCAGGGCAAAGGCTAATAGAGTTCTGTCAAGAGAACAAGCTGGTCATCACAAACACTCTTTTCCAACAACACAAGAGGCGACTCTACACATGGACATCACCAAATGGGCAATACCGAAATCAGATTGATTATATTCTCTGCAGCCAAAGATGGAGAAGCTCTATACAGTCAGCAAAAACAAGACCTGGAGCTGATTGTGGCTCTGACCATCAGCTTCTTATAGCAAAATTCAAGCTTAAACTGAAGAAAGTAGGAAAAACCACTGGGCTAGCCAGGTATAATCTAAACCAAATCCCTTATGAGTACACAGTGGAAGTGAAGAACAGATTTAAGGAACTAGATTTGGTGGACAGAGTGCCTGAAGAACTATGGATGGAGGCTCGTAACATTGTACAGGAAACAGCAACAAAAACCATCCCAAAGAAAAGGAAATGCAAGAAAGCAAAGTGGCTGTCCAACGAGGCCTTACAAATAGCAGAGAAGAGAAGGGAAACAAAATGCAAGGGAGATAGGGAAAGTTACAGAATATTGAATGCGGACTTCCAAAGAATAGCAAGGAGAGACAAGAGGGCCTTCTTAAATGAACAATGCAAAGATATAGAGGAAAATAATAGAAAGGGAAAAACCAGAGATCTGTTCAAGAAAATTGGAGCCATTAAAAGATGGACATGATAAAGGACAAAAATGGTAGGGACCTTACAGAAGCAGAAGACATCAAGAAGAGGTGGCAAGAATACACAGAGGAATTATACCAGAAAGATCTGGATGTCACGGACAACCCAGATAGTGTGGTTGCTGACCTTGAGCCAGACATCCTGGAGAGCGAAGTCAAGTGGGCCTTAGAAAGCATGGCTAACAACAAGGCCAGTGGAGGTGATGGCATTCCAGTTGAACTATTTAAAATCTTAAAAGATGACGCTGTTAAGGTGCTACACTCCATATGCCAGCAAGTTTGGAAAACTCAGCAGTGGCCAGAGGATTGGAAAAGATCAGTCTACATCCCAATCCCAAAGAAGGGAAGCGCTAAAGAATGCTCCAACTACCGTACAATTGCACTCATTTCACACGCTAGCAAGGTTATGCTCAAAATCCTCCAAGGCAGGCTTCAGCAGTATGTGGACCGAGAACTCCCAGAAGTACAAGCTGGATTTCGAAGGGGCAGAGGAACTAGAGACCCAATTGCTAACATGCGCTGGATTATGGAGAAAGCCAGAGAGTTCCAGAAAAACATCTACTTTTGCTTCATTGACTACGCAAAAGCCTTTGACTGTGTGGACCACAGCAAACTATGGCAAGTTCTTAAAGAAATGGGAGTGCCTGACCACCTTATCCATCTCCTGAGAAATCTATACGTGGGACAGGAAGCAACAGTTAGAACTGGATATGGAACAACTGATTGGTTCAAAGTTGGGAAAGGAGTACGACAAGGCTGTATATTGTCTCCCTGCTTATTTAACTTATATGCAGAATACATCATGCGAAAGGCTGGACTGGATGAATCCCAAGCCGGAATTAAGATTGCCGGAAGAAATATCAACAACCTCAGATATGTAGATGATACCACTCTGATGGCAGAAAGTGAGGAGGAATTAAAGAACCTCTTAATGAGAGTGAAAGAGGAGAGCGCAAAAAATGGTCTGAAGCTCAACATCAAAAAAACTAAGATCATGGCCACTGGCCCCATCACCTCCTGGCAAATAGAAGGGGAAGATATGGAGGCAGTGACAGAGTTTACCTTCCTGGGCTCCACGATCACTGCAGATGGTGACAGCAGCCACGAAATTAAAAGACGCCTGCTTCTTGGGAGGAAAGCGATGAGAAACCTAGACAGCATCTTAAAAAGCAGAGACATCACCTTGCCGACAAAGGTCCGCATAGTCAAAGCGATGGTTTTTCCAGTAGTGATGTATGGAAGTGAGAGCTGGACCATAAAGAAGGCTGACCGCCGAAGAATTGATGCTTTTGAATTGTGGTGCTGGAGGAGACTCTTGAGAGTCCCCTGGACTGCAAGGAGAACAAACCTATCCATTTTGAAGGAAATCAACCCTGAGTGTTCACTGGAAGGACAGATCCTGAAGCTGAGGCTCCAATACTTTGGCCATCTCATGAGAAGAGAAGACTCCCTGGAAAAGACCCTGATGTTGAGCAAGAGTGAAGGCAAGAGGAGAAGGGGACGACAGAGGACGAGATGGATGGACAGGGTCATCGAAGCTACCAACACAAATTTGACCAACTCCGGGAGGCAGTGGAAGACAGGAGGGCCTGGCGTGCTCTGGTCCATGGGGTCACGAAGAGTCGGACATGACTAAACGACTAAACAACAACAAGGAAAGACCTGGCAACCTCCTTTGTAAAAAAATTCTGCCAAGAAAATTCCATGAAAAGGCTCTCAAATGATTGGACCTGATGTCGAGGATTTAATGGGACGTTGCCGACGTGGCAAGTTGTATGTTGGACTTGATTCTCCTGCTCGAGTGTTAAGATCTTCAGGGGAGGTCTTTCTCTTGATCCCACCACCATCACAGGTTCATTTGGTGGGGATGCAGGAGAGGGACCTCTCTGTGGCTGCTCCCAGACTTTGGTTTCAATAGGAGGGAATGTTTTATATATACCATTGAATACTAGGAAACGGGTGCTCACCTAGCAAGTTTTCTCAGACCCTTAAAAAGCTACTCTTGGACTACAATACCCAGACTCCCCCAGCTATCTGCTGGGGGATTTTGGGCCTTGTAGTGGGAAATATATTTTTTTCTTTTTGTTTTTACAAGCTCCGTGTTTTCTAGCCACGGAAAAGCTTGTGTGTGGTGGAACCTTCACAGGGGAACTGTCCTCTGCAAGCTGAATAGATACAGCCCAGACACAGGAAACCAAGTTCATCGAAGAAAGGAGTTGCAGCAAAATGCATGCCCACACATGGTGCGCCGGCGCGCATTTATTCCACACACACACATCCTGCTGTCGCTGCTTGGCCAAAGCGTGTCCGTTTGTTTAAAGTCTTGGTCCAACCAAGAGCAGCAAAAAGGCTAGAAAGCTTTCTGAGTTTTTTTTTTCCCCTCCTTCTAGAGACTGCAAGAGTATACACAGTCTTCGGGCTGTCAATACTCCTGCCACGCCGTCTTCTCGGCTCTGGAAAACATAGAACGCAGTGGGCTTCGTGGATTTCAGATTCACTGCATTGCGGTCTCCAGCCTTTCTCTTGCTCTCTGTGTGTGTTCTTTCCTTGGCAACAGGCCAGCCCTTTTCACCTTTAGAAGAATCCAATCCTGCCCTCTGTTGAATTTTGAAACCCTTTTCTCTCTCTCGCCTCTCTTATAAAGACTCGGAGGGATTTAAGGGGCTCAATGAGCAGCCTCGCTTTATTTGATTACACCTGTCTCACCGGCCAACCGTTGCATTTTTTTAAAAAACAGCTTTTTCTGGTCTGGAAAAGAGAGAAGGAGGCCATGCAGTTTCAGACCTGAAAGCCGGCGGTTCCAAAGAGTGTGGCATGATCATTAAGCACGTTGACCCAGGAAGGCGAGGAAGACCCAAGCTTAAGTCCTCACTCAGCCAGAACATCCCATGGGGTAGCCTTTGGCTAGTCCCAGCGTAGCCTGCCTTAAAGGATTGTTGTGATACTGCAGTGCAGGGGAATCTATGAGCATCGTTCTAAGGTTCCCAGAAGAAAGGGGATGGACAAACATAGATGCTCCTTAGGTATGGGGCAGTATGCACTGATCACCGAGCATGCACCTCCACGCCCTGTTTTCTGGTGTTCTGATGCCCTTTTTCCTGATTATGTGATTTCATGGCCTAGCGCCTCCTGCTGGCCATGTGTTGCCCTAGTAGGCATTAGAACTCTGTAATAATGATGATCATCATTTTAGAACTACAGAGCTGGAAGGGACCCTATGGATCATCAAGTCCAGCCTCTGTCAAGGAGGCCGAGTGGGGAATCGAACTCCCAATCTCCTGAAAAAGGACAAAAAGCTGATCCCACAGCTACAAAAACTTAACTATCCCACACACTACACCAGAACACAAACAGAGTTCTAACTCCTGTCCTCTGAAGATGCCGGCCACAGAGACCGGCGAAACGTTAGGAAGAAAAACCTCAAGAACACGGCCAAACAGCCCGGAAAACCTACAACAACCTATATTCTCCAAATCCGACATGGTACTAGTCCCCCTCTATTTCACACTGGTTAGGCTTCACCTTGAGTACTGTGTCTAGTTTCTGGACACCACACTTCAAGAAGGATGCCGTCAAATTGGAACGAGTTCAGAGGAGAGCGACAAGGAGGATCAGGGGACTGGAAACCAAGCTTTCCGAGGAAAGGGCTGAAAGAACTGGGCATGTTTAGCCTTGAGAAAAGAAGACTGAGGGGTGATAGGATAGCACTTTTCAAATATTTGAAAGGTTGTCCTACAGAGGAGGGGCAGGATCTGTTCTCAGTCATCCCAGAGTGCAGCAAACACAACAATGGTCACAAATTACAGGAAGCCAGATTTCGACTGAATGTCAGGAAAAACTTCCTAACCGTTAGAGCAGTATGGCAATAGAACCAATGACCTTGAGAGGTGGTGAGTGCTCCAACACTGGAGGCATTCAAATGAAATTTAGACAACCAGCTGGCAGATCTCCTTTGATTTCTATTAATGCATCGAGCAGGGGGTTGGACTCGATGGCCTTATAGGCCCCTTCCAACTTCATGATTCTATGATTTGTAGTCTAAAGAAGCCACATTTCCAAGTGTTGGACACCTGTTGAAAAAACAGGGGAAGAAACAACAGCAATAAAAAATAGATGTGGCATGAGATCCATCTTTGCACTTCACATCTCTGTTTTTCAAAAGCCAAATAGTAACTGGTGGATATGAGAAGCAGATAATTTATTATTTTATTTTATTTAAAATATTTATACGCCACCTTTCTCCTTAAAAACGGGACCCATGGTGGCTTGCACAATTAAAAATACAATATTAAAGATAACAACAGTGAATGTACAAATACTAAAAAGGGACAAGCAAATATCACGCTAAAAACATAGGTAAAGGTAAAGGTTCCCCTTGACAATTTGTCCAGTCGTGTCCGACTCTAGGGGGCGGTGCTCATCTCCGTTTCCAACCCATAGAGCCAGCGTTTGTCTGAAGACAATCTTCCGTGGTCACGTGGCGAGCGCGACTAGACACGGAACGCCGTTACCTTCCCACCGTGGTGGTACCTATTTATCTACTCGCATTTTGCATTTTGCATGCTTTCGAACCACTAGGTTGGCGGGAGCTGGGACAAGCGACGGGGGCTCACTCCGACGCGTGGATTCGATCTTACGACGGCTGGTCTTCTGACCTTGCAGCACAGACCAAATCGACATTCAAAGCAGCAATGCATAACAATCCATCTAAAAATCCCACTCAGGCAGCCAGTCACTCAGGGAAGGCTTGCATGAAGCGAAATATGTTTGCCTGCTTGCGGAAGGACAGCAAAGACGGGATCAGCCTGGCCTCCAGTGGGAGGGAGTTCCAGAGTCTAAAGGAGCAGTGACAGAGAAGGCCCTCTCCCGTGTCCTCGTCAGATGCACCTGTGCAAGTGGTGGGACCCAGAAAAAGCCCTCTCCTGATGATCTTAGCACCGGATCAGATTCATAAAGGGAGGTGTGGTCCTTGGTTGCTGGAATCCCAGCTGGCCAGCCGTGGTGTGTGTGTGTGTGTTTAACTCTTTCCTCCTTGGTAGTGATAATTCTGACAAAATTCTGTTGGGAAGAAAAGCTCCCCCACCACAAGTGGGGCCTTTCCTTGACTCGTCATTAGCAACCCCAGGGGAAGCCATGTTTGCATCTTGTCTCTGCATCTAGTTTGTTTAAATTCCCAGCCGGCTTCAATCTCGATACTTTTCCCGGGATGGGGATTCGAGTTGGAGGACTTGCTGTCAAGTCGGACTGAGATCGCACGTGTGACTCGAGCCGGAGTCGACTCGGAACCCACCCACCTCTCCCTTTTTTTTTCCCTGGGGGGAAAAGCTGGTTTTCAATAGGGACTCAGGCATGGGGCTTGGGATTTGAGACTTGGTACCAAAGCCTCCGATTCGGACTTGGGAGTCGGGCCCGAAGACTTGCCAACATCCCTGGTACTTACCAGCAACCTTCCTCCATGGGTTGCTATTTGCATTTCCAAAAATGACTTGGATAGCTCAGTGGCTGAGCTCTCTGGCTGTAACCATCAGATCCCAGCCGTGAAAGCCTTCTAGAATACATTGGAGAATATACTTCTATTAGTGCAGCCTAAAACAGAATTTGCCTTTTGTATAGCTACATCATACCGTTGGCTCATATTCAGCTTGTGATCTACAGCAATTCTAAGATCCTTCTTGCTTGTAGTATTGCTGAGCCAAGTATCCCCCATCTTGTAACTGTGTGTTTGGTTTCTTTTTCCAAGGTGCAGTACTTTGCACTGACCCCTGTTGAATTTCATTCTGTTGTTTTCAGCTCAGTGCTAAAGCCTATCCAGATTATTTTGAATGTTGTTTCTGTTTTCCAGGGTATTAGCGATTCCACCCAATCTTGTGTCATCTGCAAATTTGATTAGCATTCCCTGTATCCCCTGATCCAGGTCATTGATAAAAATGTTGAAGAGCACTGGGCCCAAGACTGATTGATCCCTGGGGTATCCTAGAATCTCTCCAACCATTGTGGCCAGTAGCCATGTTCAGGCAGTCCTCCAGTCTTCCCGGCATTCCCTTCAAAGTCAGCTGTCGTCTTCAGAGTCGCTCAGGGAAAATGACCTTCCCCAAGCCACAGAATATTGCTGTGCGTTAGCCTCATGAGGCTGCAAAGTATTTTGTGCAGTCTCAAATGGCCAATCAAGATCCATTAGCTTTACAAAAGACTTGTTCCCGGTGGAGAGAAAAAAACCCTGCAAGTGTGGTTGGTTCATGTCGGACAAAAGGTACTTTTATTTTTCGGGGGGCTGAGTCTCAAGGGATGACTGCCCTGAGGAGCGCCAGCACCTTCAAACTTACCAGGTAATTAAAAGCAAAAGGAGGCTTTTCCTCTGCTGCTTTTCTCTTTTTTCCTTCCCAAGAACATCTAGCAGAAGGAAACTCTGGTTCTCCCAAGGGTTCGTTCTCCAGAGAGAGTCCGTGCCATTTTTATTATGCAAGCAGCTAGCCCTGAATGACATCCACTCCAAAATCTCTCTGTCGTCCCGGGAGACTAAAGAAACCGCAGGCATGAAACTCTTTGGGGAGTAACCTGAAGAAAGGAAACCAATGTTCCTTCAGCCAATTTCCCCCCCCCCCCCATGACATTTCCAGCAGAAGCTATTTTTTTTTATTATCTGCGAATCAAAAGTGGAGGGACTTAGCATAGTGGTGACAAAGAAGCCTTCAGGACAGGCTTTTTTCGACTGGTTGCTCTCCAGATGCGTTGTATATGCAATGCCCATCATTTCAAGCTGGCCGGACAAATTCGCAACCCACAAACAGTCTGGCAACAAACAGCTTCTTGTGGAAGTTCAGGACAGATTCGCCAAGAAGTTGAAAAAATCCTATTTTTTTGGACTACAAACCCCATAATCTCCCTGCCAGCATGCCCAGCAACTATGTTTATTTGTTTGTTTGTTTGTTTTATAGGGCGCCTTTCTTCCGACAAGTTCGCTTAGCCGGGTGTGGTTCCAGGCGGGGGGGGTCCCCAAATACTGGAGTGTGTCTGGACATTCCTGGCTGCTGCAGTCCAAGAAAAGTAACTTTTCCAAGTTCTGGCCTGCCTTAGCAGTGAGGCAGCGGCCTTCTCCAAAGACAGTTGGACATTGTGGGAAGCTGTCACCCAACTCAAATCGTAGGGCATCCTTCAGGGAAGATAAGTTCATCCTTTTGAGAGTTTCTCAAGGAAAAGCCGCCCGTCTCTCCAGAGGGTGGCCATTTGTGCAGGACGTGACTGTTCCACAGTCCTGTGGGGTTGCTCCCTGGAGCCAATCGCTCCATTCACCAAGAACCTAAAAATTCTCTTTTCTTAAGTCCTTCTGGTTGGCTGGCTAGCTGCATGAGTTGGCTACCTGGTTGTGGAGCCAGAGGTCAAACTCCCCACTTGTGCCTCCTGTGAGCAGAGCCAGCCTGGGTGGCCTTGGGCAAGCTGCACAATCCCAGGGGGCACACCCCCAGAACAGCGAGTCCCATCCTTGGGTCCCCAGAGATTTTTGGACTACAACCTCCACAAATCCTGGCCAGCAGAGCTAGTGGTGAAGGCGTCTGGGAGTTTTAGTCCAAGAACATCTGGGGACCCAAGGTTGGTAACCACTGCCCCAGAAGAAGGGAATGGTAAACCCATTCTGAGTATTCTCTACCTAGAAAACCCTGGAAAGGGTCGACATAAGTCAGAATTGACTTGACAGGACATGATTAAACATCATCTGTGGCTTAAATAATCTCACACACACACACTGCCAAGGTAAAAACAGAAGCATCTCTGTGGGTTATTGAAGTTTCATATATATATATGGGTTGTGTTCTTGTCAGAAAGCTTGGAAACTGTATGTTTCTGGCACTACAACATACAGACTCCCCTAGCAACTGGGGTTCTCAGGGGGTCATAGGCCTAAAAACCCCAGGAACCTCATGGTGCAGTGGTTAAAACTGCAGTACTGCAGTCGAGACTCTGCTCACCATCTGAGTTTGATCCTGGGTTGACTTGACAGCACTAAACTACCAACGAGGTCCTTCTGACAAGCCGCATTCACGTCCTCTGTTCTCATTGTTGTATCTTGATATGTCTTATACACAACACTGCTCCTAATTTGCCAAGTGCTTTACAAGCTTTATTGTTTGTCCTCACAACAGCCCTGTGAGGTAGGTCACTACTATTCCCCTCAGAGGCAATGAGGAACTCAGGCAGACAAAAAAAAAAACCCACACCTGTGCATCCAGGTCTCACCACCATGTGACGACCTCAGTCTTTTCCCCACTAAAATACACATTTCTTTTCCTAAATGTATTATTCAAGTGTAAAATCTACAACGGTTAGAACGTTATGTGCGCTACAACATCTCAGACCATTTGCGGTCTAGCCCCACATTAATCATATTCAGAGGTACCCCCTTGCAGGCTTCATTCTGAAATTAATGGATGAAATTGATTTCGGGGGGGGGGGTGCAGAAGGAAGAGCAGCTGAGTGGTTAAGGACTTGCCTTGCATCGGAGCTCAAAAAAAAGTATTTTAGGGAGCTGCCATTCCCCGAATCGTGGCAAAATAAACTTTTCCAAGCTATGAAGGTGCACATTCCGGAGGTCGGTCTGCATGCCACCAAGCTTATGAAATTACTGACTCGCATTTTCCTCACAGATCCTAAAAAGACCTGAGACAATGCATTCCACTTTCTCTGAGACACAGATAGGACTGAGATACTAGGACCCCCTTGTAGCCGCAGGAAGGCCGTTCCAAGCCGCCCCACACACACACACACACCCCTGCGGCTGCTGAAAAACACAGAGTATAGCAAACACTATTCTCATAGTGAACACACTATACATAGCATGGACTCTGGCTCTCTCTAGTGGCCAGTTCTGGTCACTTCATCTTTAGAAATACGTATTTCTGGGATTTGTCTTTTAATATTTTTAATATTTTCAGACTGGATGAGTGAATCCGTGGATATTGATCCCACAGATAAGGGGGTCCTACTGTATTCCTACCCCTTGCTATCCACGGTGTGACTGTCTATAGGGGGCTGATCTAGAAGCACATGGTAGAAGGCGTTGTGCTCACTCATCCTGTCAGGACAGGGGTGGCAAAGCCGTCCCTAGCCGTTCGGATGCCTGAGGCGATGCGGATCTGTTGGGACCCATGAGGCTGGCATGTTCGGAGAGCTCGTGAAGGAATGGGGGAGGACTGTATGGCTGGGAACGTGGGGTGCCCACCTTAAAGGTAAAGGTTCCCCTTGACATTTAGTCCAGTCGTGTCCGACTCTAGGGCACGGTGCTCATCCCCGTCTCCAAGCTGTAGAGCCAGCATTTGTCCGAAGACAGTTTCCGTGGTCACGTGGCCAGCGCAACTAGACACGGAACGGCGTTACCTTCTCACCGTGGTGGTACCTATTTATTGACTCGCTTTTTTACATGCTTTCGAACGGCTAGGTTGGCAGGAGCTGGGACAAGCGACGGGAGCTCACTCTGTGGATTCGATCTTACGACGGCTGGTCTGCTGACCTTGCAGCACAGAGGCTTCTGCGGTTTAACCCGCAGTGCCAGCAAAAGCAAAAAAGAGCCAAGTGTGCTGCTTATATCCCACCCCACAGCGATTCAAGCACTCTCTGGGTGGTTTACAAGTTAATGATGCAGGCTACATTTTGCCCCCCACCCCTACCCCGCCCCACCAGCCAGCCAGCCAGCTGGGTAGTGATTTTATTGACCTCAGAAGGATAGGGGGTTGGTTTATACTGGGAAGCCTTTCAAATCACAGCCCTTCACCTTTTTAGTCAAATGCGCCGCCTCTAAACTTTTACCATCTCCACCTCCTGCATGTGTGGTCATTGTTCCTTCAGTTCTCGTCCCTCCCCTGCCCACAGCTTGGGAGAATTACCATTTTGGATTAAAACTGGCCATGCTCCCTGGAAATGGTAGCCCAGACGGGTAACGTCTCCAGGCCCAGGGCTTCCCTGGAAACCATGTCCAGATACAAATCCAAAGGAGGTGATCCTTTCCTGGCCTCCTGTTTTCTCCCTGACCGTAGCCAGGGGACACTCTCTTCCCGTGAGCGCCCCTCTGCATGATGTAGTGTTCCTCCTCCACTTCACTTCTAGACCATCAGAAAAAGGATCGTCACAGCCCCGCCAGCAGACCAGACGAGTTTCCAAAGGATGCTGAAGACACATGCAAGTGCATTTACACCAGACTGCAAATTGATGACCGGCAGTTGCCATTGGGCCACCGATCCCCAAAAGCATGGGCACCAAGAAGGCAAAAATGGGCCCAAAGATGCATGCCAGAGGTCTTTATACCTCACTCTGTTCCCATTTGGGAGGGGGAGCCTCTTGTATTCATCCTACTAATGCCCCTCTCCTTCTGGGTTGGCTGGATAGCTCAGTGGTTGAGGTTATCTGGCTGCAGAGCCAGAGGTTGGGAGTTCGATTCCCCCACTGGGCCTCCTGCGAGAAGAGCCAGTCTGTGTAGCCTTGGGCCAGCGGCACAGTCCTAGGGCGCCCCTGGAGGAAGGGGAGGGTAAACCATTTCTGAATATTCTCTACCTAGAAAACGCTGAAAAGGGTCACCATAAGTAGGAATTGACTTGGTGGTACATGATTATTATTATCAATAATGAGGATTACCCCCGCCGTGCAGTGGGAGAGAGCCCCCTCCGTGTACCAACAGTCCGATTTTAAATCCTGACATCCCAGAAAAGGGCTGCGAAAGCCCCTCACTCCAAACCCTGAAAGATCAAGGCTTGCTGCTCGAATCGTGTCCCTCCGCGGCTCCTGGCGCAGCCCACAAAGTCAGCGGGACCCCCAGCCCCTTTCCCCTAGAGCCAAGCCAATCAGCGGGATTGCATGCGAGGAGAATCCCTGGTCGAGAGCCACTGCCAGGCCCCGCTACCTTGCTGGGGGGGTTTCTGGGGCAGGAAAAGAGCTGGACAGTGCAGCCACAATAGCTACATTCTGAACTACGACTCCCACACCTCCTAGCTAGCATGGCTATTTGTCTAAAACAGTAACTTTTTCCAAGCCAGGTTCACCAGCATCGTCTTTCCCCTTTTGGTCTGGCCACAGAGGGACAAAACACCCCAAGGCCGTCTTTCTCGGAGTGCAAAACGGAACAGCCCACTCAGTTCTCCATCCAGGAGGAAATCCATCCCCTGCAATCGCCCTGTGCGCCAAAT
Organism: Intellagama lesueurii; assembly: GCA_037013535.1. Classification (NCBI taxonomy): domain Eukaryota; kingdom Metazoa; phylum Chordata; class Lepidosauria; order Squamata; family Agamidae; genus Intellagama; species Intellagama lesueurii. The sequence continues at coordinate 6,663,804 of JBAJHW010000001.1, read as the reverse complement.
ATCAAATGCTTGGGAATCTCTGCCTCAGATCCGGAGCTGGTTCACACATGCATTTTTTCACCTTTGGCTGTGTTCCTACCCTGAAGGTGTGAACCAGCCCTCACAGACCAAATGTCGCCAAGTCACTTCTCTGAAACACAATGAAGGCAGCTCAGTTACATCCACTAAGCGCTGGATGAGGATCCAGGGACCTCCACCCATGCAGGTATGACCCACATGTGTCTGGCTGAGCTGAAGGAGACTCCCTCCCACTCCGTGTGCATACGATTGCAGCCCTGCCCTATGGCCATCGGTAGGGAATGGGGACTTGAGTCGTGGGACTTGCTGTCAAGTCGGACGGAAGTCGCACCAGCGATTCGACTCGTGTTTTTGTTTCCAATGACTCGGACTCGACTCACGACTCGGAACCCACCCACCCCTTACCTTTTTTTCTGGGGGGAAAAATCTTGTTTTTAATAGGGACTTCGGACTTGGGACCAAAGACTCCGACTCCGACTTGGTACCTGGACCCAAAGACTTGCCAACGTCCCCAGCCATCGGTGGCTTGCCTCTTAGGATAATCAGGTCTTCGGTCTAAGATGGCATGCTTAGAAGGTCCAATTAGACACGATGTGGGAAATGCATGAATGGGATTTGTTGCGGGGGGGGGGGGAGAGAAATAAGCAGCTCCGGGAGGCCATCGTTTGTACAGAGAACCAGCAAGAAATTGGGAGAATGCTTAACCCCTTCTACCACCTATTCAATGAAAACATGAAATCGCTCTCCCCCTTTTTCCAAGATGCTTTTCTCCCGGCAGGGAAAAAGATGCAGGTATTTGGGATTTTTGTTCCCGTAGAAACTGACGGAATCCTAGAATGATGGAGCTGGAAGGGGGCCTCTAAGGCCATTGAGTCCAACCGCCTGCTCAAGGCAGGAATCCGAATAGAAGCAGATCTGACCGAGGGGTGGTCCCATTTTCCCTTGTGTGTATGTGTGTGGCAGAAGACCAACAGGAAGACAGGGATTAAGCATCACACCTGGCCAGCCACTCTTCTGCTCTAAATCACAACCTCCAAAGCTACTTTGCAAGTTTAGGAAAATGTTTATATCTCCTGCTTCACTGTCTAGTTCAGCCCAAGCATGACTGTACTACGTACATATGTGTGTGTGTATATATACATATAATTGTCCCTGTTGATTGTACTCTGTCTAGTGATCACTCTTCTGATGAGATGGTCTGCTTCAGGTTGGCACGTCATTAATTAAGCAGAGCTGCTAATTTTAGCCACCGTGCACTCCGTCCCAGGTAACGCAACCTCGATTTCCCTAGGAAGAGTGGAATATATCTGGATTAAAAGACTCCCCTCCCCGGAGACTGTAACAGGAATGATGATGGCTCCGTTGCTGTCGGCCAAAATGGACACTAAAACCTTAAGGACCGCTGCGGTCATTCAGCCCTTATTTCTCCTGGTGGTGCTGCATCCTTCTCTACTTTAAATGACATGCAGTGCATAAAAATAACGTTGCACTACTGTAATGTTATTGTTTTTTTTTAAAAAAAAATCATCATAATTCTGGTGCGTTTCACTGGCACTGCAGCATGCTCCTATTTGTGTGTGCTTTGTGTGTGAGTGTGTTGCAGAAGCCACCGCTGGCAGGTGGATGCACGACACAGCTGGTAGCCGGGATGCAGCAGAAATGTTTTCCGCTTGCACACCTCTCTTTGCAAAACGAAGAAACAAAAATGGGGGGGGGGGGAGAAAAAGAGGAAGAAAGATGGGAAGAGAAATAGTCACTGGAGAGGAACCACGCAGCACTGTGGTCTGATTCAAAATTCATCTTCGGAGCTATCTGCCAAAAGCATCACTCGGTCTTGCATGCTGTTAAACTCCCTCTGCTAGAAAACAGGGGAGGGGGTTAAGAAGGAGAGGGAGAACAGAAGACAGAGAGAGAGGAGGGAGAGAAATAACATCAGCTTCAAGGAAGAAAATCTTCCTTCCACCCATCATCAGCTTGCTTCCTTCCTTCCTTCCTTCCTTCCTTCTATCCATCATCAGCTTCCTTCCTTCCTTCTATCCATCGTCAGCTTCCTTCCTTCCTTCCTTCCACCCATCATCAGCTTCCTTCCTTCTAACCATCATCAGCTTCCTTCCTTCCTTCCTTCCTTCCTTCCTTCCTTCCTTCCTTCCTTCCTTCCTTCCTTCCTTCCTTCCAACCATCATCAGCTTCCTTCCTTCCTTCCTTCTATCCATCACCAGCTTCCTTCCTTCTTTCCTTCTACCCATCATCAGCTTCCTTCCTTCCTTCTATCCATCATCAGCTTCCTTCCTTCCTTCCTTCCTTCCTTCCTTCCTTCCTTCCTTCCAACCATCATCAGCTTCCTTCCTTCCTTCCCTTCCTTCCTTCCTTCCTTCCAACCATCATCAGCTTCCTTCCTTCCTTCCTACCATCATCAGCTTCCTTCCTTCCTTCCCTCCCTCCCTCCCCCATTCCCATCCATTCTCCTAGGGCCAGTCTGAATGATACCGTTAACCTGTTACTAAAATCGGAGCTCCCTTAAAAAGTAGAAGACTGTTTATTCTAAAACATGCTTTCTGAAGAGGACAGTTTGAAATTTAGCTTGCTTTTCTTTTGTAACTGCTCTTCGTCAGGAGATAAACAGAGGCTTCATTCGCCTTCAGAATGCTGTTGGGTTACGACTCCCATCATCCCCGTCTGGCTGGAGCTGATGGGAGAGAGCAGTAGTGCAGGAATGTCGGGAGGGCGACAAGTTGCACCGGATTGCTGCCTCCCTTCCTATAACAGATGCAAGGGCCTGCCTCTTCATTTGACAGAAAGGGGGGGGCTGTTATCGGACAGAAAGGGTGACTGGGGAACTCAAGAGGTTTAGAAAAAGGCTGCCGACCTTTCGCCGGTGTCTCTTGAAGCCATTTCTGCGTCGGCGGTTCATAATCTTGATGCTGTAGAGCGCACCCAGGATGAAAAGCGCGCCGGCGATGCCCACGGCCACAGGAACCAGCATCCCGGACATGTAACCGGCCTGCAAGAAGGGGGGGAACGAAAGAGTGGAAGAATGAAGAATGAATTCAAGAATACCGAGCCGGCTTTAGATCTCAGATAATTCATCTCTACTTCCTTTCTTTCCTGTGGCGATGGAACGAAACCATCTCCCTTTGAGAAACCGACATTTCTGCCTCGTCCTTTGGGGGATTCTTAGCAAAAAGCAGTATAAAAGCACAAAATCCATTTGAAATGCAGTGCCGGAGGGGAGATTTACAGGGACCACAGTCCACCCAAAAATGAGAAATGAATTGTAGGTCAAAGCAAAGCCTTTTCTTTTCACTAGAAAGTAATGATTCGGCTTACTGTGGCTTGGACATAATGAGTAGTATTCTGTTCAGTATTTGTGGGTGTGTGGATGTTTCTGTCTAACTACTGCATGAATCTGATGACGAGTCAACAGGGTGCAACTGGGGGACACAACAGGTACCTCCCCAGATTGCCATGGCAGCTTCTGCAGTTGGGATGCATATGAATATTGGACAGGATCCTGGCCACTGAGCTTCGTGGGAAAGACAATTAGGCTAGGAAAATTTGAAGGGAGCAGGAGAAGAGGAAAACCAAACCTGAGATGGATTTACTCAGTAAAGGAAACCACAGGTTTGAGTTTATAAGACCTGAGCAGGACAGTCAAGAAGAGGGCCTTCTGAAGGTCACTCATTCAGAGAGTCACCATCAATTCGCAGTGACCTGGCAGCACATCACAACAATATAAAATATATAAGCTACGTCACAGGAGCATCCAGTAAATTCATGTTGACCTTTGTACACAAGTTTGAAAGAGTTCTGCAAGACCATTAAAAAAAATTACGTCACAATCCCATTTTCACTTACACTCTAAATCCAACTGTTAATCCCATTTAGAACAAGCCAGCTGGTAAATCAACACTGAAGTAAATTCCATTGACTCAATCAGCTTGCTCTAGTTGGTACTAAGACAACTGGATTTAAGCCAATTATGCTCAGTATTAGAATAAGAGAAGAACCAGACCAAGCTTCCGCAACAAAACATGAGACATAGGTGGGCCCGTAAATGTTGTCCTACAACAACGCTCATCCTCCCCCACACTTGGCTAGACCAGCTAGGGCTCATGGGACTTGAAGTCCAATAACCGCCACAACTGTCCATTCTTGCTTTACAAAATTTGGCACCTTTTAATTGTTTCGTTTGCTTTATTTGCATTATTTCTTATGCCTTCCTCCCAGCGAAGGGACTCAAGGAGGTTTAAAATGTTCTTTTTTAAAAGCACATACCATGTAGGCACCCTTCCGTCTCAAGAGACTAGGGTAACGTGCTCTGAATAGAGAGGTCTTGGAACAACGTCTAGTGTGGCGGAGGAGGCACAGATGCAGTTAAAAATACCATAAATTGCCATATAAAAAGCAGTTAGACTTACGAGGCATCTTAGAAGATCGGCAGAGTAAAATCGGTGAAGCCAATGTAAAAACACATTTTGAAAAGGGGGAAAGTGTAACGTTCTCTTTTAAAACCCTTTCTTTGGCAACGAATCACTTGCTTTGATGGAAAGCATTTTGCCTACTAGCGGAAGGGCACATCACCTGTTCACACTTTTATTATTATTATTATTATCATTATTATTATTATTATTATTATTATTATTATTATTATTATTATTATTATTATTATTATTATTATTTCAAGGGTAAGGGGAAATAAATCGGGATAACAGGGAATATATCGTGGCATACATTATCCCATATTATCTGTACTTAAACATATTATTACATTAAGAACTTTTGTGTCTGTTAGTTGCCTATATACTTCCAACTAAAGTTATTTGACTATTTTGTATTAAAGTTATCACATTTGGCTTTCAAGTTATAGAACGGATCCAGTTATATAAAGCAGCAGTCCCCAACCTTTTTAGCCCCGTGGACCAGCTGGGGAAGGCGGGGCACCCCCCCCTGCGCTCGTGCACATGTGCAAAGGGTGGCGCAGCGCTCGTGCGGGTGCGTGCGCTCATGCGCATGCGCAAAGGGCGGCGCAGCACTCGTGCAGGCGCACACATGCTCGCGCGCAGGCGCAAACGGGCTGTGCGGGGGGGGGAGTGTGTGCAGAGGGGGGGGAGGTCTCTCTCTGCAGCCCGGTCCGGCTCAGGCCATGGACCGGAACTGGGCCGCGGACCGGGGGTTGGGGACCTCTGATATATAGGGTCCCATTTTTCAGTTGCTTCTTGGATTGAATTGTCTTTCAAAGCTTCTGTTAATACGTCCATCTCCCCCGCTTCCATAATCTTTTCCATAAATTCTTCATGGTTTGGTATTTCTTCCATTTCTATGAGTATAGTATTCTGGCTGCAGTTATTACGTATATGTATTACCCAATGGCTCTCTCTCCTATCCAAACTCTCTGGCAACATAGTTAATATGTTGCCAGAGAGTTCTCACCACTGCGCTCCCTTTCTTTCTCCTCCCTTGCATGAAAGGAAATGCCAAAACACCATAAAGAGATGCTAAAATCCACCGGGCCATTGCACATTGAGAGGACAGCTGCTCAAGTGTGCACTTAGGGCCCACCAATCACACCAGGGGCACAACAACCAAATAAAAGGCCAGAAATTTTGGAAATTGATTTTTAAGGAAATATGTGATATATTTGGAAAAGATACTGAACTTAATTCTAAAATTGCTTTGCTGTCAATTTTTGATAAGATAGAACTTGAATATTGCTCAAAGGAATTGATTTCTAATTTTATGACAAGTGCTAGAATATTAATAGCTAGATTCTGGAAAGATAAAAATGATATTAAATTAGAAGATTGGTATAATGAAGTATGGGACATTGCGTTAAATGATAAATTGACCACTGAACTTAAGATGAAAAGAGGGGCAAATATTTTTTTATGCTCTATTGTAGATTTATTGAATTTGTATTAGTGAAAGGAAAGGGGAAAGCCTCTAAGCAACAATCAATACAATTTTGGAAAGGAGGTTCGTAATACAAGTATTGCTCCAAAGGGTCCCGTGGGTATGGGGGTGCACTGTGTTTTAGATTGTTTTAGTAAGTATTTTGTATTCTTGTATTTGTTTTGGAAATTTTAAAAAATAAAATAAAAAAAACATATAACACGGTTTGTTATCTGTGAAGGGCTTTTAAAAGGAAGGAAGGAAGGAAGGAAGCTTTTTTGCTGCTCACCCATGACGGAGACGTTGGGTTTCACCAGAAGCCATCAATCAGAATGACACCACGCCAAAGTCAAAAAGGAACATAGATTTTTTTGAAACAAACCAGACGGCAAGAAGCCTTCCCTACCTTATCCTTGAGCTTTTCCATCCAGCTTCTCACTAGAAAAGAAACAGCCTAGGTGTTAATTGCAGCCGTGAGCAACAACCGTTAACAGTGTAAGGCCAGCAAAAGGTTCTGCTTTACACTACATCTCCCAGAATCCTTCAGCACATTGAAGGATTCTGGGAGATTCTGGGGAATCTGGGACTGGGAGATTCTGGGGACCAGGGGATTCTGGGACTTCTAGTCAAAACATGCAACATTTCTAAGCTCTTTCCATGTCTCCCGAACCAGTTTTCTGAACGCCAAGAGAAGGGGATAACTTTTTGAAAAGATCCCCACTATCACTGGGGAGCGATAATGAATAATAATATCGTATGTGGTTTACTCTGGCAGTGGGATCACAATGGCAGGCTGAGCTGGCGAGATGCTTTCCTGCTACAATGGGATATCTCATGGTGTTTTATCATAGGTATTTTTTCTTTTAGTGTGGTTTTACGGCCAAAGAAGTAGAAAATGTAAAGAGAAAAGCATTTCCTATGCAAGGGAATAACAACAGTAATATCAACAATGCCAAGAGACCGGCTCAGTTCAGCTCTTAAGCTTTCAGCCACGAAGCCACATACAGGGTCACTTGCTGGCATTTATTTTAAAAATTGTGCTATTTTCAAGATACCCGAGTGATAGATCGGCAGGAGTGCCTTGTGTTAAAGCTGCTGGCGGTAAGAAATTTGTCCAGATGGCACCGCAGATAGAAGAGCCTCCCGCAGGAATTCACACTTGTGATCATCAATTAAAACAAGTCCCTTGCACGTATGTAACGCTCAAAGGCTAAGGAGACTCAGAAAGGAGCTCTCCATCAAGGCATCCACACACCGTGGCAGTGGAGATGTAAATTGATTTCTTTATTTATGTGAAACTAGCGGGATAGCTCAGTGGTTGAGGTCTCCGGCTGCAGAGCCAGAGGTTGGGAGAGTTCGATTCCCCACTTGTGCCTCCTGGGAGAAGAGCCAGCCTGGGTGGCCTTGGGCCAGCTGCAGCGTCCCAAGGCTGCCCCCTAGTGGAAGGGAATGGTGATACACTTCTGAGTCTTCTCTACCTGGAAAACCCAGAGAAAGGTCACCATAGGTCAGAATTGATGGCACATGATCATTATTATTTACATGACCCATGCTGTCAGAAGGACTGGGGCCAGATAGCAACTGAACAGAGGTGGTGTGTTAAGTATAGCCCTCCAGATGTTTTAGGGCATCATTTCCCATTAATCCTAAGGTGCACGGGCAGTGGTGAAGGATTATGGGGGTTGCCATCCAAAAGCCTCAGGAAGGCCACAGCTGCCCACCTGTGCTCTGAATGTTCATTATTGAAATTTTTGACTTCCCCCAACATTGATGCCATGCTTCCTGCTCAGATCTGCCATCATGGCCCCTGCTTTTAATTTTTTTTCCTTTGGTCTAGTAGACTGTGCTCTTTCTTTAACACTTTTCAAACACCTGCAGAGGAGGGGTCAGGATGTGTTCTCGACCATCCCCGAGTGCAGGACACATAACAATGGGCTCAAGTGACAGGAAGCCAGTTTTAGGCTGAATATCAGGAAAAACTTCCTAACTGTTAAGAGCAGTACGACAACGGAACCCATGACCTCGGGAGGTGGGGAGCGCTCCAACCCTGGAGGCCTTCAAGAGAAAATGGGACAACTATCTGTCAGATCTGTTTTGACATGGATTCCTGCCTTAAGCAGGGTGTTGGACTAGATGGCCTTCGAGGCCCCTTCTAACTCAATTATTCTAGGATTCTATGACATCAGGCAGAACATGCAGGTAGGAAGATCTCAAAGCATTCTTGTCGATGGTGGTTATTCTCATGTGCCCTCACGTCACCTCCAACTTAACGGCAACCCCATGATCTGCAAGAAGTCCTCCCATTAACAGGTCTTGCAAACTAAAGGTTACGTTTAGTCTTCCTCTTTTCTCCTGGCCGCCCACTTTTCCTCAGCATTATTCTCTTTTCTAGTGTGTCTTGACTTCTTGTGGTATGCCAAAAGTATGATGATGATCCCCTTCATCTTGGAACTGCAGAACTGGCAAATACTTCACAAGCACTATCCTTGGACTGAAGTGGGAGGGGGGGGAGACAAAGCTCAACTTTCCAACATTTATTCCTTGAGGGACATGGACTATGTCTCCTGTGCCTTTCGAAGATCGAAATCCAACTGGTGAAGATTTTTCCTATCATGACATCTTCTTGCCCGGCATTCTTAACCCTCAAATCATCGGAGCAGATGTCCACGGTCGGCAGGGGTGCCTTAACCAACAGAAGCACAGCTGGGGGCTTCCTGAACCATCCTCGATGGGAGGTCCTCCATTCCCCTACAAATCCCCTCGCTGTGCCTCGTTTGGACTCCTTTGCACATCCCTGATCCTTACTGGGCACCAGTCCCTGTGTTGGCCCAGAGCTGCAAATTACTAGTAAACCCACCATGGCGGTCTACAGCCTCTGACCTCTTTCTTAAGCAGGGGCATCAGTTCCCTCTTCCTGGCTGCTTTACGCTTGAGAAATTGGGAGCAGAGCAATCTCCCTTGGCCTGGTACACTGTCAGCTCTTCATATTGCTAATTTCCTCATTAGCCACTCCAGAGTGAGGCTGGAGGCCTCTTAACGGCTTGATTCACCTCCCTTTCTGTGTGTTCGTTCTCACCTAGAAAAGGTGCCCTCTCTCCATCTCAGGCTGAAATCATCCTTGATTCAGACTTATGTTGTTCTTGTTGTTTAGTCGTTAAGTCGTGTCCGACTCTTCGTGACCCCATGGACCAGAGCACGCCAGGCCCTCCTGTCTTCCACTGCCTCCCGGAGTTGGGTCCAATTCATGTTGGTCACTTCGGTGACACTGTCCAACCATCTCGTCCTCTGTCGTCCCCTTCTCCTCTTGCCCTCACACTTTCCCAGCATCAGGGTCTTTTCCAGGGAGTCTTCTCTTCTCATGAGATGGCCAAAGTATTGGAGCCTCAGCTTCAGGATCTGTCCTTCCAGTGAGCACTCAGGGTTGATTTCCTTCAGAATGGATAGGTTTGGTCTCTTTGCAGTCCAGGGGACTCTCAAGAGTCTCCTCCAGCACCACAATTCAAAAGCATCAATTCTTCGGCGGTCAGCCTTCTTTATGGTCCAGCTCTCACTTCCATACATCACTACTGGAAAAACCAAAGCTTTGACTCTGCGGACCTTTGTCGGCAAGGTGATGTCTCTGCTTTTTAAGATGCTGTCTAGGTTTGCCATCGCTTTCCTCCCAAGAAGCAGGCGTCTTTTAATTTCATGGCTGCTGTCACCATCTGCAGTGATCATGGAGCCCAAGAAAGTAAAATCTGTCACTGCCTCCATATCTTCCCCTTCTATTTGCCAGGAGGTGATGGGACCAGTGGCCATGATCTTAGTTTTTTTGATGTTGAGCTTCAGACCATTTTTTGCGCTCTCCTTTTTCACCCTTATTAAGATTCAGACTTATACACACACACAAAAGAGATACGTACTGGTCTAAATACAACAATTAGTCCTCATCAGAGAAGACCCAAGGAATCAATAGCCTCTTAGCATCCCAACCCTTATGTAAATACCTTTGCTTCAATGGACCTACTCTAGTCGGGGGCTTACCAATGGATGTAGGCCATTATTTCTGTAATGTCTGGTCATGATTATTAAAAAAAAATTAGCAGATCTTGGAAAAGTGACTTTTTCGGATTATAGCTGCTCCAAAACTGGTCCCATGGGCTGAGGGACTGGGGGAATTCTATTGTAAGAATGTAACTTTTATTTTTCCTGACTCTGCAAAGGATGGCATGTTCTTTTTGTTGCCTTTCATGGTGTTGGGGTGACTGTGTGCATGCCTTATCACACTGTTTAACTTATCTTAGATCACTTTAGATCTCCAGAGCTGGAAGGGACCCTCGGGGTCATCCAGTCCAGCCCCTGTCAAGGAGGCCCAGTGGGGGGAATCGAATTCCCAACCTCTGGCTTCGCAACCAGAGACTTAAACCACTGAGCTTCCTGCAGTACGTCCTGCAGCTGAAGCTCTTATGTTGCTTTTCCCTGCTTTATTGATTGTTCTTTTTTTCTCTAGTGTACTGTTTTGAGCAGATTGGAGAACTTTGTTATTGTTATGTCACAAATATTGCTAAGGAAGTAAATAAATAACGCCTGCTGCCCCCAGATGCCTGATGGCCTTAATAACCCAATACAGTCAGAGTCGAGGCCAACATTAATTTTAATTTGATAAAAAGCAGATGCTGTTAATCAGGTCCTACATTTATGGTACGAGGGTACACTGGAGAAAAGACCGGTGGATGTATGGACTGAACTGACCTACAGCTACCCTGTTTCCCCTAAAATAAGACCTAACCTGAAAATAAGCCCTAGTATGATGTGGTGGCGCTGCAGGTTAAACTGCAGAAGCCTCTGTGCTGCAAAGTCGGAAGACCAGGAGTCGTAAGATCGAATCCACGCGACGGAGTGAGCTCCCGTCGCTTGTCCCAGCTCCCGCCAACCTAGCCGTTCAAAAGCATGTAAAAAGGCGAGTAGATAAATAGGTACCACCTCGGTGGGAAGGTCACGGCGTTCCACGTCTAGTCGCGCTGGCCACGTGACCATGGAAAATGTCTTCGGACAAACGCTGGCTCTATGGTTTGGAAACGGGGATGAGCACCACGCCCTAGAGTCGGACACGACTGGACTAAATGTCAAGGGGAACCTTTACCTTTACCTTATGATTTTTCAGGATGCTTGTAATATAAGTCCTACTCCAAAAATAAGCCCCATTTAAGTGAAACCCCGTCCTCCACCCTTGTGCAGCAACCAGAAGAAGATGACACGACTGCATTTGAATAAATGTAGATGGTTGTGCATGACAAAAATAAAACATCCCCTGAAAATAAGCCCTAATACGTTTTTTGGAGCAAAAATTAATATAAGACCCTGTCTTATTTTCGGGGAAACAGGGTATATGGCCGATAGGCTGGGCTACGGACCGGTGTCGTGGCCTGTCTATGGCATGGCATTGAGGAAATCTTTGGTTTGCTTCATGCGCAGCACAACTGGCTGTTTCCTGTTGCAAAAAAAGGGCTCAGGTTGCCTTCCAGCCTGGACTTTTGCATGATGGAAAGAGCAGGAAAAATGATGTATGATTGCTGTGGCAATGGACAGGCTACAAGGTCGGATCATTTTAGTGGCTCCAGACCCAGCGTGTACCCCGATAAGATGCTAGGGTCACATCATGTGCTGCAGGACAAAGGGGGTGATTGACTTTATGGGAATAAAGAAAAGCGGTGCAAGGCATTTTTTTCTCCCAGCTTGCCATCTTTACCAACACAGAACTGAATTTTAGGGGGGTGAAGGTAAGGAAGCCAAACCAGAAGGCAGGAAAATTAGGAGCATTGGTGGAGCGAAAAAGCAATGGTTGATTTGGACAAGGAGACTCGGAGTCACATTTATGCACACTCCTTTTCATGCTCCCTTCTAATTTTTCCCATCTGAATTTTCCTGGATCAATTCTCCTGCACGTTTCCCTGAATCTTCAGGAACCTGTTCCTTGGGATAGGTAGCTATATACATCTTTCTTTCTCAGTCTTTAGGCCAAACAGCTAGATTATTGTGAACTTTAACTAGAGGGAGGTTAGGGGCAAATATAGTGTTTTATAAAGGACTAATTGTGGCTGATTTTGCATATCTGTCATTTCATCTGATACTTTCATGCAGGCTGTTCGGGTTTACACTTTTCATTTCATCATTGCATTGTATGGTGTTAGAAATTCGTTGCTTTTCCATTGGTTTCTTTTATATTGTGTCTTCATTTCATGAATCCTATTCCCTGTTTCTCGGCTGTGATTTAAATTAATCTTCAAATTATTGCACCTGTGGATGGCCTCAGATCATCTCAGGTTACACCTTCTGCCCACTGGGGCAAATAAAGAACCTCGTTTCTAGATGCCACTAGAGCTAAAACAGGCCATATCTCTTCTGCCAAAACCTCCTTATATACAGTACAGGACTTTCTTGGTTCTTTAAAAAAAAGGTGTGCTATTTCTGGGGAACGTGCTGCTATTATTACCTAGCAACTGCTTTATCGTGTTGTAAAAATGCTGGTCTGAGCATGCTGTGACTAAAAAGCCAGAGGTTAATTTTGCATGTTTTTTTAAAAAAGAAATTTCTCTGCCACAGGCTTATTCTTCTGTCTTTAAGCTGATGGTCTGTAAAATGAAAAGGGGCCGTGAGTGAGCTGCCTTGCAGAATTCAGAAAACGAGTAAACGAAAAGATGGGACCGCCGACTACATAATATTTACAAGCTCTGGTATGTTGTATACATAGGATCAGCAGCACCAGACAGCACAATGTCGTGTTAGTTTTCAGTAAATACAAACCACCTCTCTAAAAGCTATTTTGAAATAGGCCAGTCAATAGATTTTTAAAAATTCAAGCGGATCGGTCACTTCCTTTTAACCAATTTCTTGGTTTTGCGTTATTATTTAAAAAATCAACATAATTTTTTTACCGATAGCGAAGCAAATATGAGGTGCCTTGAGAATTAATCAGCAAGAAACATCATTTACAAATAGCCAAAAAATCCTCCATTAACATCATCTTCCCTCACTGAGATGTCCCCCGTGCTCATTTCAGAACAAAAAAAAATGACAAAACTGAGTCTGTCTTACTTTGGGCACATCCTGAGAAGGCAGGATTCTCTGGAAAAGACAACAAGGCTAGGAAAGGTGGAGGCAATGGGAAAAGAGGAAGCCTAACTGTGAGGCCGACAAAGGTCCGCATAGTCAAAGCGATGGTTTTTCCAGTAGTGATGTATGGAAGTGAGAGCTGGACCATCAAGAAGGCTGACCGCCAAAGAATTGATGCTTTTGAATTGTGGTGCTGGAGGAGACTCTTGAGAGTCCCCCTGGACTGCAAGGAGAACAAACCTATCCATTTTGAAGGAAATCAACCCTGAGTGTTCACTGGAAGGACAGATCCTGAAGCTGAGGCTCCAATACTTTGGCCATCTCATGAGAAGAGAAGACTCCCTGGAAAAGACCCTGATGTTGGGAAAGTGTGAAGGCAAGAGGAGAAGGGGACGACAGAGGATGAGATGGTTGGACAGTGTCATCGAAGCGACCAAGATGAATTTGACCCAACTTCGGGAGGCAGTGGAAGACAGGAGGGCCTGGCGTGCTCTGGTCCATGGGGTCACGAAGAGTCGGACACGACTAAACGACTAAACAACAACAACAACTGTGAGATGGGTTAACTCTATTAAGGAAGTCACAGGCTGGAATTTGAGATAGCTGAGCAGGGCTGCTAATGGCAGGGCATTTGGGTGATCCCTCGTTTATATGGCCTTCATAAGTTGGCAGTGACATTAGAGCACATTTATCATTTCAACTGCAGAACTTTGAAGTAATGTGTCACCTTGAACCAGTGGAACTTGTGGAAGAGCCAACTCACTAAATCCCCAGTGATTCAGTGAGTGATTTACTATGTTAAGCAATAGGATTTCACCCAATGTCTATATTTTGGAGCAACGAGGCGCTAACAAAGGTCCTTTTTAAAAACATGCTAACATCAACACAAATATGCGTGGGGTGTGTGTGCAAGAAGTAGCATTTACTTGTTACTTTCAAAACACTGGATCAGGGAAGTCATGCTCAATTATTGTTGGCCATTTCTCTATTATTTAGCAAAACAGAAATGAATTAAAAAGTAATGTGTTGTTGATAAAAACAGACAATGGCCTATGCCACGGTACTAGTTTAAAAAAAAATTTCAAGTTCTGTTCCACTGTTGACCATAGCAACTTACAAAACAGCAACAAATCGTAGCTACACACCAGCTGATAGGTTTTTTAAAATAAAACAAACCCCCAGAAATTTGACAGAAGCCTCATGGCAGAGTGGTTTAACTGCAGGACTGCAGTCAAGGCTCTGCTCACAACCCAAGTTCAATCCCAAGGGGCTCAGGTAGCCAGCTCAAGGTTGTCAGTAAATTAAGTCCCAGCTCAATTAAATTGTTAACTGCCCAGAGAGTGTTTTTAGGGCTATGGAGCGGTATATAAGCAGCACACATTGCTTTTCACAGAATCATAGAATCATTGAGTTGGAAGGGGTCTCTAAGGCCATCAAGTTCAACCTTCTGCTCAAGGCAGGAATATAAATCAAAGGATATATGCGGGGGGGGGGGTTGTCCAATTTTCTCTTTAATGCCTTCAGCGTTGGGAGTGCTCTCACCACCATCTCCCAAGGTCATCGGTTCCATTGTCGTACTACTCTAACAGTTTTGCTTTACATCTCTGCAGCACAACCTATACCATTATATTGGTGAATATGCTGGCGGTGGATCAGGCTAAAGTTAAAGGCGGACAGCACCAGAGACATGAATCTCCCTCATTTCTTCCTGCCACCCCTTCTGTCTCTCTCCATCTTCATGCAAAGGCTTCAGTCGGTCACTTCCAGATGCTTTTTAAGCTAAGGCAAGCCCCACCGGTTTAAAAACTCCTTCCTCGTTTCAGTTGACTAACCAACTGGCGAAGGCGCACAGCTTTCCTCTGAAGGACCCTTCCCCCCCCCAACGGATTCTTGTCCCCGTCTCGTTGCCCTGCAATTTTCTTCCAAGCCGGCATGTGCAAAATAGACCGTCAACGTTGCTTCTTAGGGAAACAGGAAAGTTTTCAGATGCTCCTGATGCTTTTTCCTTTTTTGCCGGCCTATTGCATAGGAGAGGATGCGATAATTTGGCAGGCGAGCTGTCTGCGGCACGTCCAGCAGGGACCCTGATGAACCCGTCCTTGCAAATCAGGAGAGAAATGCTCCAAATCAATTCTCCCAGGCACATCTTTATGCGGGGACGCTTGGCGGGACCCACCGTCTTTTCTGCAGACGTGACAGGAGCTTTCTGATTTCTCTCACGCTGGAGCGTGGCTTAGGAAAGAGACACAACCGCCAGCGGAGGTCGAAATGATACGGCAATGCCGTGGTGGGCAAAACGGACCCGACGGAATCTTTACATTGAAAGGGGTCCTTAGGTTACTGTCAGTTTAAAGCAAACCCAAGGAAGAAAAGGGGTCCTGGAGATTCACGGCACAGGGAGAGCCAAAACTCTGCTCACGACTGGGTTCAATCCCAGGTAACCGGTGGACTCAAGGTTCACTCAGCCTTCCAGCCTTCCAAGGTCGGTAAACCGAGCACCCAGCTCACGGAAGGGGGGGGGGGGACAACGTGTAGGCTGCATAATTAAATCGTAAAACCGCCCAGAGAGTGCTTTAAGCACTATGGGGCGGTATATAAGCACCATGTTTTGCTTCTTCTTTTTTTTGGTCTTACTGATTCACAGGAACAAAATAAATTCCATAATCCACAGGTGGGCAGTACTTTGATTATAACCAACTATAAAATGCCCCCCCCCCCAATATGCAAGGTTCTGAGTTTGCCAGAACTCTTCATCAGTTTTACTTATTTAAAAGAAAATGGAGAAAAGCGCATGGAGATTTTTAAAAATGTTTCACTATATGTTTTTGTTGGACTTTGCAACCTTGCATGCTGTCTGTAGTTTGTGTGACTGGGAGGGCCTTTTCTGGGCTGGGGTAATTGTCTGTCTATCCAACACTAACCAATCCTTTCTTCCCGCCTTTGAATTCAAAGAGAGACCCGCCTCTCTACTGAGCTGTTCCTTCCCTCTCTTTCCTCAGTTGGACTCAGCAGTTGTTTGCTGTTGATCTGGTTGGTTGCCAGTACAGTATGTGTGCAGTAAAGAAAGCAGCATGCACAAATCTGTAACTTTAAGCAACTGTAAGTAATGTTTTTTTTGTTATTTCTACTACAAATGATTTCAGAGTGAGTTCTTGAGACTTTTAAGTGGCAGCTAACGAGAAAGGGGTGGAATCTAGGGAACTTGAAGCTAGTCTCCTCAGTGGTTCTCTGCACCTCTACTACATAGTAAGAAGAATTTGACCAGAAATTCAAAACTCTGTCACTGTTTTAAGCGATTAAGATCCGTATGTCTCTCCAGAAACTTTGGCAGGGGTTTCTCACGTCACTTGCTTCTTGATACCCCGTGCATTAGCAGCTGTTCCCTTTATGTCTGAAGAGAAGGGGTCTCTCTAGATTGCCTTCATCCTGGGAGGTTTTTTGAGAAGTCATGTCGTACCTGCACAGTTTGCTGGCTTACCAAGCCCCCCCTTCCCCCCTAGAGTTGTATCTCCATCAGAATAGACAATACGGTGTCACAATGGGATGTATGTCTCAGGGTGCTTTCCCTCAAACTCTCTCCCACACAGCTTCTCCTGGAGTTACACATATTATAATTCACTTCCTTCCCTGGATGTTTTCAAGCGCAGCAGGTGTACCTGTGTGGCCATGTATTTGTCAGGAGCTACTAAGATTCAAGGGCTATTTATAACCCGTTGAGAGCTATCTCAGTGAGTATCTGTAGAGGAACGGGTGCTATCTTTAGATCTCCATGATTTATGGGGAGTCAGAAATGAGCTACAAGGTAGTCAAGCTTGCAAAGAAAGTACCAAATATTTTTTTAAAAAAAGTAGAAGCACAAACAGGCACACACACGTTAGCTCTGTTATTTTGATTTCTCACATGCATTTCACCCAGCTAAGCTCAAGAAATCAATGACTGAGCTTCATAGCTGAGTGGGGATTTGAATCCAGGTCTCCTCTGTCTACATCAGACCCTCTGATTAGCACCACTGTGGCCTAAATAACATTTGTCAACCAGAGCTTAGAAGCCACTAATTGAAGTAATTTAATTACTTATAACTAGTTGTGCTTTGAGTGAGTAATGTAACTAGTAGTTGCAAGGTTACTTTTTAGGTATAATGTTTAACATCAATGTTAATTTAGTACAATGAGTAGCTCTTAGTTACTGTCAGAAGTTACTTTGCAAGGAGATTTTTTGAGGAATGTTTCATGTTTCTATGATTCTGTGTTTTGTGCCATTTTTTAAATCAGTCCTAAATGAATGGTAAGTATGCTTTGGTGTTGGTTTCGGCATTTTCATAAATATTTCCCAGGTGCAATATCAGAACTGCCCATTAGGGGGACCTCCTGTACATTCTTCTGCCTGATGAGGTGTGAGGCATTAATACAGGGCAAGCACAACCTGGGGCTCAGGGAATGGTCCCAGAAACCTGGCTTCCAAGAAGTAAAGCATAGCACAAGTTTCTTTTTAAATGTAACATTCCAAGCTCTTGGCGCAGTGATAGGTAAATTAGATTAGATTAGGCATCCTTCAGTCTCGAGAGACTATGATAACGTGCTCTGTATGGAGGACTTGGAACAGCGTCTAGTGTGGCTGAGAAGGCCAATTCGAGAGGGACCATCCCTTCCACACTGAAGTCAAATACAATCTGTCCCCTGTCCAGCTCCCCGATTTTGCTGGTTTCGGGACTGCCTCTTGGCCTCGGCCTGCTGGACAAGGGTCTCTTATTCAAAATGGGAGAGGTCATGATGCACCGCCTGCCTCCAGGCTGAACGCTCAGAGGTCAAGGTTTCCCATCTGTCCATTCCTAAGGCCTTCAGATCCCGCTTGCAGATATCCTTGTATCGCAGCTGTGGTCTCCCTCTGGGGCGCTTTCCCTGCACTAATTCTCCATAGAGGAGATCTTTGGGAATCCGACCATCAGCCATTCGCACGACATGCCCAAGCCAACGTAGACGTCGCTGTTTCAGTAATGTATACATGCTAAAAATTCCAGCTCGTTCTAGGACTACTCTATTTGGAACTTTGTCCTGCCAGGTGATACCAAAAATACGTTGGAGATAACGCATATGGAACGTCTTCAGCTTCCTCTTCTGCCGTGCACAAAGGGTCCAGGACTCACTGCAGTACAGGAGTGTGCTCAGGACACAGGCTCTATAGGCCTGGATCTTGGTGTATGCTGTCAGCTTCTTATTAAGCCATACTCTCTTTGTGAGTCTAGAGAACATGGTAGCTGCTTTGCCAATGCGTTTCTCCACCTCGACATCTAGGTAGAGAGTGTCAGAGATCGTTGAGCCGAGGTACACAAAGTCATGAACAACCTCCAGTTCTTGTGTGGAGATGGTAATGGAGGGAGGTGAGTCCACGCCTTGGCCCATGACTTGTGTTTTCTTCAGGCTGATAGGTAACTATAACTTAAATTAAATAGATCTTCTAAGAACAATGGGTAAGTGCAATTGACCAGAACACAGGTAAGTTAATTGCCTTGATTAGATCTTTGACAGTCTGCTTCTGGTTAAGATTCCCCTGGGAGGGTCACAGACATGTTCCCCCCGCAAACGTCATCCTACCTCTGATACTCTGAGTAATAACGCAGTTATCATACTTAGAATGTATTTATATTTATATAACATGGGTTATCTCCTGCTTTCATTAGTGTGTTGAAGATAGCATAGATGGGTCTCTTCCCCTACTTTATCCTCATAATAGCCCTGCAAGATAGGTCAGGCTGAAAGAGTGTGACTGGCCTAAGATCACATGATAAGTTTTATGACCACGCTAGAATTGGAACCCAGGACTCTGAACCCTCTACAACTATAAATTTACCCAGTGTCCCATTTAAAGCCACCCATGCTGGAAGCCGTTGTTATTTCTTGTAGCAGCGAATTTCACAAGTGCTACAATATACGAAGCCCTAATTTTTTTAATCTCTTTTGGATTGACTGCCATCTACCCTCTTCGGGTGAGACCAGGCAGCAGTATCATCCGGCAAGTAACTAAAACATCTCCCTGTCCATTCAGTGCACACCTGAGGTTTTTCTTCAGCAAAGGTTCAACTGGAATTTTGACGTTTTCCTTTTGGGATTACAACTCCCATAAATCCCAGAGGCTGTCTGAAGGATTATGGGAGTTGTCGTCTAAATAAGTAATATTTCCCTAGTTCTGAATTAAACTTGTGTTTTTCCCTTAAACACAATCACACTTCCTTAGACCTTAATCTCTGTTTGTTTTTTTGTTTTTTTAATTGCAGCACTACATAAAAGCAACAGGGATGCCACATCTCCATCTACAGAAGCACCGGTGCTTTGTAAACATGGGATTGTGTTAATGTGTGATTTCCCAACAATGTAGTAATTACCGCTATGGCTGTTCATTAATGCTCAAAGGGACCGTGGGGGAAAATAATGAAGAAGAATGAAGCCTAGGAAAAGGAACATTAAAAAGGAAAAACGGCTTGGTATCTTGAAACCTAAATTGGTTTATTTGGCTCTGGGGTGATGTTGACATTCAAGGCAGGTAAGAGCCTCAGGCTGAGACAGCTCCTCGGTCTGGTGCACCCCACCCCAGGAATTATGGATTACCAATCCCACAATCCTCCAACCAGCCAAGTAACCACAGTCAAGCAATAATTCTTACCATGGTGCTGCACGTTATGGATCTCTGTGTGGTATTTGTTCATCTATTTACAGACTAATAAAGATTGTCTAGTGTAAAGATGGATCTCTGGGGACTAAGGGTGGGACCTTCAGATTCCTAGGACTGCCACTCCCAGAATTTACCCAGAATCCCCAAGCAGAATTCTGAGAGTAGAGAAGCAAAAACAAAAGACAAAAGTGGGCTATAGCGACTGGTACAGTACATCCCTGTATCCATGGGATTGGTGTCTGCAGTTTTGCTTATCCGCAGTCTGAAAATATTTAAAATATTAAAAGAAAAAAACGTAGAAATACGTATTTTCATGATGTATTTAACAGAACTGGCCCCTAGAGGGAGCCAGAGACCATGCTATGTATTCTTGCGGTTGAAGGATACATAGCATGGTCTCTGGCTTCCTCTAGTGGCCAGTTCTGGTAATACACGTTGAAAATACATTTTTCTGGATTTTTCTTTCTTTCACCACTTACAGGCACTTCAATATAACTCCAGTTAGAAGGGTTTTACGCCTCTGCCTGTGTGGGCCACCTTAAATCAAAGAGAATATAGTCTCCCAGTGCAAGTTCACAGCGAGAAAATCCAAGTTAATGCACATTTCCTTTGCTGTGTAGTTGCACACTTACTTACTGCAGAAGCCTCAGAGATTTCTTTGTGTGGGGGTATGCTAGCAGCCATTACAGAGATCCCGTGTAGTTTGGTTCTTCCCTCTGACAAAGGGAAATAAACTACTGAGGAAGAAAGAAGGCGCTAATACCTAAAAACAGCAATCTGCATATCAAAAGCCAAGGGGAAAAAAAGCAAAGCCTGCTACATGTATACCGCCCCATAGCTCTTAAAGCACTCTTTGGGCGGTTTACAATTTAATTATGCAGGCTACACATTAACACACACACCCCGCCGTGACTCAATTTACCAACCTCAGAAAGATGGAAGGCTGAATCAATCCTGAACTGGCTACCTGAGCCTGTCAGGATCAAATTCAGGTCGTGAGCAGAGTCTTGACTGCAGTACTGCAGTTTAACTACTGTGCCACAAGGTTCAGTGGTGAATGAACTGGGCTACAGTCCACAAAAGCTCCCGGCCAATGAAATGTGATTAGCCTTATTTTGGCTTTTCTTCTTTTTAATAACATAATTTGCCTCCAAATTCTGGCTGTGGGGCAGGAGGGAGTGCCTCCTGTGATGTGTTGGCAGACGGGGGAGTTCCTGGCCCCAGACCCACTGGCATGGCCCATCCTGATCTACACACTAACAGAAAACTGGAAGGATTAAGAGCAGAAACAAAGAGAGAGAGAAAAATCACTGTTAGGATCAATAAACTGTTTCACCAAACGAGTGTTGACAGTAGAGCCTTGATTGCTTCTAACAGGTCAACGGGAAAAAGTTCTTTTCATGCTCCTTATTTCCACTTCTGAGTTCAGCAAGTATTTTGATTTCTATTTGTCAAGAACCAAAGCCAGAAAGTCATATCTTCCCTATTGATTCTCCTTTACGGATTATCGCCACTTTTAAAGTTTTGGAAAACAACAGCTGCTTGGAGCAATTATGCCCTCTCAGAAACCAAAAAAAACACTACAACTATCTGTATTTCTAATGGATGGCTCCTCTCTCTGGATCCTAGGGTGGAAAATGTGATTTATTTGTTTACTAAGAGAAAGCTTTGATTTGCTTTGTCCTCAAGAAGACTCGTCTTATTTTCTTTCTTTTTTCTTTCTTCTGTCAAATCTCTCTTCCCTCCACCCAAAATAAAAAATAAAAAACAAAGTCAAAGACGTGTAGAAAAAGTGTGTGATGATGAAATGCTTGATGGGATTCGGCTTCCTCATGTAAAATTGATATAATGCATGCTGTCCTTACGATTCTTCTGGTCTTCTCCGAGAAGTAGCAGCAAACCTTGTGCCAGCTGAAGGGGGAAAGAACTCCAGTGCCTTCAAGCCTTTGTACATATACTCATAACATTATTCTAAAAATTTGTATTCTCAGCTTTCCACGGGAGTACTTCTAGAGTAGCCCAACGGCCCCACTTTCTGGCCGCTGGAAGTCACGTTGAGCTGCCACCATCTAGAAAGGTCCACCTTTTCTCATGAGGACTACCTCCCTTGGGGTTTTTTGGACATTTTGTTTAAAGTTGCCACATGCTGCCTCTTAGGGTTGCATGGTAGGAGTCCTTCTGGCAAAGCCGAGAGGCCGTTTCCC
Organism: Intellagama lesueurii; assembly: GCA_037013535.1. Lineage (NCBI taxonomy): Eukaryota > Metazoa > Chordata > Lepidosauria > Squamata > Agamidae > Intellagama > Intellagama lesueurii. The sequence goes on along the minus strand of JBAJHW010000001.1, from coordinate 6,641,935 downwards.
ACATACCTTGGATCTGCCGTAGACGCACCAATTGCTTCTGGCAAAACCAGAAGTGACGGGAAGGCCACTTGTAGTTTTTGAAAACCTGCTTCCATCTTTTTTTTTCTTTTCTTCCAAAACAAGGAGGTTTCTAAAATAAAACTAGATCTGTGGGTCTTGTTCTAAAGGAGAAATGTGCCACCTGGAGACGCTGATGAGTGCTGAGAATCCATGGGTCCTGAGAAAGGGCTTTAGGGTCACCCGTGGCCTGAATGCCCCACAGTTCTCTTCCTACCCTAGGCTAGTTATAGGACTAGTAGAGATGGGCACGAACCGAACTACGAACCAGAAAAACCAACCAATCAGTCTGGTTCGCAGTCTAGTTCACAACCTAGTTCAGGGATCCTGTTTCACCGAAGCAAAATGTAGCGCCACAATTTTTTTCCCCTTAGTGCTTCGTTTTGCTTCGACACAACGGATGCCTGTTTGCCCCTTCGCACTGCCCTCATCGCCTGCCTACCTGGTCCTTCTGCCACCCTTCGAGGAATATCAGCCTATCCTCAAAGGGATCCTTGGTTCACCCGGATTATTGATTGGCACTCCTCGGGAAGTGGACTGGGAGACTCAGAGAACCCACCAAAGACTCAAACGAACGTACCTTCCAGGTCTCGTTGGAAACCAGAGAAAACAAAAGCAACTTTGAGGGGCTGCAAGCTTAAGGAGAAGAACAGCCATGGAGAACAGGTGAGCAGCATCCATTTCCCCTTCTAACCAGCACTCCGTGCAAAAAAACCACTTGACAACCACAGTATACAAATCGAAGGGAAAAGGATTTTGAGGGGTCTCTCCCAGTCACATATGATTATTTGGTTTTGAACACCGAAGGTGGGGGGAAAGCCACTGGTGATTACATGTCAGGTCTTTTCTAGGCTTCGAGAATGGATTATAAAGGTCAATTCTGTCTCCTTTCAAACGTGGTGTCTGTCACTTCTCTTAAGCTCTTCTGAGCAATGGGTAAGCCTGCGTTTAATTGAGCAACCTTTTGCTGTGTGTGTTGCTACAAATCTCACTGGCCTGAGCTGAAAATAGCTGAGAAGGGACTTTGGTACATACACACAGACTCTCTGCCATGCCCCAAATCCCACCACAGCGACAACCTCAAACAGACCACATGGCCCAGAACAACACCATGATATATCACGTACCAGTTTCTCCAACCGGAACGGTGTTTTGATGAGCAACAAACCACGCTTGTGCGAAACATGGTTTCACTAGAGCTTTTGAAAGTTAGAATGCAATCACAAGGCTTCAAAGGGGCACCTCTGATCACGCCAGAAAGGGTCGCTAGAAAGCCACCCTTCCATTTTCCAGAGAACCGCTCCAGCCCAGACCCCCCCCCCAAAAATAGAAACAGAATAATGGAGTTGGAAGGGACGTATAAAGCCACAGAGTACAACACCCCCACACCCCCGCTCAATGCGGGAATCCAGATCAAAGCAGATCTGACAGACGGTTGTCCAATTTTCCATTGAATGCCTCCAGTAGCACTCCCCCACTCCCGAGGTCACGGGTTCCACTGTCGTTCTGCTCTAACAGTTAAGAAGTTTTCCCGATAGTCAGCCTAAATCTGGCTTCCTGTAATTTGAGCCCATTAATGTGCCTCTCTCTCTGTGCTTGTATTTTTCCTTAGACTGGTGAGAATGAAATCTTCCCCTATGAGCTTTCAAGGTTCGTTGCCAGAGGTGGAGGGGAAAAAACCCATGCCCCCAGGGAACACGTTTTCCTTACCAAGCCCTTGGTTCTGTTGCTCCCACTCGATGGCGCTGGGCACCTGGTAAGACACCTCCGAAAGTGATCCTGCAGCATCCTCCAGTTCTCCCAGAGGATCCTGTGAGGTCTCCCCGGGAACAGTGAAGCCGACTAAGTCACCCTCCCCATCCAAACTTTCATCCATGGAGTTTGGGTCCCTGTCATCGTCATTCTCGTCATCTTCCTCTTCCTCCTCGTCCTCGTCGGGCTCCTCTTCCTCCTCCTCTTCTTCCTCTTCCTCCTCTTCCTCTAGATGAGCAGGAAAGGAAACAAAGAAAACATTGTATGTTGGAAGGATCATATCACCCCATATGAGCCTTCTCAGCTTTGAAGATCTAGGGGAGCCCTTCTCTCGGTTCCACCACCTTTCCGAGCTCAACTGGTGAGGTTACAAGACAAGGCCTTCTCACTGGCTGCCCCCAGGCTTTGGAATGCACTGCCCCCAAAAGCCAGTTTGGCCCCCTTCCCTCTTGTCTTTCCAATGTCAAGCAAAGATCATCCTCTTCAGGCAGGCTTTTAAGCAATAAGGGGTCTCAGGAATGCTCGTTTTGAACGTACAGCTTTTAAAATGTTTTTGAACTGTTTTTAAACTTGATTTTTAAAATCTTAATATATGTTTAATTGCTTTAAAATACGATATTTATGAAGTGTTTTTAATTTGTTGTTTTATCTGTTATCTGCAAGCGGGATCTGAAGGCCTTAGGAATGGACCTCAACAGATGGGAAACCTTGACCTCTGAGCATTCAGCCTGGAGGCAGGTGGTGCATCACGGCCTCTCCCAATTTGAAGAGACACTTGTCCAGCAGGCCGAGGCAAAGAGGCAGTCCCGAAACCAGCAAAATCAGGGAGCTGGACAGGGGACAGATTGTATTTGTCTTCAGTGTGGAAGGGATTGTCACTCTCGAATTGGCCTTCTCAGCCGCACTAGACGCTGTTCCAAGTCCTCCATACAGAGCACGTTACCATGGTCTGTTGAGACTGAAGGATGCCTAATCTAAATTCTGGGCGGTTTACAGAGGTTAAAACAAATAATAATAATAATATATTAAATGTCTCTCGAGACTGAAGGATGCCTACTAAGTCTGTTATGAGCCGCCTAAGTTCCCCCATGAAGAGAAAGGCGGCATATCAACTTCTAAATAAAATAAATAAAATAAACCTTCAGAATTTGAGATGTCTCATTGGTTGGTCTCATCAGAGCAGAGCTTAGAAAAGCTGCTTTTCAAAAGAACTATAACTCCCAACGCTTGCTGGGGAAATTATTAAAGTTGGGGTCCAAAAAAACTAACCTTCCCAGGTTCTGCATCAAAGTTCACAAGTGAGATTTGCACACCCTGTTTGTGAACAGCTGGAATACTGAGAGATGCCCATTAAAAACAAACAAACTTCTATAGCTCTTCTTACAATGTCCTCTTGGATTTCTCTGTTCACCTGATGCTGACATGTGGAAAACCGTGACATTCTACTGACTGATGCAAGTGAGAACCGTCGCTCCAGAATCCAGCACAAGTACACATGTGAACATTATTTGGAAAATGGTATAATATATATATATTACTCCACTGCATGAGAGCCAATGCAATGAACATCTTAAACAGCTTCCTTGTACTTGGACGCTTTGATCCTTTCTAGAAGCTAGAAACAGCTCCTTCAGTTCTCGCTGACTCAGGTAATCCAGCTTCAAACAATTCTCAAAAGGTCTGAGGAACATCGTCGCCTTGAAAACACAAGAGCATCCTGAAAAGTATGATTCTGATGCACCTGCCATCCAGCCTCACCTGTGAAGCTCCTGTGAAGATCAGACAGTAAGTCAGGATGCATTTCCAGCTGGGAAGAATCAGCAGGTAAATTAAGTAGGTCCCTGAACAGTCTACTTAGACTTCAGTAAGGCATTTGATAAGGCAGACTACAACCTACTTCTGTGTAAGATAGAACAAAGTGGGATAGTCAACGCAACTACCGGATGGATTTGCAGCTGGCCGACCAACCGCACTCAACGTGTGGTCCTCAATGGAACCACATCTACGTGGAGGGAAGTGTGCCATGGGGTCCCTCAAGGTTCTGTCTTGGGCCCAGTGCTCTTCAACATCTTCATCAATGACCTGGATGAGGGGATTGAAGGAGCACTCATCAGATTTGCTGATGACACCAAGCTGGGGGGAATTGCTAATACTTTGGAAGATAAGACTCAACATTCAGAAGGATCTAGACAGACTTGAACATTGGGCCCTATCCAATAAGATGCAGTTCAGTGGCAAGAAAAGCAAGGTCCTGCACTTAGGCAGGAGAAACCAGAGGCACAGGTACAGGATAGGTGGTACCTGGCTCTACAGTAGTACCCATGAGAGGGATTGAGGGGTCCTGGTGGACCACCGCCTAAGGATGAATCAGCAGTGTGCGGAAGCTGCCAAGAAAGCCCACACAGTCCTAGGCTGCATCAACAGGGGGATAGCATCAAGATCACGGGAAGTGATAGTACCACTCTGTACCGCACTGGTGAGACCGCACTTGGAGTGCTGTGTCCAGTTCTGGTCACCACAAGACAAAAAAAGACGCTGAGGCCATGGAAGGGGTGCAGAGAAGAGTAACCAAGATGATAAGGGGACTGGAGACTAAATCCTATGAAGAACAACTAAAAGACCTAGGTCTGTTTAGCTTAATGAAGAGAAGACGGAGGGGAGACATGAGAGCAGTCTTCCAATATCTGAAGGGTTGCCACAGGGAAGAGGGCATCGATTGATTCTCCATCACGCCTGAGGGTAGGACAAGAACCCATGGGTGGAAACTCGTCAGAGGGAGATCCAACCTGGAAATAAGGAGGAATTTCCTGACGGTGAGAACCATGAAGCAGGGGAACAGCTTCCCTCCCAATGTGGTGGGTGCCCCATCGCTGGAGGTTTTCAAGAAAAGACTGGACAGCCATCTTTCTGGGATGGGATGAGGTCCGGGAGGGTATGAGGTCTCCTGCCTTGGGCAGGGGGGTTGGACTAGAAGACCTCCAAGGTCCCTTCCAACTCTACGACGATTCTATGAATCAAGAGAACTTGACCACCTGCTTGACCACTCGGAATACCTCAGACCCCCCCTAAACCTCATACCCAGCCTGCTTTGGTTTTGGAAGCTAACCACATTCAGGTCTGGCCAGCACTTGGAGGGAAGAGCACCAGGAAATACCTGTGATCTTCAGATAGGACTGGGAACGAATCCTGGATCCCTGAAATGCCATGACTGCCAGTCATAGAGTTGACAATACTGGACTAGAGAGGCCAAGGCTCTTAGCAGAAGAGGGGGGGTTCCAATGTTTCTAAAACAAGGTTCCCAAAACACCTTAAGTTCTTCTATAGGATAACGAATGAGGTATAAAATAGATGAAATTCGACTCCATTTATTAGTTAAATAGTGGCAATTATTTATTGTGCTTTTCCCCCAATGTGAAGGGGGTCTACTCAGCTCTCCTCACTACTTTATCCATTACAACAGCAAACCGTGTTAGGTAGGTCACGGTAAGGGAAAGCAACAGAGCCCAAAGTCATGCAGAAAATTTCAGGGCTCAATGGGGACTTGAACCCGGGTCTCCCAAATCCTCGTCCAGCACTCCAACCACTAGACCACACCATCCCTCTCTGAGTCATGGCCCATCTCTGTTTCCAAAGGATGCTAAGCCCGGGATGCAACCTCAGACCTGGGACTCTGCTGAGAGTATGTGTAACACCTTGGGCCCGGAGCCGTAACGAAGGCAGGGCTTCATCCCAGGGCACTGACACTTAAGAGGTGCAAACACCAGGCTGCTGGGGGGGGGGGGGTGTGCAACACACACACACACACACACACACACCACCACCACCTTTTGCTCCAACCCTACACAGCCTTTTAAACAGCTTCTCAGCTTTAGCAACAGAAAGAAAACATTGCCATCTCATGGTCACGGGGAAGCGGTTCAACTGTCGACGAAAGTCACGGGAGGAAAAATATTTTGCCAGGGCAAAGGCCAGATGACACACATATGTCATAAGAAGGTGTGGCAATTAATTAATTAATTAATTAATTAATAATTGATTAATTAATAATTGATTAATTATTAATTATTAATTAATTATTAATTAATTAAATAAATGGCCTATAGCTTCCAGAATACCCGTATTGACCATGCTGGCTGGGTTGGGTGGGTGTGAGATTCTAGGAGCCGTATTTTCAAAGAAAAGAAAAGAGTAAACCCATGCTGTGGCTGGTCACTTGACAGATATTTATCCAGTCCCCATGCACAACTGGATTGGAAGAGTTTGAGTTGCACAGAGAATCTGAAGACAAAAATTCCCACCAATGCTTTCCACTAAAAACTGAAGCTGGGGTTCCTATATATCCCCTACATCGTGGAGTAACTTCAGAAGGTGATTTCACAGAATCCTACAGACAACTTTAAGCTAAGATGGGGGGAAATTATTTTTTTAAGACTGCAGCTCCCAGACGACACTATGCTAGTGACCATGCCAAGCGGGGGCATATTGGTAGGGCTTCCCCTCGCCCCAACGATGTCATTTTTGTATTCTCGAAGGCTTTCACGGCCGGGATCCGATGGTTGTTGTAGGTTTTTCGGGCTGTCTGGCCGTGTTCTTGAGGTTTTTCTTCCTAACGTTTCGCCAGTCTCTGTGGCTGGCATCTTCAGAGGACAGGAGTCAGAACTCTGTCTGTGCTCTGGTGCAGTTTTGTGGGATAGTTGAGTATTTATAGCTGTGTGATCAGCTTTTTGTCCTTTTCAGGAGGCTGGGTGATTATGGTGATCAGGGTGTTTTTGTTATGGGTGTATTGTTGTGATAAGGGGTCTGTCATTGTGATTACTGGATGTCATTAGCTGGTCTTTTGTGTGCAGTGATCACTGGTCCTTGTGGCTGGGTAGAGTTCGTTGACAAAAAGCTGATCCCACAGCTATAAATACTCAACTATCCCACAAAACTGCACCAGAGCACAGACAGAGTTCTGACTCTTGTCCTCGGAACATGCCAGCCACAGAGACTGGCAAAACGTTAGGAAGAAAAACCTCAAGAACACGGCCAGACAGCCCGAAAAACCTACAACAACCGATGTAATTTTTGCCTATCTCCAGGTAGCACATTCATGGCATGCAATCCTGGGGAATAGACAAGACGCTGTAACAACCATCTGTTGCCATCCAAGAGAGAAACACCAAAAAGAAGCTTACATCTTACTTGTATGGAATTTATTTACCATTTTTAATATAATACTTGTTGTATTCCTTTTTAAAATCTTCATAAGTACCGTTTTTAAGGTTTAAAATATTGTCTTTCAGTTGTTGTAAGCTGCCTTGGGTCCTTTTAAGGAGAAAGGTGGGGTAAAAATATTTTAAATGATTAAATAATTTATTCATCCACCAGGTACTTGGATTTACTCTCTATATGTACATGGAAGAAGGCACTCTGCACATGCTACAGGCCTCCATAGAAAGAGGTCCTGCCAGGAGAAGTGGATTATGGACCTGATTCATCAAGAGTGCCTGTCTGAAATGAAATCCCTCTCCAAACATTCTTTACCTACATATAAGGGGAGATTTCTATGACAGTTCACATTTTCTCTGCAACCTACATTTGAACCTCTAAGCAAGTTCAAACATAAATAAATAAATAAATGTTTATGAGTAATCTGGCCTTTCTCACCAGATTACTCATGAACATGTTTAACCCACCCATAAGTTCAAACACAGGCTGCAGAAAAAAATATGACATGTCATAGAAATCCTCCCCCTACCTGGCATATGTTCCAAGGAGCTTGATTCTGTGATGCTTGTCTGCTTGTTTCTAAGAGTACTGCTCTTAAAGCTCCAGTTACGTGCTATTTTTTGGAGACTTGGAGCTTTTTCTTTTTTCTTTTTTGCAATACTCATTGTTTGGAGTAGTTGTATCTCCCGTGGTCATGCTAGCTTGGGAATTCTGGGCATTGTAGTGCAAAAAAAAGGTAACATTTGAATGTTCTTGAGAAATGTGATCTGGATGGCAAGCGATTAGGGATTCTAAGAAGTCGCTACGGGTTGCCACTGTCCTGTTAGTCACTCTTTGGGCTGAAAGTACCCACACACACACACACATACACACAACACTGCTGCTGCTGCATGATAATGAAACACAAGAATGGGGGAAAATTAAGCCTTGCTCTCTGCCAATTCTCTTGAGAACTGTTCTCCTTCCTTGTAATTGTGCACAGTGCACATGGGCTGAGTGGATGGCATTCAAATCACTTCTTTCCAGCCTCTGTTCTCTCCAGCGAGCCCCACATTTAAGAATGGAGCAAATCTTTAGGGGAAAACAGAGGGGGAATGGTGACAAGCAGAGTATGCTCCACTTCCTGCCAAGGCAATGATGTCAAGAGGCCCAGTTGCATGTCTGGTTGCATGAGCGACCATGTCACCACGCAGATTGCATGGCTGGTCAAAAGCTGCACGATCAGGCAGGTGAGCAGACCGCTCTGCATTTCTGCTTCCCCGTTTGCAATTATGCACACAGAAAACTGCACAGGGTTTTGGCCCAAAAGTGCTATATTGTGCATATACTAATGGTCCATCGAGACCAGTATTCATCATCATCATCATCATCTTAGAATTGCAGAGCTGGAAGAGACCCTATGGAGCATTAAGACCTGCTCTTGTCAAGGAGGCCCAGCGGGGAATCGAACTCCCAACCTCTGGCTCCACAGCCAGGGATCTAAACCACTGAGCTACAGTTCTGTCTACACCAAGCATAGAAAACATGGACGGGAGGCCGTACGCATCCTCCCAGGGTCAAAACGCACTCCACTAAGACCTCTCGGCCCTTGCCACCACAAACACCCCAAAATGTGTAAAACGTGGGGGGAAGGAATGGCTCAAAATATCCCCTTGTGTCATCTTGGAGGTATTAACAAGCAATTCTGCCAGAACTCCTCATGCCTCCCAAAAAAAAAATTAAAAAAAAATAAAAAAATAAAAAAAAGATTTGTACTTTTTAAAAATGTTTTGGCCACTAGAGGGTGCAAAAGAGCATTTTCAGTGCAAAAAACCACAATTTTTATAAGAAAAAATTAGAAACTCGTGGGAGTGGGTGCCGTAGGGGAACAGCAAAAGAGCAAAACCCCAGTATTCCAAAGCCATACACAGTGTAAGATTTTTTTTTAGTCAGTTGTCTGTATAGCTTGTTTACAGGGAAAAAACCAGAGTTTTTATTTCAGTGACATGCTCTTAGACAACCAGTTTTCAGTAGTTTTTGTGATTTCCTTATCTGAAAGACTCAAAAAGATCTCCAGCTGACTCATTTCCCCACTATGTACAGTTAAAAAAAATATTGCAGAAAGTCTCCTTCCAGCTTTTTTGGGGGGGGGGCATTTTTTTGGATAATTGAGGGGCTATATGGATCAGTTCCAAGCCTCCCCTGGCGGATGCCGAAAAATGCAGAAGTCTTGAATGTAATACATTACATGGTCTCTGGCTCCCTCTAGTGGCCAGTTCTGATAAATGCTTTTTTTTTTAAATTTAGTATTTTCAGGCAGAGGGATGAATGAATCAACAGATACTGATCCTGCGGATGGGGGGGGGGGGTTTCCTCCTGTATTCAATTTTGTTGCAAAACTATAGTGCCTAAAGAGTTCCAGGAATGGGAAATGTGGTTTTTGGGGAAGGAAATATCAGCAGAGGGACAACTTATGACCACAACAACAGCCCTGGCACCCTTTGCACATCCCTGATCTAGACTTTGGGAGCACAGCAATCAATGAACAACGTAACATAATGATAGGGCAATCTTTGGCCTGGCTTCTTCTGTTACAAACAGCTCAAATGCTCATACATCATCCCCTATTGGGTTGTGGTTAGAGTGGGAAATCAACACATGTTCAGAAACCCAGCTTTTGACTTGGGTCCAGATAATCTAAAGAGCTATTTTTTTTTTTCCCATACAAGCTGGCCCAAGCTTTGAGATCATCAGGGGAAGTCCGTGTCTTGCCACTCTCACTAGCATCTATGCCTGTGGAACGCCTTCCCACTGGATGTTAGGCTGGTTCCCTTCCCCGCTACGGTCCTCTCGTTAGCAGGCGAAGGCGAGTCAGGTGGACTCAGCAAATGACCAGCTCTTCAGGAAACGGCTTTTAACAACGGGTGCTGTGCTTTGAGTCCCTTTATTGGGAGAACGGTGGCGTGTAAATGAGAGAAATACTGTTGTGCTTTCAATTGCTTTTCCGTTCAATTGTATTTTAATAAAGTTTGCCATGCTAACGACACCCATCAATCACAGTGACAGATCATCTCTCCCCCTTATCACAACAATACACCCACAACAAAAAACACGCTGATCACCATAATCACCCAATCTCCTGAAAAGGACAAAAGCTGATCCCACAGCTATAAATACTCAACTATCCCACAAACTGCACCAGAGCACAGACAGAGTTCAGACTCCTGTCCTCTGAAGATGCCGGCCACAGAGACTGGCGAAACGTTAGGAAGAACAACCTTCAGAACACGGCCAAACAGCCCGAAAAACCCACAACAACCAAAGTTTGCCATGTTTTTGCCGATGTGTGCTTCCTTGGGTCCCAGTTCCAGGGGAGGAAAGAAAGGCTATAAACTGAACGGATAAATGATTAAATGTAGATCACATTAGGCAAGTACCTTCCCATTCCAGCCTGCCCAGCTCGTAGGTTGCAGCCGTGGTAATCCGGTGGGCAGCAGCCACAGTGGGTTTCCTTGTGGAAGGCAACAAGGAAGGCAGAGCAGTGATGGCTTCCGTTAGGTCAAGAACGTCTTCTGTTTGCACTCCTACTTTGGCTAGAGTTGTAGCTGAGTCGGCCATGGAAGTGACTTCATCCTTTCCCGGGACGGGAGCAGTATCTAGAAGGCAGAAAGAGCACAGGAAACTGGTGTGTGCTTGACACCCCATCAGCCAGAGACACCACCTGGCCCCCTCATCTGGGAGACACAGGAGGGGTCCACGTTTCTAGTCCTCAGCAATGCAATCAGGTGCTCCTGCTCACTGACTTTTCCAAAAGAGTTATATAACCAGAAGAATAACCAGGGTACTGTTGCTATAATTCCATAGCAAAGCCGTGGCGTTCTGTGTTTGCTCGACGCTGGGTGACTCATCTACATTTCCTCTTGGGAGTGAAAGAACGTCGGGTCAAAAGATTTCATCGTTCAGCCTTAGTCCAAGATAATAATTTACAATGTTTCCCTGAAAATAAGACCTAACCTGAAAATAAGCCCTAGTAGGATTTTTCAGGATGCTCGTCATATAAGCCCTACCCCAAAAATAAGTCCTAGTTAAGTGAAACCCCGCCCTCCAACCATTGTGCAGCAACCAGAAGAAGATGGCATGACTGTATTTGAATAAATGTAGATGGTTGTACATGAAAAAAAATAAAACATCCCCTGAAAAAAAGCCCTAATGCAATTTTTGGAGCAAAAATAAGGCCCTGTCTTATTTTCGGAGAAACACGGTAGGTGTAACGGCATGTAATTATCTCTGATAAAGCAAAGGATCTCAGATAGCGGTAGACAGGATTTGCTGCCTCTGTCTGACGGACCCCATTTTCCAATAACATTAGGATTCAATTTTTTCTCTTTGTTTAGCTCATCAGCTAGTGCCTAAATAGAGGACACCTGCCTTCCTGCCAGGAAGGTTTGTGCTGTTTCCCCAACAAGCAGAGGCTGATGGTGACTCCAGTTTCGAGGTTCCTGTGAATCCACTCCAAGTTTTATAGCCTGCCCCTTTACAGTAGCAATCCCCCAAAACAGATTCAGCATCTTGGATAACTCCTTAAAAGTTCAGACTAAAAGTTCAGAGCGGATGCACAGCACAGCAGGCGCACAGGTCATGCCCAGGTGGTACTCAAACGGTTCAGATCATAGCATAGGTATTTCTGTATTGCATTTTTAAAAATAAGACTGCAAAGACATAACATTATGTGTGGTCATGGTTCAGTTTCCTGGAAGATCTTTTGAAAGTATGCAGGATTGTCACAAACTCTGCAAAAATTGTAAACATTATAACTGATGCTGGGTCCAAAATGCTCAAAGAGATATATATACAAAGTGTTCAGCTGTGTAACGACTACTTTGTTTTTAGTTTTTCTTTGGGTCTGTTAAGGTTGATAGATAAATACATACTTGTATTTATTAAAATAACTCCCAACTTTCTTATTTTCATAGCCAAGAGTTTCCAGAGCCTTGTGTGGTTCTCCAGCCATCTTGGTATTTCAGAGAGCTGAAGCCACTCATCACCACTGTCTGTTCTTACTCTGCTAAGGGCACCAAGTAGCTATAGATCCCCATTTGTCTCCTGCTTACCTATGCCTGGATATATCTGAGAGCCTGAATGATACATTACAGACAACCCATCATTAGAAGAGGAAAATCCTTAATTGCTGAAAGCATCTGGTAATCATTGCAATAAGTTTTCTCATCTGCCATAGTTTGCAAATTAGATCACTATGTTAGATAATTAGTCTTTGGGAACTAAATACATGCTGCATTTGCAAAGCTGATTTCTCAGACCAAAAAACTGACTTAAATCGTATCTGTAGAATACTAACATGATTCCATTCCAGACAGGTTGCCTGTAAGTATAGTTTGGCCTTGGGTTTCAAGGTATGTGTCTCTTTTTGGGATGGCTAGAAAACATAAACCAGGTTTATGATTGAGTCAGATCACTGGTTTATCTCACCCAGGACCATCTATTCTGCATGTAGAGCTGGTTCCCAACCACAGAACTCTGAATTCTAAACAAGTAAAGCGAAATATTATTAACCAACCTTCAGCATCCACCGTTTTAACGACAGACGAAAGGGTGGAAAGGGGCGACACGGTCGTTGCCATGCTTTCTGACTTTCTCAGCATCTCGGAGGTGCTTGAAACTGGTAGTATTTGGGTTGCCAAGGCTTTTTCTTCCCCCATCGCCTGTGCTTGCCTTGTGGAAGCCTTAGTAGTGAAGTCTCCTGGCGTCACAGCTGGTAACATGGCACCAGTGTCATGGAAGGCCATCGCTGCCCCTTGAGGAATGCCTAGGTGGGCAAAATGGATGATGATAATAATAAACAGGGTCACACCTCCTCTGCAAATGTCCAAAAATGGCACGAACAGATGACAAAGCCAGACACGATCGAGTGGCAAAATTAGTGGATTGGTCCTTATGCAAGAAATATAAGTGGCCAGCCTCAAAAAACCCATGGGAACCTCAGGTAGACAAGGGGTCAGAAATTGAGGAAGTCAAGATCTTGTGGGATTTCCGGATCCAAACGGACAGAGACCTTGAACATAACACACCAGACCTAGTGGTAATGGAACGAAGAAAGGTCTGGATCATTGACATGGCAACTCCAGGGGATGCCAGAGTTGAAGATAAAGAATTGGAAAAACTAATGAAGTACATTAGTCTTCAATTAGTACATTAGGAAAAACTAATGAAGTACAATCCTCTTCACGGATTGCTGCCTTGTCGTGGCGAAGGGGCTTGAGTAATTCAGAGAAGCTATGGGCTATGCCGTGCAGGGACACCCAAGACGGACAGGTCATAGTGGAGAGTTCTGACTAAACGCGATCCACCTGGAGCAGGAACTGGCAAGCCACTCCAGTATCTTTGCCAAGAAAACCCCATGAACAGAAACAAAAGGCTAAAAGATATGACGCTGGAAGATGGGCCCCTCAGGTCGGAAGGCGTCCAACATGCTACTGAGGAAGAGCAGAGGACAAGTACAAGTAGCTCCAGAGCTAATGAAGTGGTTGGGCCAAAGCCGAAAGGACGCTCAGCTGTGGACACGCCTGGAAGTGAAAGGAAAGTCCGATGCTGCAAAGAAGAAGACTGCATAGGAACCTGGAATGTAAGATCTATGAACCTTGGTAAGTTGGATGTGGTCAAACAGGAGATGGCAAGAATAAACATTGACATCCTGGGCGTCAGTGAACTAAAATGGACGGGAATGGGCGAATTCAATTCAGATGATTACCATATCTACTATTGTGGGCAAGAATCCCGTAGAAGAAATGGAGTAGCCCTCATAGTCAACAAAAGAGTGGGGAAAGCTGTACTGGGATACAATCTCAAAAACGATAGAATGATTTCAATACAAATCCAAGGCAGACCTCTCAACATCACAGTAATCCAAGTTTATGCACCAACCACCGATGCTGAAGAGGCTGAAATTGACCAATTCTATGAAGACCTACAACACCTTCTAGAACTGACACCAAAGAAAGATGTTCTTCTCATTCTAGGGGACTGGAATGCTAAAGTAGGGAGTCAAGAGATAAAAGGAACAACAGGGAAGTTTGGCCTTGGAGTTCAGAACGAAGCAGGGCAAAGGCTAATAGAGTTCTGTCAAGAGAACAAGCTGGTCATCACAAACACTCTTTTCCAACAACACAAGAGGCGACTCTACACATGGACATCACCAAATGGGCAATACCGAAATCAGATTGACTATATTCTCTGCAGCCAAAGATGGAGAAGCTCTATACAGTCAGCAAAAACAAGACCTGGAGCTGATTGTGGCTCTGACCATCAGCTTCTTATAGCAAAATTCAAGCTTAAACTGAAGAAAGTAGGAAAAACCACTGGGCTAGCCAGGTATAATCTAAACCAAATCCCTTATGAGTACACAGTGGAAGTGAAGAACAGATTTAAGGAACTAGATTTGGTGGACAGAGTGCCTGAAGAACTATGGATGGAGGCTCGTAACATTGTACAGGAGGCAGCAACAAAAACCATCCCAAAGAAAAGGAAATGCAAGAAAGCAAAGTGGCTGTCCAACGAGGCCTTACTAATAGCAGAGAAGAGAAGGGAAACAAAATGCAAGGGAGATAGGGAAAGTTACAGAATATTGAATGCGGACTTCCAAAGAATAGCAAGGAGAGACAAGAGGGCCTTCTTAAATGAACAATGCAAAGATATAGAGGAAAACAATAGAAAGGGAAAAACCAAAGATCTGTTCAAGAAAATTGGAGCCATTAAAGGAACATTTTGTGCAAAGATGGACATGATAAAGGACAAAAATGGTAGGGACCTTACAGAAGCAGAAGACATCAAGAAGAGGTGGCAAGAATACACAGAGGAATTATACCAGAAAGATCTGGAGGTCCCGGACAACCCAGATAGTGTTGTTGCTGACCTTGAGCCAGACATCCTGGAGAGCGAAGTCAAGTGGGCCTTAGAAAGCATGGCTAACAACAAGGCCAGTGGAGGCGATGGCATTCCAGTGGAACTATTTAAAATCTTAAAAGATGATGCTGTTAAGGTGCTACACTCAATATGCCAGCAAGTTTGGAAAACTCAGCAGTGGTCAGAGGATTGGAAAAGATCAGTCTACATCCCAATCCCAAAGAAGGGCAGTGCCAAAGAATGCTCCAACTACCGTACAATTGCACTCATTTCACACGCTAGCAAGGTTATGCTCAAAATCCTCCAAGGCAGGCTTCAGCAGTATGTGGACCGAGAACTCCCAGAAGTACAAGCTGGATTTCAAAGGGGCAGAGGAACTAGAGACCAAATTGCTAACATGCGCTGGATTATGGAGAAAGCCAGAGAGTTCCAGAAAAACATCTACTTCTGCTTCATTGACTACGCAAAAGCCTTTGACTGTGTGGACCACAGCAAACTATGGCAAGTCCTTAAAGAAATGGGAGTGCCTGACCACCTTATCTATCTCCTGAGAAATCTATATGTGGGACAGGAAGCAACAGTTAGAACTGGATATGGAACAACTGATTGGTTCAAAATTGGGAAAGGAGTACGACAAGGCTGTATATTGTCCCCCTGCTTATTTAACTTATATGCAGAATACATCATGCGGAAGGCTGGAGTGGATGAATCCCAAACCGGAATTAAGATTGCCGGAAGAAATATCAACAACCTCAGATATGCAGATGATACCACTCTGATGGCAGAAAGTGAGGAGGAATTAAAGAACCTCTTAATGAGAGTGAAAGAGGAGAGCGCAAAAAATGGTCTGAAGCTCAACATCAAAAAAACGAAGATCATGGCCACTGGTCCCATCACCTCCTGGCAAATCGAAGGGGAAGATATGGAGGCAGTGACGGATTTTACTTTCTTGGGCTCCATGATCACTGCAGATGGTGACAGCAGCCACGAAATTAAAAGACGCCTGCTTCTTGGGAGGGAAGCGATGAGAAACCTCGACAGCATCTTAAAAAGCAGAGACATCACCTTGCCGACAAAGGTCCGCATAGTCAAAGCGATGGTTTTTCCAGTAGTGATGTATGGAAGTGAGAGCTGGACCAAAAGAAGGCTGACCGCCGAAGAATTGATGCTTTTGAATTGTGGTGCTGGAGGAGACTCTTGAGAGTCCCCTGGACTGCAAGGAGAACAAACCTATCCATTTTGAAGGAAATCAACCCTGAGTGTTCACTGGAAGGACAGATCCTGAAGCTGAGGCTCCAATACTTTGGCCATCTCATGAGAAGAGAAGACTCCCTGGAAAAGACCCTGATGTTGGGAAAGTGTGAAGGCAAGAGGAGAAGGGGACGACAGAGGATGAGATGGTTGGACAGTGTCATCGAAGCAACCAACATGAATTTGACCCAACTCCAGGAGGCAGTGGAAGACAGGAGGGCCTGGCGTGCTCTGGTCCATGGGGTCACGAAGAGTTGGACACGACTAAACGACTAAACAACAACAACAATGAAGTACAGAAACCTGGCCATCGAAACCTCTCGCCTCTGGAAGAAACACACTTCAGCAGTCCCCATCCTGCACCGATATTTAACAGATACTTAGGTTTTTGTTTAAAACTTATATCTGTTATATAATACCTGTCAATGCTTTTAAATTTTGATTGACTGTGCCTGGAATTTTTTAATAATAATAATAATAATAATAATAATAATAATAATAATAATAATAATAAAAAATTATTATTATTATTATTATTATTATTATTATTATTATTATTATTATTATTATTAGGGACGTGGTGGCGCTGTGGGTTAAACCGCAGAAGCCTCTGTGCTGCAAGGTCAGAAGACCAGCCGTTGTAAGATCGAATCCACGCAACGGAGTGAGCTCCCGTCACTTGTCCCAGCTCCTGCCAACCTAGCAGTTCAAAAGCATGTAAAAATGTGAGTAGATAAATAGGGACCACCTCGGTGGGAAGGTCACGGCGTTCTGTGTCTAGTCGCGCTGGCCACGTGACCACAGAAACGGTCTTCGGACAAACGCTGGCTCTACGGCTTGGAAACGGGGATGAGCACCACACCCTAGAGTCGGACACGACTGGACTAAATGTCAAGGGGAACCTTTACCTTTTTTAAAAAATTATTATTGTTATTATTGTTATTATTGTTATTATTATTGTTGTTGTTGTTGTTATTTCTTATGAGGCACATTTAGGGAAGAGGCATGAGTAAAAAGTTAAGTACAATGTTCTTAACTGTTAGAGCAGTACGACAATGGAACCCATGACCTCAGGAGGTGGGGAGCACTCCAACGCTGGAAGCCTTCAAGAGAAAATTGGACTACTATCTGTCAGATCTGTTTTGACTTGGATTCCTGTCTTGAGCAGGGGGTCAGACTCCATGGCCTTACAGGTCCCTTCTAACTCAATTATTCTAGGATTCTATGACATCAGGCAGAACATGCAGGTAGGAAGATCTCAAAGCATTCTTGTCGGTGGTGGTTCTTCTCATGTGCCCTCACGTCACCTCCAACTTAATGGCAACCCCATGATCTGCAAGAAGTCCTCCCGTTAACAGCTCTGCTCAGGTCTTGCAAACTAAAGGCTATGTTTAGTCTTCCTCTTTTCTCCTGCCTGTCCGCTTTTCCCAGCATTATTCTCTTTTCTAGTGTGTCTTGACTTCTTGTGGTATGCCCAAAGTATGACGACGATGATCATCATCATCATCACCTTAGAACTGTATTGCTGGAAGGGACCGCATGGATCACTGAGTCTAGCCCCCGTCAAGGAGGCCCAATGGGGGAATCGAACTCCCAACCTTTGGCTCTGCGGCCAGAGACCTAAACCGCGGAGCTATCCAGCTGGCCTCATTTTAGTCATTTTAGCTTCAACGGAGAACAAACTCGGTTACTTGTGGCCACAACTGTATAGTGGAGTTTCTATAAAACAGGAGATAACGTCTCAGTGACAGCTGGCTGTTCCCAAAGCTGATTCTGCTCTTGCATTTAATTAATATCTATTTGAAAGGATGGTATATGTAAACAGTGGATGGGAGTGTATATCTGAAATAAGGTTGTGCAAAGCCTTGATTTCCAGGTGAATTCCCGTCTTCTTTTGCACTGGCCAACTAGTTAATTAGTTTGTTCGTTAGTCACTCATTCTATTTATATGTACTTGTCATCTTGATTGATGAAACCTACCTGTTTCTCCAAAACATGGGACTCAGGGTGGCCAACAAAAGAACAAGTATAATGAAACACTCAGACTAATTAAAAATGTTTTGAGCCATGGTATTGGAAGAGGCTCTTGTGCATTCCACAGACTGCAAAGATAATGAATAAAGAAGTGCTGAAGGACATTAAACGGGACATGTCCCAGGAAGGCAAAATAACAAAACATAGACTTCGTTATTTCGGCCACATCATGCGATCAGCGTCATTGGAGAAAGACGTTGTGCTCGGAATGGTCACGGGGACCACCAAAGAACATGTTGGTTGGATGTCATCGAAGCAGACAGCGGCCAAACTATAAAGGAACTGAAAGAAGCTGTTCAAGATCGGAAATCACGGAGAGAGCTGGCTCATGGAAGCGCCCAGGGTTGGATACAACTGAATGGATCATTCGATTCGATTTGAATTAAAAATGTTAGTCAATTTAAAAAAAAAGAAAAAGAAACCAACTGGTGAGAAGAGAGCATCAAAACGTGGACTCCACCTAGATCAAAAATCGTGTTTGGTGGATGGCTCTGGGGTTTGCTGTCTCTTTGGCTCAGCCTACCGCAACCTTTCCAGTTTTGTGAAGGAAGGGTGAAGCCGAAATGAGGCCATTACAAGTCGGTTAGTCAAGGCAGTAAATCAGCAGAGGCTGGTGAAAGGGGGAAAGAGAGAAGAAAGAGAGAGGGGCAGAACATGGAGCCTGTGACCCCCACCTCCACCTGCCCCGAGCATGGCCGGTGGGGAGGGCCACTTTGGCCATGGGTTCCATGAAGGCAAGATGGCCAGAGCTCATGGAACGGGACTTCCCTAGAGCAGGGGAACAGGGGAAATGAAAAGGTTGTGTGGCCCTTGGCACACCCCATCCCAACAGTTCACAGGGTCCGAGGTAGATTCACTATCCTGCCCAGCCCCATCCTTGCTCAAGCCTGAGTTTCTCTCACGGGGCTGGTCCAGTCCACCGTCCGTAGTTGGGGTCTACTTTCCCACACTGACCCCGGACAGCTAATGGCCTTTAAGGAGGGCCTATATGGCCGGGGACCGACCAGCATCTCCCAAGTCCTTCTGGTCTCCGTCGCAGGTGTCCTCCTGCACCTTTGCTGGGTCAGGGTGGGGCCCGAGGGCCTGGCCAGTCTCCCCAGTCTCCAGGGGATTGGTATCACTGGTGGGCTGAAGAGCAGGGCCCCTCCCCCTGCACCTTCATCCTTTTGCCGGCTGTACTTGGATCCACTCCCTGGTCCAAGGGTCTTCCACCATCAGCGAGCAGTCTTCCGCCAAGGCACAAAAGATGGGGACTGACTCTTCTGCCACTTCCCCCCCCCTTCCTTTCCCTTTGACTCTGTTGCAGAGCCCTCCTCCTCCACGGCCCCTTCTGCCAGATGTAGCTCACACCAGCTCCAGCTGTTTTTTCCCCAACCTGAGGCCTCTCTCTCTCTCTCTCTCCCTTTCGGCACACTCCTGCCACCCTGCCACTGGGGTTTCGATCAGGTCCGCAGGGAGACACAAGACAAGAATAGGTGACCCACCCCGGACAGCCAGAGCAACCCCCCCCCCCCCGCCCTCACAGAGTTAAGGAAAGATTCTGAAGTTTTGGACAAGGAAAGAGTCTGGGATGTTGTAAAACAGAAGGAACCAGTTGATAACAGAGCTCAGGAACAGGTTCAAGAAGATACCTGTGTAAGAAAAGGGGGGGGGGAACTGTCTGCCATCAGTTAACCAGCTGCGTATGTATGATGATTGGGTCCCAGCCGCCCATGGCGGTTCTGAGAGGACCAGAAATAAATAAATGTAAAGCCTATGGGAACATTGCTGTCAAAGCCGTGTTTCGTTACACCATCAACGAAAGAAAGCCAGATCCTGGAGGACATCTCCCTTCAGCTTCGTAGGCCACGTGGGCTGGGTAGGATCGGAGACGTAGCCCAATGTATCCGGAAAGGTTAGGAAAAGTTGCCTCCGGAGCGACTCCATGGACAAAGAATACGGGGAAATGTTCTGAAACTGGGACATTCCGATTCGTATCATTTTCGATTGACTGCACCACGTGCAAGTCAACGGGAATCAGCCTGGCATTTTACCCCCTTATTTGTTGTTCTCCCCACCGCCACGAGGGCTTCTACCTTTTTCTCCCACATCGAATGAGTTTGCATTGGTTCAGGCTGTGTGGTTGCTGGAGCCAATGTGGAACGGGCAACCAGAGGCCAGCTGTTCCAGCTTCCTAGTCCATGGTGGGGAGGGAAGAAGCAGGGTTGTCAGTTCCCCTCAACAGAGCATCCTTCGTCTCCAAACCTTTTCTTACCAGGAAGAACAGAATAATTTTATTTTGGGTCAAGAGGCCTGGAACTCTTCTCTTTCCTCTTCTTAGCTCTTGGAGAAAAATCGGGCAGAGGTTCCCTTGGCTGCAATCGTGTGCTGCAGAAATACAATCCGGAAGGGATACATCCGTCTTTCCCCCCTTTCAGATCTTCTCCAAGATCCTCAACGCAAGGCGCACCCCATGAACCTTTCTGTCTTTTTCCTCACCAACCGGTGCAAAACAAACTGCTGTGATTCCCTTCTTAAAGATCCGCCAGAAATCAGAATTAGGAAACGGCCGTGGGGTTCAGGATTAGACAAGAGTAGGGCGATACCTTTATTGCACCATTCAAAAAAAAATCCCATAAATTGCAAGCTTTCATGGTTAAAATCCCACTTCCTCTGGTTGTGCTCCGCTCCTTAATGGAGAGTGCAGAAAAAAAATGTAGCTTGGAGTGTCCAAAATACATGGCAGATGTCCGTACTGAGTCTGCTTGTCCAGGAAAGCTTGCCAGTGGTTTGATTTTTCAGTGGTTCAATAAAGGCATCACCTTACTCTTGTATCAGAAATCAGGTTACCCTCCATGCACACACACCCATGATCCTTTGGAACATCTTTAAGGAGTCCTTTAAGGAGACAGGCGGGGTAAAAATATTTTAAATGAGTAATTCAATAAATCTTATTTCTCTGAGGCAGAGGAGGGAGGGGGGCGGTCCTTTACTCTAAGCAATTGTCACCCGGATCCAGGCCCTTGCACACTGCACGGCAAGGGCACAGAAAGAGCCAAGAAATAAACTGGGAGCAAGGCTGCAGAAGTTGGAGCTGTCTGTGGGGGGGAAAAACAAGCAAAGCTAACAGCAGTAATTGGTCCAGATTGCAACGCCTGAAGGTCAAACGTTTCTCCTCCTTCCAGGCTGCCAGGATAAAATCTGTGGCAACCAGCCAGAGATGTACAATCTCCCGATTTTTTTTAAGTCACGAGAAAACAAATCTCATTCCGCCAGTGTTTGTGGAGGGTGATGGAAACAGGGGAGAAATTGAAATACACACATCTACTCCAACAGCTGTTTGCAAAAAAATTTTTTCCCAGAATCCTACTCCATGCCTATTGCAAAGCGAAAAGTGTGCTGCTTATAATACTACCCCATACTGCTTAAAGCAATCTCTGGGCATTTTAAAATCCAATTGTGCAGGCAACACAGCTGGATACTCAATTTCTCAACCTCAGAAGGATGGACGGTTGAGTCAACCTTGAGCCGGCTACCTGAGCCCATCAGGATCAAACTCAGGCTGTGAGCAGAGTCTTGAGTGCAGTACTGCAGTTTAACCACTTTGCCACGAGGCTCCATGAAACATATATGGAAAGCTTAGAAAAATTTCTTTTTTTGGACTACCACTGAAAGAATTGCCGGATAGCTCAGTGGTTTAGGTATAAGTTGGGAGTTCAATTCTCCATTGTACCTCCTGGGGTCCCTTCCATCTCTGCATTTCTAAGATGATGATTATTATTCTGTAGCCTACAAAGACTGAAGGATTCTAGGCACTGAAGTACAGAAGGTGATTCTTTCAAGTACTACTTTGAACACACTGGAATTCAGACTTGCTGTATCTTTAAGGCGAAAAGAAAGAGCCAGGTTTTCTCTCCCCATTTGCTTTCTTTCTCTCTTCAAGGCCCACACCCTGGTAGCAGAATAAAACAGAATTATTTCCCACAGCTCCTGCCTCAGACAATCGTCTTTCATCCCCGTGCAAAGGACAGCCATGTTCCCTTTCTTCCAAAACGAAGCCCCTCAGCCACAGCAGGGCTCAAGCAACCCTGGCCGAGTACAGTGCATAGATTTTAAAAGGCACCTGGAAAACAGAGAAGTAAACAGCTGATCAAAGAGAACACCCATGGCAGCAGTCACGATGGTCTACGGGATACCCTCTTCTGCTCACGACCATTCACACTTGTTGAAAAACAGCCCTGACCCTTGCTTTGTGTTCGGGTGAGATGTGGTGAACGGCTGAAAAAAAGGGACTCAGCTTCTGGAACTTTCCCTTGCATGGTGTCGCTTTGCGAATGGTAGCAAGCACAGGAAGGTATCCTGCGTAGACCCTCTTGGCTGCTGCCATGGGTGCTGTCAACACTCCAGCTGCCCTTTGCTACGCAAAACTTGGCCTCCTTTTTCCTGCTGGCAACGCGGGCATGATATTGTGCAGCAGTATGGGGCCATTTCCTGGCTTTTCGAAGCATGGGGACAGAAGCGCCATATCCCACATTCAAAAACAGGAGGTTTGCTGGTGAATTGAATTAGTATACAGAGAGAGAGAGAGCAGGAGAAGCCGGCTGGCCCTCACAAACACATACAAAAGCCTTTCACCTCTGATAAGAAGGGAGGCAGCAGTGGGGTGGCTGGGGTGAGCCGGAGGTGGGGAGAAGCCCCTCCTGTGTACTAATGGTGGAACCACCAGTGACCCTGGTGTAACACCATGCAAATCCCTGTGAAGAGGAAGGCCTGGGAATGCCTTGTCGCTGATCGTGCCACACTCACTGAGGCAGTAGCAGCCACTCTGGCATCATCCTATCTGGTGATGCTCGTCATATAAGCCCTACCCCAAAAATAAGCCCTAGTGAAGTGAAACCCCGCCTTCCACCATTGTGCAGCAACCAGAAGATGACATCGCTGTAAAATAAAACATCCCTTGAAAATAAGCCCTAATGCGTTTTTTGGAGCAAAAATTAATATAAGACCCTCTCTTATTTTCGGGGAAATACGGTACATCAGATGTTGACATCAAGGTAACTCTCCTCCCCAACCCACATCAGCCTGGCCAGCTGGGGGATTCTGGCAATTGTAGTCAAAACAGTTACTTTTGGACTTTAAGATCAGCCCGCCATGTGTAGGACACTTCCAGGGTTTACTGGAATGTATTTCAGCCCCATGCCAGAATAAAGCTTGAATACAAAGGATTGCGGTCGATTCCAACAGTCAAAAAAGGGTTGAAATAAGAAATGGGGAAATGTCAAATGGAGTACGTTTTAAAAAAACCAAAACTCACAGCCTAATAACATGAGCACCAAAAAGCGTTTGTGGAATTTCTCGAGCAACCATGGCGAGGTTTGCTAAAAGCTCCTTATCGCAATTAGCAAGAAAGCAATCTGAAGGGAGCAATTCAGACCAAGAAGTAAGACCGACCAGGAAGCCGTGATAAACATTTCAAGCCATGATCAAAGGGTACATACAGCGAGAAAGGAAGGCTGGGAATCCTAAGACGTCTCTCGGAGCTCACACTGGTGGCCAAACTGTTTTTCGCAAGGGAAAGCAGAGAAACCAGGAGCAACGACACTGAAGGATCAAGAAGACCTCAAATCCTTCCTGGTTGTTTTCAGATCAGGGTCATGGAAAGAAGGAATTATGCAACAAGGCCGAGTGCAAGACGGACGACGTTCCCTTTAATCCCTGAAAATAGCTTTCCACTTCCATTGAAAGAGAAAGAAAGAAGATTTTGTATACCTTGGCTCAGTCATCAATCCAAATGGAGACGGCAGCTCAGAAAGCAGAGACTCAGAAAGGCAGCAATGAAGGAACAAGAAAAGTTTGTCAAGTGTCAGGATGTGTCATTGGATCAAGGCCGAGATCATCCACACTTTTTTATTCCCGATTAGTATGTATGGGTGGGAAAGCTAGACAGCGAAGAAAGCTTGAGGGGGTTGAAATTGATTTGCTGGAGGAGAACTTTACAGAGACCCTGGACTGCCAAAAAGACAACCAAGGGGGTCCTATTAGAAATGGAGCCTGGACTCTCTCTGGAGGCAAAAATGTTGAAACTCAGGCTGTGCTATCTACTTTGGGCCCATCATGAGAAGGCAGGATTCTCTGGAAAAGACCCATAATGCCAGGAAAGATGGAAGGCAGCAGGAAAAGAGGAAGACCAAATATGAGATGGACTGACTCCCTCAAGGAAGCCACAGGCTTGGGTTTGCAAGAGCTGAGCAAGGTGGAGAAAGACAGGACATGTTGGAGATCTCTCGTTCATAGGGTGGCCATAAGTTGGAAGGGACTTGACGGCCCGTAACAACAACAACAGCTTCCATTCTAAGCCTTCTTTAAAACGGAGGTGGGAATCATGGGCCATGAACCCTATGTGGCCCTCAAAACATTTTTGCAGCCCCTCCCCCAGATCAGACATCCCTCTGCATTTACCCGCTCCTCTTTTGAAATACGGAGAGACGGAAGAGTCGAGAAAAGGAACAAAATTACCTGTTAGAGGCATTACTGGGGTTTGGAAGACACCTGATTTGGTCACGTCAGTGGTCGTTGCCGTCTCTAGGCGCAATCCGGACAGGTTAGCCACAGGCAGGCCCGCATCTTCCATCGGGTGTTCAGCATAGGAGTGGTCCTTCCCTGGTGCGTCAGTGGCCTCGGCAGGACTCAAGCCGGCAGAAAGTGGGGTCAGCGCCTCCATGAGTGACTGGCCTGAGTCCATGGAAATCTCTTTCTGCCCTTCTGCTCCAGGTGCCCAAATGTTTGGCGCCAGGGCCTTCTTCACCTCATCTTCCTCATCCTCTCCTCCGGGCTGTAGGGAAAGCCCCGTTACCGTCTGGAACTGATTCCCTCCCACCTGATGGGCAGCTCTCGCCTGGCCGGCCAGCCCTGATTTTGTATCATCCCACTCATCGCTTTGCAGCACGGCGGCAGCGCTGGGCGTGTTATTGGAGTGCCGCGGACCGTGGGAGGCTCCCCCTTCCAGATTGAATCTGTCGTCTGTGGGGACGAGCGTGGGTTCCGTGGTTGCTCCTAGGGTGGTCAAAATCAAGAGGTCATCCTCTCCATTTGGTCTTTGCTCAGAACGGAACAGCTGACCCACGGGTGGGGAAGGATCTGTGGTCTGGTCGCCAGTTGTGGTACCTGGAAGACTTGTCGCCTCTCCTTGTGCGGTCGGCCAGGGTGTGCTGGAATAGCGGATGCTTTTTCCACCTTCCAGAAAACTTGGGGTAGAAACGTCCTGTTTTAGATTCCCTGTGGAGCTAAGCCCTGCTCCAACACCTCCATTCCCCTCCAACGTCTCTCTTGTGATGTCGTCCTGCACCTCACCCTGAACATTTGGAACTGGAGTTGTCACAACGGTGGTGAGCAAAGTCTCCTGTGCTTTGTTTTTATCTAGCTTTTCACGGGGTTCATTGGAATCAAATGGGCCGACGCTTCCGCCAGTCCCTGGGGATGCTGTGGTGTAAATGTCCAAACTCTGGCGTCCCAGGAGAACGGGAATGCCCGCAATGGCTTGCAACATGGCTTTAACGGTGGTGGTGGTGGTCTTGAATGACTTCCCAGAGGACTCTACTGAAGCACTGTACGGGCTTTCGAAGGAAGAAGCACTGACTGTTTGTAAAGGTGAGCCTGAGTTGTTTCCAGGGTTTGAGCCGCTCTCGTTGGCCACATCTTCGAAGCTGTTCCTGGTCGGGGAGGACCGGGGCAGTTGTCTGACGTGCCTCCCCTCGTCACGAAAAGCAAGGCCTTGCAGGCTGAAGGAGCTGAGCAGAAGCAGGCAGATGGCGATGCGCACTGGAAGCCCCACCAGACGGCTCATATTGGAGGAAACGTTTGCATGGAAACAAGCAGAGCAAACGGGACCAGCGAACAAGTCCTGGAAACGAGAAGCAAGAGAGCCTTCAGTTCTGCCTCCTTATAAATTAGCATTTTTCAATTAATCCGAAATGTCAAGGGCATCTCATCCAAGTGGAGAAACCATCTCCATCCATTCGCCTAGCATACCCCACACAAAAAATCAGATACTCCACTCGTATTTGTCAAGAAGGAGAGGTTTTAACCTAGAAACTGAAGAATAATTACCCAAACCGCAAGAAATACTCGAGCTTGGGAAAATAGAGGCACATCTGGATGCACAGAGTACTCGCTCATCAGAAGGCATTGTGCAGCTATTCTCCCTTTTCTTGTTTCACAGTTTCGTTTTGTTCTTCTGCTAGGAAAAACACCACTGGAGGTTGCAAAAGGAAGACAGTTCTATCCATTCCCTGCACAAAATTTCGTGAATGAGGCAAGGCCGTTACACAATCAACGCTTCATTTGGAAGGATGCTAGAATAGTACAGGGAAGGCAGGCAGACGGGCTGGTTTTCTGGCAGCACAAATTGTCACAGCATCAATAAGTCCACTAGGAACAGGTCAGGAAAAAGAAATTCAAAGTAATTCAATTCAGTCTTTCTGTTGCTGTGCTTAGGAAGAAATCCATTGCAGTTACTGATTAAACAAGCTGACATCAACGCCCCAGAACAGTGGTTCCCAACTTTGGGTAATCCAGATGTTCTTGTGTTCCAACTTCCAGAAAGCCTGGCCAGCACAGCAGGTGGGTGAAGGCTTCTGGGAATTGCAGTCCGAGAACATCTGGGGACATCTGTCCTAGAACAAGCAAGGCAACAGTAATAATGGCCAGAAACCTGCTGACTTGTGTATGCATACGTTTGCAACCAAATCAACAGACTGTCCTGGTTGGATTCAGGACGACTCTGAGTTTCCCGTAACAGTTAAATTGCTGTTGCTGTTGAGGAATGTTTAATTATCCCAGCCAATTTTTATCCCAGGAAAAATGAGAACCATTCACTCTAGCGCAGGGGTCTCCAAACGTTTGACCGTGAGGGCCACACCGGATACTTTCAACATCTTCGAGGGCCGAAGGAACAGGAACGTGCGCGCTACAAAAGAACACTCACATTTTGCCAGCTGAACAAGAAGCAACTAGTGGACATTTTTTAAAGAAAAGACCAGGCTTACTCACAATTAGCTGTATTTCATGTAGTCCATGGAAAAGACACTGAACTTAACTGTGCCAACTCTGGCACAAACCACAGAATAGATCACAGTGTAGTTGAACCCTAAGTGTGATAAAGGGGCTTGTGCACCTCACAATGTGACTGGCACTTTTTTTTAGTTAGGCACAATTCATCACAATGAGTTATTTAGTTTATAGAATCACAGAATCATAGAATCATTGAGTTGGAAGGGGCCTGTAAGGCCATCGGGTCCAACCCCCTGCTCAAGGCAGGAATCCAAAGCAAAGCAGATCTGACAGAGGGTTGCTCAGTTTTCTCCTGAATGCTTATCTTAAGCACACAGAAATTGCCAACAGGATTCTGGCCCAAAAACTTTTTTTTAAAAAGTCACTGGGAGTCAATTAACTGGTACAACAATAAACTGACTTCCTTCTTGCTCACGATGTTACTTTGCCACGTGACTTGTGCACCACCGAAATAACAAAGGGAGCTTGTCAGGAGCAGCTAGGTTGCTTCCTAATTCTGAATGTCTGGCCTGGACTTAAGCAGCCCCTCTACAGTCCTGCTGGGTATCAGACCGGCTGCTAAGATGGGCGCTGGAAGGACGAATTCATGGCTACAACCAAGGCCTTTCCAGCTGAGCAAAGGGAACCACCTGGTATGTTGTGCATCAACACCTTCCTGCATCAATCACATCCTTGCAGCTGGAGGGACATCACATCGTACCTCCCGGCTCAGCTGATGGAGAGGATGGCAGGCAGCTGTCAGCGGCCACTTCTCCATACACCGCCCTTCCATGCCAGACTGGCACCTGGCACCACAGCCATCAAAATACTTAGGGACAATGCTTCATTCCCATGTGCTCATTACTAATCTAGGAGAAGCACAGGTGGAGCTGGGCGAAACGTGGGGGGACGTTTAACATTGGAACACATTGCCTTCGTAGAAAGAAAAGCAGATCTCTGTCTGTACTTAGAAAACTATAGTATCAAAACCGAGAAAGTGAGGCTACGACAAGTTGGCACCTCTTCCATTTACCGGGCAAATATCCTTTGATTTGGATTCCTGCACTGAGCAGGGGGTTGGACTTGATGGCCTTAGAGGTGCCTTCCAACTTCTTGACTCTATGATTCTATGAATTCACTTCCTGCAATGTGTCACTTCTTGCCAGTGACCTACTGTCCAAGAAAACTGGTATCAGCCAGAATCTTATTGGGATTTTTTTAAAAAAAGGATTCTGTATCATCTTAAAGATTTTAACAGATTTATTATAGTGGCCGGTAACTGAAGTTGCGTGAGTCATGGTGGCAAATTGCAGCTAATTAATGAGGTGCTGGTCACATGTCTGGTGAGAGGCCAGTCACACAACCCAGCGCATGACCAGAGACACCATCAGCATTCTGGTAATGGCAACTTATGCGGTTCCACTGGCCACTATAATAAATCTATTAAAATCTTTAAGATGCGACAGAATTCTTTTTAAATTTTGCTTCCACCAAGTATGTGTGTTGGAATATTTATCGGTCCTTAATTTTACTGTGGAAAACCTTCCCTATATTTATATTTCATTGGTTCGTGAACAGGAAAGGGTAGAATCAATTTTTTTTTCCAGAACATTTTCCAATTCAACATGTTCAGGAAAATCTACACCGCTGGTCAGAACAGATGAGGGGCTCGGAGATGAGGAGCAAATTAACACAGCTACTTCTTGGAAATACATACAGGAAATCTTTCTGTTCACAAAAGCGTTTAATGGTGTCCTTGTGAACACAAGAGAGATGTACCAAGCTCTTCTTTCTAATTCCTAGATGAAATCATACAGATTTGTTCCCTAATCCACAGACATCCATATTTCATTGCAATCCGTGTGAAGCCCTTATCCTGGGAGAAGCAGGACGTGCTAGCTGAGAATTCTCTGGGGTTGCATCTGGGCTTCACATCTTCCAGGTTTGTTTATTTAGCTGACTTACATGCTGTTTGCTGATTGGATAGCTCAGTGGTTTAGGTTTCTGGCTGCGGAGCCAGAGGTTGGGAATTTGATTCCCCACTGTGTCTCCTGAGAGTAGAGACAGCCTGTGTGGCCTTGGGCAAGCTGCACAGTTCCAAAGAGCACCCCCCAAAAAAGATGGGAAGGAGAAACCACTTCTGAGTATTCTCTACCTGGAAAACCCTGGAAAGGGTGGACATAAATCAGAATTGATTTGACAGCACATGATGATGATATGCTGCTTACTATAGACTAAAACAATGAAGTCTTGTGTGATCTGAAAGAGTAATTCATTTTATTTAACATAAGATTTTGGGTGCTATAGCCTATCTGGCAGCTAATGCCAAATAAAACTTCTTAAGGCATCCCAGAGTTCTTTGGCCAGAATCCTGTTGGATTTTTTGGCACAGTTCCACCCAATCTCCTGACTGGCCGCTGTTCAAACAGAGGCAGCTTGTTTGTACTACTGGGGCTTTGAGTTGCACCAGGAAGAACCCAATCACTCCTTGGACAAACTCCTAAAATGTCAAGCCACTTGTGCAGTGGACCCCTGGAGGAGTCAACAGAAAAGGATCCTGATTCGGTGCTTCTGCTCTAGTGGAGACTCACCACAGACTTCGACCTTTGTTATTTTTGTTTCAACCGATTAATATGCCTTCTCCCGAAATCGCATCTCAAACAGTATCTTGAAACAGTGCCGAAAAAGAGATAGAAGCTGCTAAGAAGGAAACATGAAAATGCAAAATGTTAACCACCCTCCAAAAGGTAAGGGCAATTGTGGAGAAGGCTTGCTTCCAGGTTGCCAACCGGTGGCTGGCTGCAGATCGCAAACCGTTGCAGAAGGGCTCCTCTGATTAACTTAATTATTGCATGGATCTAGATCAGGGAAGGGCTTCTGGAATATTCTGTGCAAAGCGGAAATGACGGCACAGTTAGGGCAGCGGGCTGACAGTGGGTCCGGAAGCATATTGGCAAATGCCTCGTCACGCTATCCCTTGGAACAGGAGATACCTGCCATAACTGCTCAGGTGAGGTTTGGAATGTTGGCTAACCGTTGAGCTGCTCCGGGGAAAGTGAAAGGTCAGTTCAGCAAAGGTAAGATGGGAGGTTCATGCAAAACATATGGGCAAAAGAAAGTGTACGCTGCAGGGCTGCCCTGAAGATGGGAAGGGGGGATGAAGGGGTATGGTGAACATGACCCTCACCCTTATGCAGGGCCCCAGACGAGACAAGCTTTTGTCCAAGTTCCTTTCAATTGAGACAAGCTGGGGGTGGGGTGGGGGGACCAAAAGGGTCAGGTTGACTACATTGATTTGAAATAATCCAAGAATCTCTTAGGTCTCTAATAAGCAAAGATTTAGAAATGTCAGGTCATCCAGCAGTGTTCTTCCTTAGCACTTCCTAATTAGAAAAAGATAGAGACAAGTATATTGTATAAATTAGACAGTCGATAATACCCAGCGGCCTGCGTCTGCCTTTCCAGGAGGAAAGCAGATCATTTCCACACCTCGCTAGTCCTATTTAGCCCTTTGTAAGCAAGGAGGTTAGGATGGATACAGCCAAGATATGATGGAGAGAAGCCAGGTAAAGCTCTGTTTCATCTTCTCCCAACACAATCTTTGTTCTAGACTAGAACCTCGATTCTAGATACAGCTTTTATAAAAGTTCATTTTTTGGACCACAATTGGAAGTCCCCCAAAAAGGAACTTTCCCAACCTTTCTGGTGGTCAAAGGAGCAAGCGGCATGCATCGCTGGTCACCGTTTCATGCCTGCACAACCAGCCACGGAAAGAGCAGTCGTGAACAAAAGATGCTCCCTGTGACTTCACCAGACAAGCCAGGGCGACCAAACAAGAAACTAGGTTGGATGATTTTATTCCATGCCACCTTTCCTGTTCTATGAGGAGTTTGGGATAGAACAAAGGGAAATTTTTGTGTCCGAAGGCAAAATGAGGATCTGCCTTTTCAGACATGCTGGTTGGGGGATGATGAGAGGTGTAGTCACAGCTAGCTGGAGGCCCTTGGGCTGAGGGAGGCTGGCTGTGCTGACTTCCTGCCATTATCCACAGTTTAGGCAGGGTTCCACCACTTGTATGAAAATCTGAGTGTCTTTCCCCAAAAGGGGGAAAAACTGTTTCCAAAAGGCTTTCTTGTTATCATTCCAAGAAAATCAGTACAGAAGCAGGTAACACACCCTCCTTTTTGGGTGGGGGGCACAGCCAGGGGCTGTATTTTTGCCCCCTAAGGACAACTAGCCACATCAAATCATGTGGGAGGCACTTTAGCCATCTGGAGCATGGCTGGGGCAAAAAACGAACCCCCAAACCCAGCCAGAGTTGTCTATACCACCTCTAGAAGAACCCCCTTGGTTTGCCAAGAATTTCTCCTAAAATTCTATAAAGTCTTGACTGCTGGTTGGTAGCAAAGAGCATTCAGGTCAAATCAGGCCACCAGGATCTGCGTGCAGATCTCCATGGGACTATCATGTTCCCTGAAGCCCTTGGGAAAGCTGCTCTGGCTCAGCACAGTCTACCTCCGAGGGCAGTACCTCCCTCTGGAGTCCTTGGAGAGAAAAATGCAGGATATTGTAACTAAGAAAGAGGCAGAAACTCACTTCCCCGGGGGGGGGGGGTTAGTGTTTGGAGAGAGGCAAGAAACTACCGGTAAGGAGAATAATGCAACCCCTCAGGGATGAGGGCTTAAAAAAAAATGTTCAGGCGGTTGGATGCCACTTCGCCAGTCACAAACAGCACCGGCCGGGTGCAGATCGCTCGACCTGCGCGCCACCGAGCGTGCTACCAACCGCACTGATGGCGTCAGAGCCAGGTGGGCACAGGTGCAAAAATATTCTTTAAAAAGAGAGGAAACTATCACTGTCTGCAGAGGCAAGATCCATTGTTTCTATGCTCCTAGCCCCGGGGGGAAAAATCCCAATCCTACGGTCCATTTGTTACCAAAAGGCCAGCGAACAGCAGTAAACAATTTAAGATTCTTTGCTTGAAACTGGAGATCAACCAAGAAATCTCGGTGGCACCTGATGCACAGGTTTGCACAGATTGTGTTGGGATGATGATTTGCACAGAAATCATCATCCCATTATTCCACAACCTCGCAAGCGGCCGGAACAGAAACATGTGCTTTGCGTTACATATCATTGCACCAGAGTTGCGCCTTGTTGTTTTTAAACCTGGATCTGGCAACCCACCTCCGGTACCCGGGGCCAAGTTGGGCTGTTTTCTCTCCTGTCTCTCTTTTTTCTCCCCAGCGACTGGTTCGATCGACCCTCCACGGCCTTTCTGAAGAAGCCTGAGCGATGGTGTTTTTTAAAACATCACAAATGGGAGGCAGGGCAGCAATTTTTCAGGTTCTTTTTTCTTTTTTGCAGGTCCTGCCTCCGGAATTCCACCAGACTGTTGACCCCAAGCCAGGAGGGGAGGGGGGGAGAGGAATGAATAAAATCAAAGCCCTGAATTGAGGGAAATTCGATCTTTTCCCCCAGAAAAGGGGGAGAAGGGGAAGGAGGAGAGACAGACAAATCCCCAGACAAAAGGCAGACCCAGCCAGCCGCCTGGGCAGCAGCACCACCATCATCATTGAAAACAATGAAGGGGCAGCAGCTGCCGCAAAAAGTAGCCGCCTTCTCCTTTATTCTTGTGGGATTTGAGGCTCTGCAAGGCCAGGAGGGAGGGGGTCCTGCATCACCCAAGCGAGGCCTGCTCCCTCCTCCACCCCTGGACCCCGAAACAGGCCACGGGCATCGTTCTTCCATTGTCTCCGGCTCAGGGGCAGAACGACCCGGGAGAAGTCTCCACTAATCGAGTTCTCCTTTAGCCATAGGAGATCTTGGGCTTTCTCCTCTCCCGGTTGAACGAGGGAGCCCAGAGGTTTGCACCTGGCCTTACCTGAGCGCTCAGCATCCTTTTAGCTGGGCAGCATCTTCAAGGTGCCGCCGGGAAGAGTTCCTTGGCCGCGGCTGGTCCTCCTTAGCATCCAGCGCTCACAGCTGCTCTGCCGCTGCCTTCATGGCCAGGAAACTGGGAGGGAGGAAAGAGAAAGAGGAGGGAGCTCAGAGGCGTCTCATATTCATGAGACTTTCCTTCTCCGGCTCACAGATTGGACGGGAGGAGGAGGAAGAGACACCCACCTCCTCCGAGCCAAGCCTTCACCCGCCACCCTCCAACCCGGCTTTGTGCCCAGAGATGCTGGTGATGGAGAGAAGACAGCAAGAGAGCCATGGAAGGATGTGTCCTGTCACAAACACTGGCTGCAGAGCCAGAGGCTGGGGGTTCAATTCCTCCCAAGAGAGGAGCCAGCCTGGGTGGCCTTGGGCAAGCTGCACAGTCCCAGGGCACCCCCAGGAAGAAGGGAAATGGGAAACCACTTTCTGAATACTACCGTCTACCTGGAAAACCCTGGAAAAGGTTGCTATAAGTCAGAACTGACTTGACGACACATGATGCTGAATTGCACAGGTTGTTGAGTACTGTGTTTTACGGATAGCCTTCTCCTGGTCCTTTCCAGATGTGTTGGACTACCAACTCCACTGTCCCCAGCCAGCAGAGAGTGGGATGTGTTCACATCTGGGAATTGCTAGATGGAGGAAAGCAAATTAAAACACCCCAAGGGCACTTTCCAATGAGCCAGTGACAAAATCTGCCACTTGTTGCTAAGGGATATCTCGTCATTCCTAATGAGCCTAAACTGAGGAAGTGCTTTCGTTGGCCACTGCTTGGAAAGACATGCTATCACAACTTGGTAGTAAGAGGAAAGCTCTAAAGCTTGGCAATGAAAAGGATGTGGCTTGAATTAACAAAGCAGAGATGACCCAGAGAGGTTTCCTTTCAGATCAAGAATATTTCATGCAACAAAAACTTAAAACGTATTGATTTATTGATGGCATGATTGGATTGGATTTATATACTGCCCCTTTCATGGAAACAAATTAAAACATAGAACCCCAGATGATCCCACGTAACAAAATCCGCTTTAATAATGAGCATTCTATGGCCCTACATGTTCTCAGTTCTGCTCGATGTGTAATTGCACCCCCTGGGAAGCCATGCTGGTACTCTGCTTGCTGTCCTTCTGCTGGCCTTTCTTGTTCAGATGGGCTTTTGGCAACTGAGTAAGGGAGGAACTGCGCAGTGATGGAAAAACCCAGCTTGATTCACGTTTTCAAACCAATCCTGTTGGTTTCTGCAGGTGAAATGCCTGTAGCCATCCTGACAAATGCAAATAACTATTGTGTTGCTGGAGTCAGTAGAGACAGAGGCAGAAAGCTGATGGGATCCCTGGGACCGCTTTTCACCTCTTTCTTTTCCAAAGTGACATAGCACTGATCTAACGCAGTGCTAACTTTGGAACGCATTGGTAAAAAGGAAGAAACACCATTTGGAGACAACGCTTGACCTTCCCCTTTGCATCGAATCAGCCAATTATACAGGACAGAAAGCAGGGAACACAGACAATTATTTTTAAAAAAACTTAAAGTACTTGAAATGTGGATTTATCACAGGACACTAAGAATTTCTTGGATCAAGAGAACAGACGGGCTCGAACTGAACTACGAACCAAAATAAAACACGAACTGGGCTGGTTCGTGGTTCGATTTGTGCATGCCATTTTGTCGAAACGAAACGAAGAACCAAACTTTGTTCTGTCTGGTGCTTCTTTTTGGCAAAATGGAAGCCCCTCCCCTCCCCACTGTCCTCGTGGCCTTCCTTCCTGGTCCCGACTCCTCTCCTCTTCCTTCCCTTCCAGGAGCCAGGCCTGCCGTTTCTGCACATGCACCAGCCTATCGGCATGGCGGCAGTGGTGCAGTGGCCACACAACTGGAGAAGGTAAGCTCCCCTCCCCAGGCACGAACCGAAAACCAAACCGGTTCACAGTTCAGTTTTCTGGTTGGTTTATGGTGATTTGTGGTTCGTGGCCAACCACGAACCATCGCAAGCTACCATTATCCATTTCGTGCCCACCTCTAATCAAGAGAGCAACCAGTAAAGAAGCAGCAAATGTTATGAATAAAGATGAAGAAATCATAAAACACAAAAAATGCAAAAAGGTACGACAGTTGGGTCAAGTAGTGGGAACGGAAAAGAAAACATGGATATATCTGATCATTCAAGGTGAGAAGAAGTGCAGGAAGGCGAAGAAAAATTTGGCTGAATAAACTGCACAGGAATAGTTGAGATGAGATGCACATCACAGTTTAGAGTTGCCATAAAGTTGAAGATAGCCATTGATGACCTTCAGCTTCTAGAAGGAAGCAGAGGAGGTGTGTGTGAGCCTCCATCATCTGACCTTGATTAATGGAAGCAGGGCTGACTGACTTCGGGTGGGGAGTTCAAAAGGAAAGAGGTGGTCCTGTAGCTGGAGGGTTGGCAAGCTTTTAAAAACACCTTCCCATATCTGATGACCTCCAGGTATGTTGGACTACAAAGGGACATAATCTCAAGAGTTTCGTTCAATACATCTAGAGGACAGAAGCTGGAAGACACGGGTGTACAGGCAGCACCTGACCAGGTTAAAAACCAGCACCTTGAGCAGGACCTGGAAATGAAAACAAATTATGGAGCTGCACAGTCGTTTGAAGTTTTTCTGCCAACACCAAGCCACCGTGGGGTCCTTTAACTGGGAGAAAGATGGCATAAAAATGAAAATAAAAGGAAGGAAGGAAGGAAGGAAGGAAGGAAGGAAGGAAGGAAGGAAGGAAGGAAGGAAGGAAGGAAGGAAGGAAGGAAGGAAGGAAGGAAGGAAGGAAGGAACTACATTATTAACTCTCACTGTACTGGGGACACAGTTAAAGCATTTATTAAAGATTTCTGCAATATGTCTTCAATTTTTTTAAGAGATGCTGATTTCTTAAAGATAAGAGAAATGGATTTTGAAAGAAAAGTTTTAGTGGACATTCTGATAAACTCTGTGCTTAATTAGAACAAAGCGACAGAAAGCAGGGGGTGGAACCAATGCTTCTTGTGGTGGATGGTGTCACAAGGTTCTGTCTTGTCCTCTCAGCGGTCCCCAACCTTTTTCGGACCGCAGACCGGTTGGGGGGTGCGGGCTCCGTACGTGGGGGTGTGGAGGCACCCCCGCACTTTGCGGGTGGGCGTGTTGCGCTCATGGGTGGGCGTGTCGCGCTTCCGGAGGGGCGTGTCACGCATGCGCGTGAGCGTGAAACACCCACCCGCAAGCACAACACGCCCACCCACAAGTGCGGCACGCCCGCCGTGCGTGCGTGGGGGGGCGGAGATCCGTGTCCGCGGCCCAGTTCAAGGAAGCCCATGGACCGGCACGGGACGCGGACCAGGGGTTGGGGACCTCTGCTCTACACGATATAACACTTAAACGAAACCCCTGGGAGAGATCATCTGGAGGTTGGGGATTTAGTGCCATCAGGATGCTGATGACACACCACATCTCTACATCTCCTTTCCATCAAATTCTAAGAAAACAGCTCCAGTTCTAAATCACTGTTGCGTGTCATGAATGAGTCGGATGAGGGCAAACAAACTGAAACTTAATTCGGACAAGAGAAAGGTGCTCCTGGTATGGAGGTGTAATGGAGGTTTCTCAGGGAATGTATTTATTTGGCTAGCTAGCCAAACTACCATAGGCTAACTCAATCTTGTAAATAGTTATACACACACACACACACACACACACACACACACACACCTGACAGGAGATGCTTGCTGGGTATTTTCCAGTGTTTTCACGGGAAGACCCATCGGAAATGCAAAGAAGGCAAAGCAGAAAGCAAGCGAAGCGTGCAAGACCAATTGGAAATGGGGGAAAAAAAACCCAAAAGCAAGGAAACCCCCCAAGACCCATCAGAAATGGGGGGGAACCCAAAAAACAAACAAACCCCCCAAGACCCATAGGAAATGGGGGAAAAATACCAAAAAGCAAGCAAACCCCCCAAGACCCATCGGAAATGGGGGGAAAAATACCAAAAAACAAATAAACCCCCCAAGACCCATCACAGCACAGAAACATAACCCCCCCAGCCCAAAACCATGCTGCAAAACCCACCCAGAACAGTTTTTAAAAAGCAGAAAGCAGCACCTTACCTTACCAGGCAGTCCGAAGCCTCCTCCGATCGCACACTCTGTAACTGCTGGGGCGTAAGAGCTACAAAGAAGCAGCCTCTTCGTTAGCAATTTGAATTCCCCGCCTTTTTCCCCTGCCTTTTTGTGTTTGTAACTGGAAGCTCTGGCCGCAAGTCGAAGCTAAATTTTGTGGCCGGAGCTGGTCATAACTCGAAATGGTCGTAAGTCGGGACGTTCGTAAGTCGAGGCACCACTGTAGGAGGCAACAGTTGGTTCGTGCTTGATAGATTGACGGTCACCCCAGCCCAGAAAGATCCCTCCTAGCCACACCTTCTCCAGGCAGCATGTGAGGTTGTAAAATCTTTAACACTAACAGCATGGATAATTTTTTCCTTTAGCTCACTTATATATATACTTTGTTTAATGTCAGCAAGATCTGCCATGGTCACAAAGCTGTAATAGTTCTGTGTCTCTGCTCCTGAAGTTCCCAGCATTTCCATTTTGGCTTCTTACAAAATGGGACATTCAGATAAACTACATGGGATTTGTAGCTTAGGTTAGGGAGCAAAACTGCTAAGTAAAAAGACTATCTATCTATCTATCTATCTATCTATCTATCTATCTATCTATCTATCTATCTATCTATCTATCTATCTATCTATCTATCTGTTAGATCTGTTCAAGAAAATTGGAGATATTAAAGGAACATTTTGTGCAAAGATGGATATGATAAAGGACAAAAATGGTAGGGACCTAACAGAAGCAGAAGACATCAATAAGAGGTGGCAAGAATACACAGAGGAATTATACCAGAAAGATCTGGATGTCCCGGACAACCCAGATAGTGTGGTTGCTGACCTTGAGCCAGACATCCTGGAGAGTGAAGTCAAGCTAGAAAGCATGGCGAACAACAAGGCCAGTGGAGGTGATGGCATTCCAGTTGAACTATTTAAAATCTTAAAAGATGACGCTGTTAAGGTGCTACACTCAATATGCCAGCAAGTATGGAAAACTCAGCAGTGGCCAGAGGATTGGAAAAGATCAGTCTACATCCCAATCCCAAAGAAGGGCAGTGCCAAAGAATGCTCCAACTACCGTACAATTGCACTCATTTCACACGCTAGCAAGGTTATGCTCAAAATTCTACAAGGTAGGCTTCAGCAGTATGTGGACCGAGAACTCCCAGAAGTACAAGCTGGATTTCAAAGGGGCAGAGGAACTAGAGACCAAATTGCTAACATGCACTGGATTATGGAGAAAGCCAGAGAGTTCCAGAAAAACATCTACTTCTGCTTCATTGACTACACAAAAGTCTTTGACTGTGTGGACCACAACAAACTATAGCAAGTTCTTACAGAAATGGGAGTGCCTGACCACCTTATCCATCTCCTGAGAAATCTATATGTGGGATAGGAAGCAACAGTTAGAACTGGATATGGAACAACTGATTGGTTCAAAATTGGGAAAGGAGTACGACAAGGCTGTATATTGTCTCCTTGCTTGTTTAACTTATATGCAGAATACATCATGCGAAAGGCTGGACTGGAGGAATCCCAAGCCGGAATTAAGACTGCCGGAAGAAATATCAACAACCTCAGATATGCAGATGATACCACTCTGATGGCAGAAAGTGAGGAGGAATTAAAGAACCTCTTAATGAGGGTGAAAGAGGAGAGCGCAAAAAATGGTCTGAAGCTCAACCTCAAAAAAACTAAGATCATGGCCACTGGTCCCATCACCTCCTGGCAAATAGAAGGGGAAGATATGGAGGCAGTGACAGATTTTACTTTCTTGGGCTCCGTGATCACTGCAGATGGTGACAGCAGCCACGAAATTAAAAGACGCTTGCTTCTTGGGAGGAAAGCGATGACAAACCTAGACAGCATCTTAAAAAGCAGAGACATCACCTTGCCGACAAAGGTCCGCATCGTCAAAGCTATGGTTTTTCCAGTAGCGATGTATGGAAGTGAGAACTGGACCATAAAGAAGGCTGACCGCCGAAGAATTGATGCTTTTGAATTGTGGTGCTGGAGGAGATTCTTGAGAGTCCCCTGGACTGCCAAGAGAACAAACCTATCCATTCTGAAGGAAATCAACCCGGAGTGCTCACTGGAAGGACAGATCCTGAAGCTGAGGCTCCAATACTTTGGCCATCTCATGAGAAGAGAAGACTCCCTGGAAAAGACCCTGAGGTTGGGAAAGTGTGAGGGCAAGAGGAGAAGGGGACGACAGACGACGAGATGGCTGGACAGTGTCACCGAAGCGACCAACATGAATTTGACCCAACTCCGGGAGGCAGTGGAAGACAGGAGGGCCTGGCGTGCTCTGGTCCATGGGGTCATGAAGAGTCGGACACAACTTAACGACTAAACAACAACAATCTATCTATCTATCTATCTATCTATCTATCTATCTATCTATCTATCTATCTATCTATCTATCTATCTGTCTGTCTGTCTGTCTGTCTGTCTTGTACACACAAATTTTATGAGACTCTTAACAGCACTTAGCCTTTATTACATACTTCTGCAGCTAAATGCTGTTAAGCAAAGGTTGTATAGAGTCTGTTACAATGTATGTAAAACCAATGGAATCTATAAGTGGAATAATTAAAATCCTGTCAGCAAGAAACTCTCACCACCACTACCCAAAAATATAAAATAGAGAGAGAGAGAGAGAGAGAAAGAGAGTGAGAACATTTCAGCATAATTTTGTACCACCATCTGTCAGGCTTCTGTAATTGCTGAGTAATTTCCTCCCTGTGTCCTCAATAACGAACAGCCAAGTTGTTCAGCGAAGTGTGAAAAAGTAAAGAAGAGGAGAAGAAGGAAGAACATGTTGAGGCGAGTACCTCGAAGAGAAAAGCCCTCTTGTAAGGAAGGACACCTTCGGGCTCGACCCTTCCAACACTCGTTACCAGAGTTGCCGGGTGAGCAGAATCCCATCCTCTGAGATTTCAAAGCCCAATCCTGAGATCTTGTAAGGTTCAGGGTTGGGGATGCGATTGTAGGGCCTGGAGTCCATCTTAGCCAGATAATTTATACTGTAATATACTGTAGTTTAACTGTATCTATGTTTTTAAAAATATGTAAGCCTTTCCCCCTTTAGTGGGAGAAAGGCAGATTAGAAAAAGAAAGAAAGAAAGAAAGAAAGAAAGAAAGAAAGAAAGAAAGAAAGAAAGAAAGAAAGAACGAACGAACGAACGAATGAACGAACAAACAAACTGGTTAACACCAGTGAACAAAAACATGAGAACAGCCATTCTGGACGAGATGGAAGGCCCATCTATAGTCCAATAGTTTATTTCCACAGTAGTTTCAGACACCTCAATAGGAATCCCACACAACAAGCAAGATGTGAGTATAACAACACACAACTGCTTGTCTTCCCCCCTGCAACTGGTGAACAGAGGCAAATCGCCTCCAGTTCTGGAGATAACATATAGCCTTCCTACCTCATAGCCTTACACAACCTCATTGTCCATGAATTGGTCCAATCTACTTTTAAAGCTGTCCATGCTGTCAATCGTCACTAAATCCTGCAGCAGCAACTTCCGCCGTTTCACTACCCCCTGCATGAAGAAGTGCTACTGCCCTGAACATCGCATCATTCAGACTTTGTGCCTTACCCCATTGGCTTTCGGCATTATCCATTTTCTTAACTCCATGGCCAGAATCCTGTTGGTTAATTACATAGTTGTTGAGTGCAATGATGTAAACTATAGTGGCAGATTCATGAGAGTTAGTCAGTGGCCACTAATTTGTTGTGCACCAAGTCCCACAACAGGCATGCAACAAGGGAGACAAGCCGGAACTTGCTAACTAGCAGCAATTTGCTGCAATAACTTAAAATATTGCAATTATGCCAATATGCCTCTTGTTCATGTATAATTCTATAAACATCTGTCGTACCTCCAATTATTCACCTTTGTTCTTAGCCCATTGTAGCCCAGGGATGGGGACTTGAGTAGGTGGGACTCATGGTCAAGTTGGACTGAATTCACACCAGGGACTCGACTTGAACTCAACTCAGTTTTGTTTTGTTTTCAATGACTTGGACTTGACTCGTGACTCGGAACCCACCCACCCCTCCCTTTTTCGGGGGGGGGGATAGCTTATTTTTCATAGGGACCCAGATTTGGAACTTGGGACTGAAGACTCAGACTCAGAACTCGGGACTCGGTCCCAAAGACTTGCCGGCTTCCCTGTTATAACCTTTCCTCATGAGGATCTTCTCCAGCTCTTTGATAACGTTGGTATCCATCTTCCAACTCTACAACTTCCTTTTTCAGATGTTTTGAGCAGAATGGTGCATATAGAATTCCAGGTGTGACCATACTATAGGTCTAATACTCCCTCCCACTGGAGGCCAGCCTGGCCCCATCTTTGCTGTCCTTCCACAAGCAGGCAAAGACCTTTTTCTTCAGGCAAGCCTTCCCTCTGTGACTGGCTGCCTGAGTGGGGTTTTAAAATGGATCGTTGTAACGCCTTACTGCTTTGAATGTGTTTCTGGTGTTGCTTTTGTTTACCGTTTCTTAGTGTGGTATCAGTTTGATCTTTTTTTTTTTAGTATTTGTATACTTATTGTTTTTAGCTTTAAGTATTGTCTTTCAATCGTGTAAGCCACCTTGAGTCCTTCTTAAAAAGAAAGGCAGGGTTAAACAAACAAACAAACAAACAAACAAATAATAGTAATGAAAATAATAGTGGTGATGCTGAGGATGATATAATAATCTTGGAACTGCAGAGCTGGAAGGGAGCCTATGGATCATCAAGCCCAGCCCCTGACAAGGGAGGCACCGTGGGGGAATCGAACTCCCAACCAAACCACCAAGCTATCCAGCAATTCATTCCAGACTGGCAATACTTGAATATTTGTTTTCTCTTTTGGTTCACAGCCAGTATGATTATGACAGTTTTATTTTATTTTTTAACGTATTTTTCTAATTTAGAATGTACTTTTTCTTTATTTTCTTTTTTTTTACAACAGCCATATACTGGATTGACATTTTCGCTGGACTGTCCATCACTGGTAAAAGCCACTCCTTAAATAGCTCACTTACCTTGACAGCACACAACAACAACAACATACAAACA
Source organism: Intellagama lesueurii (assembly GCA_037013535.1). Lineage (NCBI taxonomy): Eukaryota > Metazoa > Chordata > Lepidosauria > Squamata > Agamidae > Intellagama > Intellagama lesueurii. The sequence goes on along the minus strand of JBAJHW010000001.1, from coordinate 6,599,581 downwards.
TGATCCCCAAACCCTTATCTTGCCTAGTCTCTGTCAGTTGTGGATCACTTCTGCATATGGATGAAGCTGTGATTGATTGATTGATTGATTGATTGATTGATTGATTTTGCCCCAGTATGCATCACTTTACACCTTGCTTGCACTGATTCTCATTTGCTCTTTCACCATCCATTCCTCCAGTTTCGAGACATTGTCTGGGAACTGTTAGCAATCTGTTTTCTTTCTCACCTCCCAGAATAATCTTGTGCCACCACCAAGCTTGGCCATTGTGCTGTTTTCTCCGTCATGTAGGATGAAGTTAAAAAGCATTGGCCCAAATATAGATTCCCCAGGGAACTTGTTCTGCAGAACCAAGCTGCTACTTTTCCAGCCGGGCTTTCTCTTCTGTATTGTGATTCATCCCAAAGTGGGCCCTGGCTTCTCAGTATTTGTGCAGTGCAGTGTACTTTAAATGTTCGTCTTTGCATGCCACTTTTCTAGGTTTCTCGAGAAAGAAATCCTTATAGATCCACTTTCTTGCTGCTGCTTTGTCTCTGGAGATTTTTTTAGAGGGGGCATTTTTAAAAGCTTGTTTCAAAGCTACATAAGGGACAAGAAGTCTTGGTAGCACGGTAGGGTTAAGCTCTGCCCCTCTGGAGCAAATCCTGAAACAAACAATACCATCCTCCCAGGAAGAAAAAAAAACATACATCAGATTGGACTGAGGCTTGCATTGTCTGGTCAATGGGATAAAAAAATCTAAAAAAACAAAAAATCTAAAATAACCAGCGCTGACCCAGATACTTTTCCCACTGCCACACATCCCCGAAGGACAAGCTACTGATTCCACCTTGAGTTGGCTGCACATCTTTCGCCTTTGTTTAACAGCAATTCTAAGTGGGCTACAATTTTATAATGTGGCATGAAAGGATGAATTGTTTGCCATAATGGCAAAACACTATTAAACTATCCCCATAATTTGATCTGCTTGCTTTATGCTGTTCTTGATTTGATTTCCTTATTATTTAGTTTTTGTTTTGCTGTTTTATACTATTCGTACAGATCAGATTGTTAACTGCCCTGAGTAGTGCCTCAAGTGCTACTTGGACAGTATAAAAATTCAGTTAATCAACCAATCAATCAGTACCAAAGACCTACATTCTGTCACTGCATAGAGAAAATAAGGATATGCCATATGAAGGAACGGTAGGGTCCCCCCTACTCTGACTTTAAAAAGTTGTAGAAGGAGTAGCCATGTTAGTCTGTGCAAGCATTATAGATGAAAAAAAAAGTGAAAAAAAAGAGAGACAGAAACGTGGTGGCACCTTAAATAAGCAACTGATATTTATTTATTTCAAATATTTTTATCCCGCCTTTCTCCTTAAAAAGAACCCAAGGGAGTCCTTGTTTAAGTCACCCAAGTGGTGAATTAAACAAGCAAACAATAAAGACTGCAAGAAAGCTGGGGCGCAGAGTTTATTTTACATAGGATACATGTTATCTGGAACATCCGTTTATGTGTATGTTACCCTTATGTTATGTTGAGCATGCGTGTTGTAATACAGAAGTACAGACACTTCAACTTTTTCGTCTTTATTTTAAAAACTGTTTGATTAAAAAGGGATGACTTTCAATCTCCAACAAAATACGCAGCAGCCACAGATCCAACGCCTGCTGCAGGGAAAGTAGAAATATTTATTTATTTGTTCGTTTGTTTGAAAATAAAAAAATAAAGAAATCTTATTAAATAAATTTATTGATTCATTAAATAAAAATTATTTTAAAAATTCATTAAATAAATGAATAAATAAATACAATTCCTGCGTTCAGGCACGAGGAAGGACAGCTCTGGCGAGGAGCGGGAAGCGCGCCGACGGAGGAGGAAGGGCCTCCTCCCGCCATTGTACCGCCTCGGCCAATCAGCTCAGCGCGCCGCCCTGTGCAAAAAGACCCTCCTGGCTGTGTGGGGTGTTTAGCTCGCTGCCGGAGGCCGGCTTTTCCTCCCTCTTTCCCTCGCGTCCAAGGCGCGGCCGCCGCGATGCCGCTGTACGAGGGGCTGGGGAGCGGCGGCGAGAAAACCGCGGTGGTGATCGATCTGGGCGCGGCCTACACCAAGTAAGGCTCACACAGGGCTGTGAGGGGGCGGCGGGGGGCCGGAGGGCCCTCCAAGGGTCATCGAGCCCGACCCGCTGCCAGGCAGGAAGCGTAGAGGCAGTCCGTGCCTTGATCTTCCTCTGACTCCCGACCCGGTTCCCTAGACTAGAGGGGCGGCGGCGGCTTCTCCCCACGCCCCGCATCCCTAGGTTTGTGTGCTTATTGGAGCAGATAGTTTATTCATTGATTTAAAATAATTCTATCCCGCCTTTCTCCTCATATAAAGGACCCAAGGCGCCTTACAGCGTTAAAAGACAGTACTTAAAGCGATCAACAGTAAGTAATAGGACCCCTGTCCAAGCCCCCCCTCCCGCGGAAGCTGAAAAACGCGGATAATAGCGAACGGTAGTTTAATCCTGAACGCTGTACATAGCAGGGTCTCTGGCTCCTTCTAGTGGTCAGTTCTGGTAACTTCATCTTTAGAAATATATATTTCTAAGATTTTTCTTTGAGTGTTTTCAGACCGTGGATAAGTGAATCAATGAATATTGACCCGCAGATACAGAGGTCCTGCTGTATACAAATCCAAAAAAGAACTAAACCTCAGTCAAGGTTTTTTGAGATCCTTTTGAGGGATACAGTTAATCACATGGCTGGCCCCATCTTTGCTGTCCTATCCCAAGCAGGTGAAGACTTTTATCTTCAGGCAGGCTTTCTCTTAGTGTCTGGCTGTCAACGAGAAGTCTCCCTTTTCCTGCCATCATGCATCTCCTTGGGAGATTCCCAGCTTCCTTAAGATGCCGTTATAAATACGGAGAAGAGTGTAGGATTTTGTGTTCATGTTCAGGAAGAAAAGTTATTTATTCCCTTATAGGGCAGTGGAGACGATAATTGATAGGCCAGCAGAGCTGTTTAATCTTCTTTGCTGCTTTTATTTTCTTTTAAAAGGCAACGGGAGCATTCACATTGGATTTGTAAAACTTCTTCAGACTTGTGTGCATTGGAGATAAATCAAATGGACCCAAGATTTTGGCATTTTAAGACTCTGAAGCACAGTTTGTTAATATGAGCTTTAGTTTGGGAACTCAAGAATTTATTTTTTCAAAAAGAAACAAAATGAAAGCTGTTAAATTCTTAAAACAGATGTAGCCTTGCAGAGCACGCTCTTTACGTGTTGTTTTAGCATGTATTTTGAGCTGTACCTAATTTAACTTGGCATATAACTGGCCAATCCGAGATTCAGTCTGATGCTAACTGGAGCTCAATTCTGCCAGTCCAGCCTATTTTGCTTGGTTTATTTTAATGGTAAATGTGTGTTTTATTTAACTTTCCAGATGTGGCTTTGCGGGTGAAACAGGACCAAGATGTGTTATTCCTAGTGAAATAAAGAAGCCTGGTATCTCAAAGGTAGATTTATTTTAAAAAGTAAACATATATATTGTGGACCGTTTCATAAATATTAAACGTTGATCTCGAGACCAGAAAGGTGTTCTGGTGTACTTAATGCTTTAAAGGTGTTATAATGGATCTTGTGCTAACATTATTTATTTAAAATATTTGTATACTGCTTCCCATTTTTTAAAAAATTAAAGCCATTTATACCACATTTCAAGCTGGTAAAACATTATGAAAACACAAGAGTACTTAACAAAATTACAAGGCTGTAAATTGAGATGTGAAACAATTCAATCTACCCTGTTTCCCCGAAAATAAGACCTAACCTGAAAATAAGCCCTAGTATGATTTTTCAGGATGCTTGTAATATAAGCCCTACCCCAAAAATAAGCCCTAGTTAAGTTAAACCCCACCCTCCACCATTGTGCAGCAACCAGAAGAAGATGACAGGACTGCATTTGAATAAATGTAGATTGTTGTACATGAAAAAAATAAAGCATCCCCTGAAAATAAGCCCTAATGCGTTTTTTGGAGCAAAAAGTAATATAAGACCCTCTCTTATTTTCAGAGAAACAGGGTATTGTTGTAGGTTTTTTGGGCTGTTTGGCTGTGTTCTGGAGGTTTTTCTTCCTAATGTTTTGCCAGTCTCTGTGGCTGGCATCTTCAGAGGACAGGAGTTAGAACTCTGTGTGTGAAGACAGAGTTAGAACTCCTGTCCTCTGAAGATGCCAGCCAGAGAGACTGGCGAAACGTTAGGAAGAAAAACCTTCAGAACACGGCCAAACAGCCCGAAAAAACCTACAACAACCATCGGATCCCAGCCGTGAAAGCCTTCAAGGATACAAATTCAATCTAATGTTCGGGAAGCACCTCTTCAGTATACGTTAGAAGCATGGGGTCTTCATTATCTGAAATGTTGCAAAGATTCAAGTCATGTTCGTAGCACTGTGTCAAGAAGCCCACTAAATCCTGCTACCAGGCTTGGCTTTAAGAATGTAAAGAAGGCATGACCCTGACGGAAGGAGTGTTGGGGTTGCTATGCACTGTCAAGAGTGTCTTTCCCCAAGGTCATCTCTCTGTTCCATGAGGTCCTCCCAGGCAATTCTCCTCCGGGTAGCCACTCCAAAGGAGGCCAGGAAATCATCCGTCAGAAGTACGGTCGTCTTTGCTGTGCCACCAACATTTTGGAACCAGTTCCCGGTAGAACGACACCTAGTCTCCACCTCCCAACATTTAAAAGGCTTTTGAAACACTGATTTTCAGAGAGGCCTTTACAGGCTACCCTGCCTGATGTGTTCTTCCTGCTTGTTTGGTCTGTTTATATGCTTTGCACTCTGTGTTTTATTTTGCCATTTACACCTCATGGAGTTTTGTGGTTAAGGTCATCTGCTTTTATTTATATAGGATTATAGTTGTAAACCACCCAGAATCATTCTTTGCATTAATTGGGGCAGTATATCAATCAATCAATCAATCAAATACATACATGCATGCATACATACATACATACATACATACATACATACATACATACATACATACATACATACATACATACATGTATGGTTACTATATGAATGAGAGACCTCCGAAATCTCCTATCATTAATAGCCATGTTCAGCTCTTGAAAACTCAAGACTGTGACTTCCATTATGGAGTCATTTCATCTCATACGATGAGTTTGCCATCTTTTCCTGCTGCCTCCAGCTTTTCTTGGCATTATTTATTGTTCTTTTCTAGCAAGTCTCGGCTTCCCATAATGTTCCTGTAGGCTGGTACAGACTGAAAATTTGCAGAGTGTAACAGCGGAAAAGAAGGGTAATAGAGGCAAGGATAAAAAGGGGAGCAATATGCAATTACTTTATTGTGCTTTGGCGAAACAGCAGGAATTGTGCATGAGAAAAAGTCATGTGAGACCTTGCAAGAAATTCTCCAGGGCCAAGGGAATGTGTGGCATAGTAGATGGCAACCTATCCATCTAGCTAGGTTCACTAGATACTGACTAGTGTGCACAGCTGCAAGCTAAGGTACAACATCCTTGTTGACTGCTGACATTAACTTACAAGTTGTGCCTGTGGAAAAGTTCACTAGATCAGTTCTAATGCATGTGACAGTACAATATGACCGTCGTATAGCTAATACCCCAGAAGGAACAGTGAATAGGAATAGCTAATACCCTGGAAGACAGAAATAAAATTCAAAATGATTTTGATAGGCTGAAGCACTAGGTTGTAAACAACAGAATGAAATTCGATAGGAATAAATGCAAAGTACTGCACCTGGGGGGAAAGAAACCAAACACACAGTTACAAGATAGAGGTTGCCTTGCTCAGAAATACTACAAGAGAGAAGGATCTTGGAGTCGTCGTAGATCACAAGCTGAATATGAGCCAAGACTGTGATGTGGCTACAAAAAAGACAAACGCTGTTTTAAGATGCATTAACAAAAGTATCGTCTCCAAATCCCGCAAGGTGCTAGTTCCCATCTGTTCAGCGCTGGTTAGGCCTCACCTTGAGTACAGTGGACACCACGCTTCAAGAAGGACACTGACAAATTGGAACAAGTTCAGAGGAGGGCGACAAGGAGGATCAGGGGGCTGGAAACCAAGCCTTATGAGGAAAGGCTGAAAGAACTGGGCATGTTTAGCCTTGAGAAAAGAAGGCTGAGGGGTGATAGGATAGCACTTTACAAATACTTGAAAGGCTGTCATCCAGAGGAGGGGCAAGATCTGTTCTCGATCATCCCAGAGTGCAGGACACGCAACAATGGGCTCAAGTTAAAGGAAGCCAGATTTCGGTTGAATATCAGGAAAAACTTCCTAACTGTTAGAGCAGTATAACAGTGGAACCAATGACCTTGAGAGGTGGTGAGTGCTCCAACACTGGAGGCCTTCAAGAGAAACTTAGACAACCCCCTGGCAGATCTCCTTTGATTTGTATTCCTGCCTTGAGCAGGGGGTTGGACTCGATGGCCTTAGAGGCCCCTTCCAACTTCATGATTCTATGTATGCGCAGGATCAATACCCATAGTTTCAGTTATCTGATGCCTGAATAAAATTAAATTTAAAAACCCACAAATAAATCTAATACACAAGGTATATTACCAGAACTGCCACTGGAGGGAACTAGAGAAGAGAGAAAGAGTCTCTAGTTCCCTATTATTATTATTATTATTATTATTATTATTATTATTATTATTATTATTATTATTATTATTATTATTATTATTATTATTATTATTATTATTATTATTTATATGCTGCATTTCTCCCAACAAGGGACCCAAAGCGGCTCACAACTCTATATATTGGGTCTGCATATCTTCAGGTTTTCATCATCTGCAGGGGCACTCCAAACTGATCCCCTGTGGATACCATGGTCCTACTGTCTTAAAAATATTACATTGCTTCTGATGGGTTCTTCTTCTTCTTCTTCTTCTTCTTCTTCTCCCTTTTTTTTTTTTTTTTCAGCCTATCAAAGTTGTTCAGTACAACATTAATACAGAAGAGTTGTATTCGTATCTGAAGGAGTTTATCCACATGCTCTATTTCAGGTAGGTGATGCCTTTTTAGTGGAAAGGTGGGCTTTGTGCTCTGCAGTCTAGAACCGCCAATGGACTGCCTAGGGTTTGATGCTTCCGTGGTGAAGAGCCTCCGGGGGTTAGAAGCGGCTGGCCTCAGCACTGAGCCAAGCTCGTTCATGTTCAGTTCCTGTTTTAACACCAGCGGGAGCCTGTCCTTTGGCAATGCATGAGAGTTCTGGCTTGCAGCATTTTTCAACTTGTCCGTTATCCAAGAGGCAAAATTAATTCATCTCTGCACTAAGGCTGACAGGCTGAATGAGGTCAGGGTGGGAAGGCATCTGACACAACAACGGAGAGTTGTCGTGTACCAGGAAGAGACAGTCATAACAACTCTAAGGAAGTGAACTGAAATACTGTGAAAGGTCTTCTGTGAGTCAGAGAATATCGTTAGTTTTTTAAAAGTTCATAAACGTAATAAAAAAGCAAATTCAAGTTACAGCACCGACGTAATGCACGTTATATATAGTTTTTAAAAAATCACAGGATCATGAGTACAGTTACACAAGTATCTGTTCATAGTGTAAGTGAGTTAGCGATCACGTGAGTGTGAATAATTTAGAACGACAAAAACAGCATTTCAGAATTCGTTGTTTGCAAATTAGACTTCATCTAAATGGGTACCATTATTTATATTAATAAATATAAGTTTATGTTTCCTAATAAATTGGCCTTCACACAGAGGCTTCTTCCGTGCAAAAATACGGTGCTTCTTTTGCAGTTCTAGCCATACCCAGCTCTTAAAGAAAACAAAAGCAGAAATGAGTGGGAAACTCATTTTTCCTGATCACCTTTGGCTTGTGGGTTAGCAATATAATCCCATGCTTGTCCGTTTGGAAGTAAGACCCCTCTATTCCGAGGGATTTACTTCTCTCTTACTATGTGCATAAGATTGCCGTCTTAAGTTCAGAAGCTACAGAACTCAAGTCTTCTGGGGTCTCTGAGTAGGGAATGGATTTGTATCCCCAGGTAATCTTAGCTTTGATTCCGCTTTCTGGTCTCATGCATTAACTTTTTAGGCACCTGCTGGTCAACCCTCGTGACCGTCGTGTTGTGATTGTGGAATCGGTGCTGTGCCCTTCCCATTTCAGAGAGACCCTCACAAAGGTTCTGTTCAAGTATTTTGAGGTAATGAATTCCAAGCATCTGCTCCGGCTGGCATTCGGAGTCGTTGCTGAGTTTTCTCAGCGCGCTGGTGGGAAAAGCAATTGCTGACTTTGACTGGGGTTTTTAATAGCTTCTGCCTTCACTGTTGAATGCCTTCCAGAAGCTTGCATCTTGATGCAGGCTTTATGGGGGAAGTATCATCATCCTGACCTTCAATGTGAATTTACTTAAATTTAATACCTTTGGCTTAGTAAGTGGAACAGCTGCTGGGAGACCGTTTTTAATTCCCACGTGAGGTATGAATTTGTTAAGAAATATAATCCAGCCTAGATCAGTTTGCTTGCTTCAGTAGTGCATATGGAGATCTCGTTCAGTTTTTTTAATTTTTTTATTTGACTAGACAGGCGTGGGCAGAACATCCAAATGAAACGGGGTGCTTTGGTGCGCAGGGAAAAGGTCCTGCATGTCAGAACTCTTGTGGCTGCAAAGGAACATTAGGCTGCGGAAGCAAAAATCTCTCGGCACCCATAAAGAAACAAACAGGGCTGGTCTCTGCAGGAGGGTCATTATTTGTGAGGCTAGTGAAAAGTCCCCTTTTTTTTTGGACGACGCCTCCCAGAATCCCCCAGCCAGAGACGGGCTGTCGAGATTTGAGGATGAGTGTAAGACCTTGTAAAAGGTCATGGTGTAAAAAAAGGTTAGACGTTGGTGAGGAACAGGGCCTTTTCAGATGTCGTTGAACGCCATCATCTGTTGCCTCTTACTGTGGTGGCTGAGGCTGATGGAAATGGTGCTGGAGTCCCATAGCACCTGGCAGGTCCACATGTCTTCCTTCTCTGTAAGAACAGGCTTTCGGTCCCCCGTTGCAACTTCCAGTGTTGCTTGTGAGTGCTGAGATGGACCGTGGTCATTGCAGCACACGGCTTCCTGCCTTTATCTCTCTTCGGCAAGGAAGAGTGCGCGCCTGTGCATGCACGCACAAAATGGAGAACCCTTGGCCGGTCACATCTTTTCTGTTCTGCAGCTTCTTTAGATAAAGAGGAGTCCAGACACAACAGGAGTAACAATACAATGAGTCTACCGAACATTTGTTCGGATTTTCTTAATCGGACGTTGTGGAAAAAAAAGATTGACTAAACATGTGAGGAGCAGAGCATGTTCAGCCTGCCTCGTCACATGAAAAGTCATAAGTCTGAAGCAAAGACGGCTTGGAGGTTCCCCGTAGGCTTCTGAACCTGACTTTATAGAGTGCAGGCTCACATCTCAAGCCTCCGGGCGTAGCAGCAGTTCTCTGCGTCCGAGTCAAAGCCGATGATCTCCAGCCATGCATCTCTGGCAGAGGACCTTTCCTGGTCACTGTATTCATTTAACCAGAAATGTAGAACCTGGGCTCTGTGTTTTAAGGACAAAATAGACACTGCCGTTTTGCAACCGATTCGGTTGGTAACCTCTGTGTTTCTTCTAGGTTCCTTCGGTGTTGTTTGCCCCAAGCCACCTGATGTCTCTCCTGACCCTTGGCATCAACTCTGCTATGGTCTTGGACTGCGGTTATACAGAAAGCCTGGTGTTGCCTGTATCTTTTCCCCCAATCTCTGCCCCCCCCCCAAACACAAGTCAGGAAAAAGGAAACTCATTCTGTTACCATGTGATCTTGCAAAGCCATCCAGAGTATCTTGTGATTGCAGGGTGGTTGCACACTGGTCTTGGGCTTGTTCCCTGGGGGTATTTTTAAATGAAGCAGGAGGTAAATATGCCAAGTAAATTATCAGCTCTGGTTCAGTTCAGTCAGCATTATGGGGTTCCAGCATTTTTAACTTTTCACAATCAGTTTTCTGTCCATCTTGTCCAAGGAGTCTGAAAAGACTTGTCTTTATCGTTAAAATATTTCTTTGGTGTTTTTTTCCCTTCAAGCAGCCCTAACTCGGGGTAGTTTGTATTGCCGAAAACTTAAATGTCTTCCTTAAAAATTAAAAGTTCTAGATTTGAAGTACTGAAAATGGGGCAGATATTCAGAGTACAAATATGTCTCTTATTTCAATGTGACTATTTTTTGTTTTAAACTTGCACTTTTCAGAGTAGGTCTAGTAAACAGTGCTCGGGTTTGGTCCTTTGTATCAGCAATCTCAGGACTGAAACATCCTTAGCGACCTGCAGGTTTATGAAGGCATTCCAGTTCTGAACTGCTGGGGTGCCCTTCCTTTGGGAGGAAAAGCCCTCCACAAGTAAGTGGACAGCAAGCGGTTTGTTGAAGCATTCAAAAGACTTGAGCCCTGGTCACACGAGGGAAATGTTCTCTAGTTATTCTCCCCGTTCGTTCGTTGCTTTTGTTCCTGGTCACATGAGGCACAGTCAAAATCGAAACATTTTCTTGGCCGTCGGTGTAACTGCGGGATATTTTCCCATTGCCAGGAGGATGGTGTTATTTTGTACCTTTTGTTACCATTGCAGTCTTTACCGGGATTGCTTGTGTGCACCACCTGACCCTCTTCTTTCCAGAATCAAAGTCTGGAAGGTGGCCGCCGTTACTGCGGCGCACATATTAATTTTTTTTAATTTTTTTGTGCATGAGGCATTGATACGTTGGTAAAAGTATGTCACCGGGAGACCTCCGCCATTACATTACTGGGGAGTAATAATTTTCTTTATTTGTATGGGAAGATATATTGGTATGCCAATGTCACCCGGGGGGGGGGGGGGGATGATCTCCAGTACTGCTGCATTGCTCTCCCATGTCCACTGTGTGCAATGCATTTCTGCAGGAGCAGCCAGTGTAACAGGGACACTTTCCTAAACAGAAACCCCTTCCCGATCAATGTTCCCTCTAAGTTTCAGCCCTGCTGGGCAGGGTCCTCCCCCCCCCCTTTGCACAAGCTTCCCCCCTTGGGGTTCCGTTGTGACCGGAACAAGAGAGGCTGGAAACAGTTCTTGGTGAAATAGCTACAAAAGCTGTATTAACCCAGGTGTAACTGTTAAGTGTGGGTGGGTGCATTAGATGAGATGAACGAGAGCACTTTGCTAAAACCCTACCTTGGTTGCCATCCTTTAGAGAGTTAGAATATCAGCTGCTGGAACAGAGCACTGTGGATACCGGAACCAGCAAAAGCCAGAGTCTTCCTTCAGTGATGGGTAAGTTGCCGTTATTTGAACCGAGAAGGATGCCTCTTGTTTCCATTAAGTTCAATTGAAATGTCCTTTATGGATTTTTATTAGATGTGAGAAGTAATAAAATGTGCTGCTTATACACTGCCCCATGGTGCTTAAAGCACTCTCTGGGTGGTTTTCAGTTCAATTCTGCAGGTTACATATTGCTTCCCCTATATGAGCTGAGTACTCAGTTTATCAGCTCGGAAGGATGGAAGGCTGAGTTAACCTTGATCCGGCTACCTGAGCCCGTCGGGATCGAACTAGGGTCGTGAGCAGAGTCTTGACTGCAGTACTGCAGTTTAATCACTGTGCCACAGGGCTCCTAATAGCTCTTTGTACCTCACCTAATAAAAGAAAACTTATTTATTGCCAACCCTGGGCATGTTAGTTAACTTAGGGAAGTGGGGAGAATTTTCAGTGCTCTTGATTTATTCCATTGTACAGTCTTGAAAACAAAACATGACTCTGATTCTGCAGAATCTCAGTAGATGCGTCCTTAAATATAGAGTTCCAGACACTAGGGCTCTTTCAGGGCCAAAATCCCACAAGGAAAGGTCTGTGCTGGTTTCTTAACTCAAGATAGTGGGCCTCCAGAAGTTACATCCTTACTATTTACAAAGTGTAACATGCCAGTATGATTTTAGCTAGTCTTTCTCATCATGCTGAGTGTTCGAATCCTGTCAGTTCTACTTGTGCTAGACCAATATATTTCTTGTTTTTCAGGTTCTGTCCTAGAAGAAATCGTTGAAGACATAAAAGGTAACCTTTTCACAAGAAAAGACAGTTTTGGCGGGGGGGAAACACTTGGGCCAGTCAGCTTCCTCCACGGCAATGACTAGGGATACATTTTTATTCCACTTTTTTTCTTCTTTGAGCTCAAAAGTGGCATATTCCCACTTCGTCCTCAGAACAACAGCACTGGGGGTACAGAAGATGGAACGTCTGGATTTCTTAGGATGCTGCTCCCAGAATTCACCAAGATTTCCATCAGGGAGAAAGAATCCTGGGAGATGCAGCCCAAAAAAACAGTAGTTTAAAGATAGGCCTTTATCACCTCTATGGCTCTCTGAGCTGGCTGGATAGCTCAGTGGTTGAGGTTATCTGGCTGCAGAGCCAGAGGTTCGGGAGTTGGATTCCCCACTCCCCCACCCCGTGCCTCCTACAAAGAGAGCCAGCCTGGGTGGCCTTGGGCAAGCTGCACAGTCCCAGAGCTCCCCTAGAGGAAGGGAATGGTAATACACTTCAGAGTGCTCTGTGCCTAGAAAACCTTGTAACGGGTTGCCATAAGTCAGAATTGACTTCTTCATCACCATCATCTTAAAACTGCAGAGCTGGAAGGGACCCTATGGATCATCCAGTCCTGCCCCCCTTTCAAGGAGGCACCAGTGGGGAATCGAACTCCCAACGCTGATGCCTAAACTACTGAGCTGTCCCATAAAATCTTGCAGGTCCACAGGTCTTCCATGGCATACAGTTGTGATGGTGGTGGTGATTCCCTGTCCCCATTATATTGGCCTTTCAAGAAGAAAGAAATGGTTCCTGGGAGTGGCAGAGGTTCATGTGACCCACAAGGTATCTTGGGACAGGTAGTTCTTTGAGAGGTTCCCTCCATACAGCCTAATGGGCATTGAGACTCCCCATCCCATGACCCTTTGCCACGCCCAGGCACCACCAGGAGCTGTTCCCTTCTTAAAAGGCCCATACATGGGTGACAGAGTGCATGGAGGTGATTAAAATTCCTCTTTAAGGTCCTGGGTTTTTTTTGGCTGCATCTCCTAGGATTTTGCCCCGGGGGAATTCTTGGCAAATTCTGGGAATTGCAGTCCCAAAAAGAAACCCCAAAATCTTACACTTCAGGGGGATTATCAGTTACGGGGGAAACGATCAAAACATGGTCTCTTGCCTTTTTCCACAGTTCGCACTTGCTTCGTGAGCGACCTCCAGCGGGGACTGAAAATTCAGGCAGCAAAATTCAATCTGGATGGCAGCACTGAGGTAGGTGAGGAATAAGAGTTTTTGGCTCCCTAGGAGCGGCTTGTTTTTTAAAAAAATCCTCCTCTGAGAACGTTCATTCCATTGCAGCGTCCAGTTCCGCCTCCAGATGTAGACTATCCGCTGGATGGGGAGAAGATCCTGCACGTGAATGGAGCAATCAGGTTAGCCATATGAGAGCGTTGGGGGGTCTTATAAGAGGACTGAAGTTATTTCCCCCTCTTCTTCTGCCCATCGGCCCTCCAGTAAGAATTCTACAAGGTAGCATCTCCATTTGACCATCGCTCCTATTGGGATGTTTCTCACTGTGCAGGAGCAAAGTGTACAGAGGTAGGAAACATTTTTCAGGCTGCTGGTCCCAACAGCTGTCCCTGCTAACTCCAGTGGCCAAACAGGAGGTTAATGCACGGATCAGGTCCATCAGAAAAATGCTTCTGATCCTGCATGGTTCTCTTAAAGATTTAATGCCTTTGAAATCAGTTGGAACATGTAAGAATGGGCTCAAGCTACAGGAAGCCAGATTTAGACTGAGTATCAGGAAAAACTTCTTAACTGTTAGAGCAGTACGACAATGGAACCTGTGACCTTGGGAGGTGGGGAGCGCTCCAACGCTGGAGGCTTTCAAGAGAAAATTGGACAGCCACCTGTGAGATCTGTTTTGATTTGGGTTCCTGCCTTGAACAGGGGGGTTAGACTCAGTGACCTTACAGGCCCCTTCCAACTCAATGATTCTGTGATTCTATGTGGGAAGGGAGGGGTGTTGTATTCCAAACCCCTGAAAAGAAACGGTCCCTTGTTCTGTGCGTGGGTTACTCAAAACCTCCTTTTATTTCTTGCCAACAGAGATTCTGTTGTTGAGATCCTCTTTGAGCAGGATAACGAAGAGAAATCAGTGGCTACTTTAATACTGGACTCACTTGTCGAGGTACCACAACTCCTGTTGTTTGCTGTTCTGCTTCTCTTGTACCCATACAACCCTGCCAGCAAGGAACTCCTCGCCCAGACACACTGTAGGGGGAGACTTGTCCTAGTTCACTCGCTGAGGGTCTCAAAACAGAACCCAGGGTGAAGCTTAGTGATTAAACCATAAACATCATTGCTTTTGAGAATCACTGACACACAGAGAGAGCATATGTATGTAGTGAATCTTGCTGAATAATAAAGCAGGTTACTCTTTTGATGGCTCCAAGTGGAAAGTTCCAAAGTTACATCTTACGCAGGAATGCATACATAAAACAATGGCGGAAAGCAACTTTCAACAAGATAGCTTTTCTCTGTTAGGCTGTTTGGATTACATGATCAGGAAATGTTTCTCTGTTGTAACACCTCTGTTTGACCTGATCCAATGAATGCAAACTCTCCAGATCTGCTCACATGCCCCAATAAGGACACCCCCACATGTTCTCTCCCCCCCCCCCCCCCGGTAACATAACGCTGACAAGCATACCATCCACACATTGATCTGCTCTTTAACTACTGTAAGAGGACTAAATAAATCCCTAGGCAATGTTTACATGAAGGTGGCTGCCGATCCACTGCTCTGGGTCCCCCCCCCCTCCCCACTCTCCTGTTACCCGCCTTCTCTGGACAAGTGAAACCTGGTGAAAGGGATGAGGAGACAAACCACAGTCCATTCTCTCAGCAGCGGTTAGGAGAAACAGGAGATTGTTCTGTTGCAGGTGTATGAGGAAGTTAGCCCTCAGCCAGCTTCCTGTGCTCTTAAAAAGCCCAGTTTAGCCCTTAAGGGACCAAAGAAGACAGAGAATACCTCAGGTGCTCAGATTTTCCTCACTTTAATACTACACAATCATGATTTTTTTTTGTTTTTAACGGATTGTTAGACGGAACATTGCTAACTAGCCCAAGGATTCCAAGCCTGTCACTGTGCAAGAAAGGGTGTCGGAAACCCTTCTAGGCAGAAAATGGCCGGTTTGTGGGCAAGTGAGCTGTGCCGCTTGGAAGCCCAGTTCATTTTTCCCTTCAGACCACAAGCCGTTGGCAAACCGGACTCTCAGGCGGCTTTTACTTTCTCTGTGGCTTCACGAAAAGCTCCCTCCCGTCTCTTTTTTTCCTTTCAGTGTCCAATAGATACGAGAAAGCAGTTGGCCGAGAATTTGGTGGTGGTCGGCGGTACCGCGATGTTGCCAGGGTTCCTGCACAGGTTAATGGCGGAGATCAGGTACCTGGTGGAGAAGCCCAAGTATAAGGAGAGGCTGGCCTCCAAGGCCTTCCGTGTGCACACCCCGCCCGCCAAGCCCAATTGTGCGGCTTGGTTAGGAGGTGAGTCCGAAATGGGTGGGAATGCCTGTTGGGGGTCGGCGGGGCCCTGCAGAACTTTGCGATTCCCATCTTCAGCTATTACCCAGTCCTCCTCGTCCTCCTCCTTCTGTGGAGACCAGTCTGTGCCCTGAACTCAGACGAAGCCCAGTGGGGCAACGAGCCCGGTTCTGTTCTGATTTGCTTGCACCTGATCCCTGCACTTCGTGGCACGGTGGTTCAATTGCTGCACTGCAGCCCAAACTGTGCTCACAACCCGGGGTTCAATCCCAGGGAAGCCGGCTCAAGGTTCACTCAGCGTTCCATCCTTCCGAGGTTGGTAAACTGAGTCCCCAGCTTGCTGGGGGTTGTGGTGGCAACGTGTCGCCTGCATCATTAACTTGTAAACCGCCCAGAGAGTGCTTGAAGCGCTATGGGGTGGTATATAAGCAGCGCGCTTTGCTTTTTTGCTTTCTTTCTTCCAAAGCGTGAAGGGTGACATGCATTGTCCTCCTCTTTTCCTCACAACACCTCTTCAAGGGCAGTTAATAGGAGAGAAGGTGACTCAAACTGTTACGTATTTATTTAAAATACGTTTGCCTTGCCTTTCTCCTCATAAGGACCCAATACGGGCCAGTATTCCCTGCTCCTGCCCAGTGAGTTTTGAGGTTGAGCAGAAATTTGAACTGATGTCTCCCGAGTCTGCCTGTAGTGCTTATTCAGCACCGCACGAATTCAGCCTGCTGGGCTCCCCTAGGAAAAGAGATTCAAAGGTCAGCCCAGACCCTTGGCAGGTGTGAATTTGAGCAGCAAAGGAGTCAATGTGCCAAATGCCCGTATCCTTCAGCCCTCTTTGGAAAACTGCTGAATGGAACAGAAGGCCAAGCCTAAGGCACACCTGTAGTTTCAGCTGACTTCATTTTTTCACAGTAACTTTCGCCACAGAGTCCTTTAATCTGCATCACATTCCCTGTAACCTCCCAGGCTTCGGTTCCTTCCCCTCTTGGCCAACATTTCAGCCATTCACTACGTCTGAAAGGTCAAAGGTCCTTTCCTAGCGGCTAGGAGGCTTTTAAGCATTTCAAAAGACATCCTTTTGTTTTTGGCTGGCCCTGCTTTCATTGCCAAATTAGCAGGTGCTCAGTTAATCAACTAGTATTAGGCATCCTTCAGTCTCGAGAGACTATGGTAACGTGCTCTGAATGGAGGACTTGGAACAGCGTCTAGTGTGGCTGAGAAGGCCAATTCGAGAGTGACCATCCCTTCCACACTGAAGACAAATACAATCTGTCCCCTGTCCAGCTCCCTGATTTTGCTGCTTCCGTGACTGCAGTTAATCAACTACATTTGATTGAAAGAGGCAGTTAATCAACTACATTTGGTATTAATAATAATAACTATGTGCCATCAAGTCAGTTCTGACTTATTGTGACCCTTTCCAGGGTTTTTCAGGTAGATGGTACAGTATTCAGAAGTGTATTACCATTACCTTCCTCTAGGGGCGCTCTGGGACTGTGCAGCTTGCCCAAGGCTACCCAGGCTGGGTCTTTTCCCAGGACGCACAGTGGGGAATGGAACTTCCAACCTCTGGATCTGCAGCCAGAGACCTAAACCACTAAGATATCCAGTCAGCCACATTTAGTATTGGCAAGAACTATTATATGTATCTTCAGAGGTATTGATCCAAGACTCAAGGATGTGTTGGAGAAGGTGGTGCAGTGGTTAAATCACAGTACTGCAGTCAAGACTCTGTTCACGACCTGAGTTCAATCCTGGGCCGGCTCGAGCTTGACTCAACCTTCCATCCTTCTGAGTTCGGAAAATTGAGTACCCAGCTTCGCTGGGAGGGCAATGTGTAGTCTGGATAATTAAGTTGTAAATCACCTAGAAAGAGCTTTAAGTACTATGGGGTGGTATATAAGCAACACGCTTAGCTTACTTTTTTGCTTTGCTTTAAAATAGTGAGGGGGTAATTAAAATAAGTCAACATTAACTGAGATGTGAGCAACTGTAACCTCAGTTGTATTGCTGCCTCCTGCTACCATTGTGTTGGTTGTCCTACGATTATTCTTTTCTACTTAAAAAGGGCATTTTGTTCCATGTTACAGGTGCCATCTTCGGAGCCCTCCAGGACATCTTAGGGAGCCGTTCTGTATCGAAGGAATATTACAACCAGATGGGCCGCATCCCGGATTGGTGCTGCCTCAACAACCCTCCTTTGGAAATGATGTTTGATGTGGGCAAAACGCCTCCACCTCTGATGAAAAGAGCCTTTTCCACAGAGAAGTAAACATCTGCCCGAACCAGATGTTCTGTTCACCTAGTGGCGCGTTCTTCCTTATTCTGTTTTGAAATGTCAGGACGGTGATGAAGGTGAAGGCTGGTGGTCGGATAAACTTCTAGAGCTGAATCCTGGGTTAGGGGCAAGATCGGCCACACTGACTTAAAACAAAGCCCTAGCAGTACAGTTATTTATATGTACAGTCATTGCAGGATGTTGTCCCAAGTCTGCAACCTTTATTATTATTATTTAAAGCTTTTAGAGATAGAAAAGAAAAATGAAACTGAAATAGCCTGTGTAACGTTTTCCGTCAAACTCAATGTAGCGGCTAAACTCTTGTTGCTTTGTGTAGTAAGTTGACTAGAGTAGGCCCGTTGGATCAGTGGGGATTGAGTGAGTCAGCTCTGCGTAACTCCTCTGTAAGTTCCATTGATTCAAATGGGCCTACTCTAGTTGTGCCTTAGTGTGTTGAAATAAGTTGCAACTAGAGTAGGCCCATTTGAATCGATGGAACTTGTGAAGGACACACTAAATCCCTGTTGTTGATTCAGTGGACCAACTATCGCTGCTTGCTACACGAAGGGTTTCGTCCAATGTGTCGTTTCACGTCGTGGCTGATTAAAGCATGAGAAACAAAACTCCTTAACGTTGTGTGTCTGTCTTTGGAAATCTGTTGGAAAAACGCCACTGGCCTTGTCAGATGTGTGGAAGCAGGTATGTTCTCAAGGAAGACTGATACATGTAAAGGTAAAACTTGACATTTAGTCCAGTCGTGTCCGACTCTAGGGCGCGGTGCTCATCCCCGTCTCTAAGCCGTAGAGCCAGCGTTTGTCCGTAGACAGTTTCTGTGGTCACGTGGCCAGCGCGACTAGACACGGAACACCGTTACCTTCCCACTGTGGTGGTACCTATTTATCGACTCACATTTTTTACATGCTTTTGAACTGCTAGGTTGGCAGGAGCTGGGACAAGGGACGGGAGCTCCCTCCATCGTGTGGATTGGATCTTACGACGGCTGGTCTTCTTGCAGCACAGAGGCTTCTGCGGTTTAACCCGCAGCGCCACCACGTCCCTTGATATGTAGGCCTTGCCATTTTTGAACACTCCATGCCCCCTCACCTATAGGTTCCAAATTGATTTTTTTTCCTAGTTGGAAGAGAGAACCACTCGCGCCAAAGAACACATGAAAGACAAAGGGAGAAATTTTCTTTCTCGGTGTTCAAATGGTTCAGGCAGTGTCGCCAGAAAGCTTTCTCCTACACATAATACTTTGCAGAGTTTGGAAATAATTCATCAACCATTAATGTTGCATTTGGTTATTTATCTGGAGCCTTTTTTCGTATAGTTTTTTAGTTCTGTACTCTGTTAAAGAAGACTTTCAATAAAAATAGGTTTTAAGTGTGTTACACACAAAGATTAAGTCACTATTTAAATCACTGGCTGAAGATCTTGTTGGAGGTATCCATATGACATAACTTGGCAATTTATGTCTGAAAGTTAAATGCCTTTATGTGTGATCTGTTGTGCACTAAGTCATGAGACACGTTATGCAACTAATACTATCTATAGAGATTTCTTCACTCACATCAACTCACTTCCAAAAGTTACTCCATTTGTGTAACTGTGCATCAGGATTTCAGCCTTCAGTTTCTTTTTCCCAGATGGAGTTAAGTGATGTTTCAAACTGTTCCATTTGCAATGTTGAAATAATAGGGTTGGCCATTTTTAGTAATTTTGTTAGTTGTTAGCACTTCACCAGGAGGAGAACAGAATAATGTTCTGTTTTGTGACTCAGTCACTGCAAAAGTGGGATTATGTATTTGAGTAACATTTTGAAAAACCTTACCTTGGAATTCTACGCTGGCCAGATAGCTCAGTGGTTTAGGTCTCTGGCTGTGAAGCCAGAGGTTGGGAGTTCAGTTCCACATTCTGCATCCCAGAAGAGCCAGCCTGGGTAGCCTTGGGCAAGCTGCACAGTCCCAGAAGAGGCCCCAGAAGAAGGAAACCGTAAACCACTTCTGTGTATTCTCTCCCTTGAAAACCCTGAAAAGGGTTGCCTCAAGTTAGAATTGACTGGATGGCACACTGAGGATGACCGGTATTCTACAGCTACTTCATCAGTCTCCTTCACAGCACACTTCATTCTTCCGTACTCAAGTCTTTTTCTAGATGAATCAGGTCAATTCCCCATAGTATCAGTATAAATACCAACCTACACCGTTGAGCTTCTTTTGTTCCTGCATGCATTCAAGATTTTGATAGAGACCACTTTGGTGAGGCACTTCTGGAAACAAATTGTATATCACTGAGTGGGGAGTGATTGCTTTCTTACAATGCCTTCGACAAGAGATGGGGGTGACTCATTTCCTGAAATGTCTCCCTTGAAAGGCAGCATGTACGGTGCCAAGAAATAGTGAAAATAAGTCCTTATAAAGTGCAATTTAGCTTTAGGTGGTATGCTGCAAGGCTGTCAAATCACAGCATCATATTCCAGTTGGACCTTCCTATCCGGGATCCGTGTCCACTGATTCACTTATTCACTGGCTGAAAATACTAACAAAAAAACACAAAATGGTTGTTGTAGGTTTTTCGGGCTGTTTGGCCATGTTCTGGAGGTTTTTCTTCCTAACGTTTCGCCAGTCTCTGTGGCTGGCATCTTCAGAGGACAGGAGTTAGAACTCTGTCTGGTTCTGGTGTAGCGTGTGGGGTATTTGAGTATTTGTAGCTGTGTGATCAGCTTTTTGTCCTTTTCAGGAGGCTGGGTGATTATGGTGATCAGGGTGTTTTTGTTATGGGTGTATTGGGGGGGGGGAAGAGATGGTCTGTCACTGTGATTGATGGGTGTCGTTAGCTGGTCTTTTGTGTGCAGTGATCACTGGCTGGGTAGAGTTCGTTGACCTTTTGCAGGTTGTATTTTTCAGTGCTGGGAGCCAGGCTTTGTTGAGTTTTAGACTTTCTTCTTTTTGTTGAAGCTCTGCTGGTGTTTGTGGCTTTCAATGGCTTCCCTGTGCCATAGTATCACAACAATACACCCATAACAAAAACACCCTGATCACCATAATCACCCAATCTCCTGAAAAGGACAAAAAGCTGATCACACAGCTACAAATACTCAAATACCCCACACACTACACCAGAACCAGACAGAGTTCTAACTCCTGTCCTCTGAAGATGCCAGCCTCAGAGACTGGCGAAACGTTAGGAAGAAAAACCTCCAGAACACGGCCAAACAGCCCGAAAAACCTACAACAACCATCGGATCTGGGCTGTGAAAGCCTTCGAGAATACAAAAAACCAAAAACCTATTTTTATGTATTTCAAGGATGTGTTTACCAGAACTAGCTACTAGAAGGTGCCAGAGACTAGGCCAAGGACAGTAAGAAGATCATGTAATGTTTACAGTTCCTTTATGTTGCCTGTTTAGATAAAAGTATTATCAGGGGAGTACATAAAAACAATTAAAATACAAAATGCAGTTCATGGATAATGTTAAGAATATTGTAGGAACTAAAAGACTGCATATGAATCCAGGCAAGTCTGCAGGATACAATCCAGCCTCGAGGTCAAAATAAAAAATCTGAACAGCAAGGTTCTGCCCCAGAAAAAGGATAAAAGAAGCATGTTTAAAAATAAATATTATAAAATGTCCCAAGACTCTTGTGATCATTTTCTAAAGGAACCCTAAATTTGGTAAGCATGGCAGTCCTGGGACCCAATGCATGTAATTCTTCACAGATTTTGGTGCTCCCATCCATCTGTACAGTTCTGGACCCCAAAAAAGCAGCCACCCCTCCACTTTGCACATAGTCATTCTTCTGGAAACAAAGAAGAAACCGAATCCAGAACTGCCTTTCTTGGGCCACTGTTCGATCATTAAAACTAGGGAGTCCTTCAGAACTATTCATCAAGTGAAGCTTTTTTAAAAAATAAACTTTTTATTAAACAAAATATTTTTTTAATTAAAAAAAAAACTTGAGACAGGCAGGGGGAGCAGAGACATTAAAAAAGAATCTTAGCCAGTCCTCCCACTGAGGTCAGGTACCTATCCAAGCCTGCTACAAGCATAACACCATTTTTAATAGAAAATACAGTGGAATTATTTTTCTCTCTCTGCTTGCAGTAAGTCTTGAGAAAAGTCAAGGAAACCACCCGGTGACTTATTTTCCCTTGTCTTTTTGCAAGCGAGAGAGCGCACACACCTGATTTCTTTCTCACTTACGGTTGTTCCTAACACATGCAGCTGCAGTCACTTAGCCTTGGTCTGTTGAAAGATGCGGTTTGGGTTCTACAGCAGTAATTTCCAGCTTCTCTCTCGCTACCCTTGAATCCCATTTCAGGAGAATCGGTTATCTTTAACAACTGAACTATAAACAGTTGTGGGTATGGATGGAGAATTCTCACTAGAAAACTATTTAGACCATTGCACAACCCAGGTAAAATGAGGGATATTGATCATCGGAGAATAACGACATGTCTTGTTATTGCCTGTTGGGGGGGATTGCCAGCTGTTTTCCTCTCTGGAACTTGTAAGTCTGATGCCAAGTGAAGATAATATAATGTCTGTATTATTTTTATTCCTAATAATGTTGAACAGTTCTACAGTGTTACTAGTTAAAGTAAACCAGTGAAGCCATTCTCCAACTGCAGGCTGAGGCCGAGAGGTAGTGTATTGTCTAAACTCGTATCTATTAACAGCCAGAGGTAAGATCTGAACTCGGCACTCTTGCCCCCAGCTGCCTCTTGATGCCACACTGGCACCTGGTACTCTTGCTTGTTCTGAGTGCATTGAAATTTTCGTTGCACACTGGAATATCACCAGGGCAAGTGGGATAGATTCTGAGGTCATGACAAAGGGCTCCAGCTTGATGTATTTCTAAGGAAGGCTTGGCAGATTGAATGGCATTTACTCCCTAGGAAATCCAGATAAAATTGTAGTTGGGAATGCGAGGAGACACGGTGAAAATGCTAACCGTGTCTGCTAACAATTCGGAGAGTAGTGGCTTGATCCAGCTATTACAGGAACCATTTCAATGTATATCTAGTTCCTGATCTGGGGAAGAAGACGTATGTGAATTCAAATGAATCGGGTTTTTATCTCCCTGTCCACTTTCTTCCCTGTCCAGTTTTCACATCTCTGGGAATAACGTAGTACAGATTATCTTGACCTTAGTCTCCAACAACACAACCCTGCTTCTGAGTCTCCTTCCTAATTCCTCCATAGCAGTCCTTTTTTTACATTTCATTTTTCTGCTTTCTTGGCTGCACTTTCCGTTTGGGTTGAGGACAAAGCTGAGGTACACAAAATCTTTTAGCAATTTCAATTCCCTCGTTGCCCGCGATCAAGCTATGCAATTCTTCTGCAGCTTTAGAAGTTAGTTGGGATCTATATCCGCACAAGCCATCCTGCAGCTCTCCCTGTATTGCTAGGCACCAAATGCTATCCGACCAAGACAGCTTAAGATGATGGGAACAGAGCCTTTCACTGCTCTTGTGGATGAAATAAAACGCGGCATATTATCTTGCTACAGATGTAGGCTGTAACTGTACAGACAGGCAGTTACAGAAGCATAGCTATTGTGCCGCAGTTGTCAAGGCGTTGCTAGGATCTCCATCTTCTAACATAGGGTGCAACTAGACGGCCAAGCTGTCCCTGCCTGGATCATTCTAGATCAGTGGTTCTCGGGTACAAATACAGAAAAACTCCATGTATAACCATACCTATTTGCTTGCTAAGTTCATACTCCTGTGTTTTCTTGGTATTCATTTTTCCACTGCTCTCAATGAAAATGGATATATATTTATGCTCTGGTTTTACTTAATACTCGAGGGACGTGGTGGCGCTGCGGGTTAAACCGCAGAAGCCTCTGTGCTGCAAGGTCAGAAGACCTGCAGTCGTAAGATCGAATCCACGCAACGGAGTGAGCTCCCGTCGCTTGTCCCAGCTCCTGCCAACCTAGCCGTTCGAAAGCATGTAAATGCGAGTAGATAAATAGGTACCACCTCGGTGGGAAGGTCACGGCGTTCCGTGTCTAGTCGCGCTGGCCACGTGACCACGGAAACTGTCTACGGACAAACGCTGGCTCTATGGCTTGGAGACGGGGATGAGCACCGCGCCCTAGAGTCGGACACAACTGGACTAAATGTCAAGGGGAACCTTTACCTTTTACCTTTTACTTAATACAACACGTAGCATTCTATGACAAAGGCTCTTACAACTCACTTCTTTAACATCATTAACATTTCTTATTGTAGTACAATTACAAAGCACTACAACCAGCCACCATACAGTTTTCCACAGTTCATATGGTTCGTAAATCCACTGTTCACAAAACCGTTTTCCAAATACTTCCAAAGGCACCACTGACACTTTGTGTTTTATGAGCCTTGAGCTCCTGTAGCGATCGTGTCCATTTCACACTCTTTCTTCAGGAAAAAAAAATTCTTAGTCCTCCAATCTTCCTAGTGGAGCCGTAATACTGTATAAGCCCAGTGCCGGAATTTCACTTGACCCAAAACTTTTTCAGACCAGAAAACAACAGTACATAACAATAGTACACTCTAAGCACCTGGTTCAGCGGCTGGACGAAAATGGATACTGCCATGGAGCAAAAGGCGATTGGCTGGGCTCTCCTGTGGTGGGAAGAAGTTGAGTGGTTTCTTACGGCTCAGGATATAAATCAGCGACTTACTCTGTTGACATATGTGCCTTTTCGCACCACTATTCAGTTTTTTTCATGTACCCTTAAATGCCCTGGTTCATATCCCTGGGGGTACATGTATCCCAGGTTGGGAATCGCTGCTCTAGATCAGTGCTTCCAAACTTTGAGTCCCCAGATGTTCTTGGACTACAACTCCCAGAAATCCTGGCCAGCACAGCTAGTGCTGAACGCTTCTGGGAGTTGCAGTCCCAAAATATCTGGGGACTCAAGGTTGAGAACCAGTGTTCTAAGGTCATGTTAAACAGCATTGCTTTGAAGTGTGGTATGTCATTTGGGCTAACGGTTGCATCCGCCTGCAAGGATCAAGCACACTGCGCCTCAGTCGACCCTGTTCCACCTAATCAAGACTTCCCTTCTTTCTCTTTAAAGGGAAGCTTCTTGTTTCTCAAGATCGTTCAGTGACTGGGTGGCTGTCCCTTTGTTGAGGCCGCTTCACCGTCTCGGGAAGCTTCTCTTCTGCTCATTTACAAAGGGGAAGGGAGACAAAGCTGTCCGTTTCTTTTACATTTTTGCTAATCGACATAGCTTTGAAAGGGCTGATAGGTCAGCAACCATTAAAAAGGAATACAGAACTTCCCTTCCCTCCTGCAGGGGAGTGGAAAGGAAGCTCTCCATTTCTCAAGACTGTTAAGCGGTCTCAGCAAAGAGATGGCTGGACTTTAAGCAACAACAGCAAAACAGTAGCACCTAACTGAAACCGAAAAAGATACAGGTAGGCATCCCCAGCAGGTGGAGTGGTTCACGCTGGCAAGTACGTTGTGTAGGAAAAGGAGTGAAGCCCCGAGTCCGAACCAAACTGCAGGACAAAGGCTTGTTGGAAGGCACCCATGGCAATAAAGATAAGCTGTGCAGAGTAGCCGGGGAACCATGAACACACATCTTATCCATTTCCCCCCTGCTACTGTATTTCTAAAGGATGATCTTCTGTCAACTAGCACCCAAGAGTACCATCCCATGAGCCCCTTTGCAGCGGACTTCCCTCTCTCCTCATCCCTGGAGGCCACCTTTAATTCTCAGCCTGATCAGGTCAAAGATTTCTCTGCAGTAGACCTCAGTTTTCTGCCGGATGAGTTAGACCTGGAGGGTAAGGAGGACGGTAGCAGCGGTCTGCTGGGAGAGGAACGTGACGGTCCGCTGAGAACGCAACGTTGCGGCGAGCCCTGGGACGATGGCGACCTGTGCCAAGGCGGGGACGAAAAGACGACTCAGCCCTTGGTGGACTCCTCTGAGTGTCTCCCCATGACTCCGATGATGCCAATGACCCCAGTGACGCCCACTTCCGAAAGCTCTGGCATTGTTCCACAGTTACAGTAAGTCACTCCTGAGGTTTCCTATTTCAGCTCACTTGAGAATGTCCAGGCTTGAAACTCCGGGGAGCCCGTTCCCTCAGTCCCCTCACCTTAACAGAGGGTGACCCAGGACAGCGCCTTCTCTGTGGCTGCTCCCAGAGACTCTGGAACTCCCTCCCACTGGAGGCCCACCTGGCCCCGTCTTGGCTGCCCTTCCGCAAGCAGGCAAATAGACCTTTCTCTCCAGGCAGGCTTTCCCTTCATGACTGATTGACTGAGAGGATGTTTTAAAATGGATTGTTGCGCCTCGCTGTGTTTGAAAGTGGTTTTGGGGTCGATTTTTCATGTGGCGTTTGTTTCATTCTTTTTAATATTTGCGTATCTGCGGTTTTTCACTTTTTAATATCGTCTTTTGATAACGTAAGCAGCCTTGGGTCCTTTTTAAGGAGAAAGGCGGGTAAAACTGTTTCAGATTAAAAAAATAAAAATATATTTCATCAGGACCTTCTCCTAGCCATTTCCGCGTGTAGGTGCAAAAATATTTATTCCAGTATAATGATCAAAAACAGGGCTGGTATCCATTTGTTGTTGTTGTTTAGTCGTTAAGTCGTGTCCGACTCTTCGTGACCCCATGGACCAGAGCACGCCAGGCCCTCCTGTCTTCCACTGCCTCCTAGAGTTGGGTCAAATGGTATCCATACCTCATGGTATGGTATGGTATGGTATCCATACCTCAGAGCAAAGTGGAAGGGAGATGGTGCCACTTCTCCTGGGTGCCAAAAAGGCTCATTTCAGCTCTGCTTGGCAATGAAAAGGGTGGTAGAATTTTATCCTACTCCTGAGCATTGAAAAAGACAATGGAATATGGTTAACTATTACCTGTACAATGTTTTGCACTATTATTTTCCCTATTCCCTGAGGTCCTGTGTGCAATAGGTTGTCTCTTGTTTCCTCCCAGGAATATAGTAGCCACTGTAAACCTGGCTTGCAAACTGGATCTCAAGAATATAGCCCTCCATGCCAGAAATGCTGAATATAATCCAAAGGTAAGAAGCTCATAAACTCTCTGGTGCCTGCTTTTCATTTAGGAACCTGCTTCCGTTCCTCCAGGCTATCTTTTTTCAAAACTCTGGTTAGGCACTGAGTTCTGAACTTCATAATGGAGCTACGTTAAGTAATTTCAGCCTTCTGTTTAGCTCAGAAGGACCTGCTCCAAATGTGTTCTAAATCACAGGCTGGAAATGTTATTTTTCCCAATCATGATGGCTGGAGATTCTAGGAATCCTTCCCCCCCCCAAAAAAAACAACAACAACAACAACACTAGATTTGACATGAGTACATTCTCCATTTCTCATCACAACACTGAATGGATCTGTGTTTAAGTCTGAATCTATCCCACTTCTTCAGTTAAATAAGCTAGGCCGCCACAGGGAAAAAAATCTCTAAAATATTTATTTTGATTTTGTTTGACTTGATTTATATGCCTTCCCATTTGTGCAAAATTCCTTTAAGAACCAGCTGTCAAAAACATGACTGCTTCATTTTCCAGTGTCCAAAAAGTTATTCTAAATATATTGGAAACAATACAGCTAGCACATCATTAAAGTAGGTTAACTGGCTTCTCTTGACATGAAAGACACGGTTTGCCTTAGCATAACCTTTCCCCACTTCCATATATTGCAAACTGGCTTTCCTTGGTTCTGTCTTTTTATCAGATGGTAAACAAAGGCTTCATTTGCAAGTCTGATTGCTGAGACATGGAGCTTTGAAGAAATTATATAACTAGAGGGAAAAGGGGCTTTATCACAAAGCTCTTTTCTCGTGCAGTTTGAGCCTGAGAGAAAGTAAGCTGAAAAAACAGTGGCCTGGCCAAGCCCACCCAGTGAACGTCAGGGTTAAAGAGCCACTCAACATATGATCTCCTGCCTATACTGGTAGACACCCAGAGAGGTACCATCATGTACACACAACATGCAGCTTATAGGAACATGCTTCTACTAGCCACTTCCTACCCTAAGGACCCATGCTGCAGCATCGCAGACGTATGCAAGGCCTTTAAATTTAAATGCATTTTCCCGATATAGTAGAGGTGGGGAAAGCATCTGTGAAATGACCCATGCCCGCCTTCGCTTCTTGCATCCAAATCACCCTCCACCCTGGTTGTCAGCTGGCGCTACAACGGAGGCCTTACTGTGTTGTTTAAGTGGCCATTCACGACCGATGCTTTAGCCGCAGCCACGAGGATGAAGGTGAATGTAATGGTGGATAATACCTAGACAAGATCATTAGCACAGTCACGCTAACTTGCAATCCTGCTGGCGCAAAAGACAGCTTGCTAGACAGCGTTAACGTCTGGAGGTGTTAACGCCCCATCTCTAGCTATCAATATTTTGGTTTATGCAGTGGACAAGGGAAATCCTCCCCCAAAAAATAAACCCCAAACAACTCACAGGTAGGGATTTGAAGGCAATAGGCATTTCTACATATGTTATTCAGAGCTTAAGAAACTTAATTCTTAGACTATAACTTCCAGAATCCACCAGACAGTGGATTTTAGGTAGGGACTGGTTTAGGAGCAAAGTGTACAGAGGTAGGAAACGTTTTTCAGGCTGCTGGCCACCCTGACGTCCCAGCAGCTGTCCCTGCTAACTGCAGTGGCCAACCAGGAGGTTAATGCATGGATCAGGTCCATCAGAAAAAATGCTTCTGATCCTGCATGGTTCTCTAAAGATTTAATGCCTTTCAAATCAGTTGGAACATGTGATAATGGGCTCAAGCGACAGGAAGCCAGATTTAGGCTGAGTTTCAGGAAAAACTTCTTAACTGTTAGAGCAGTACGACAATGGAACCCGTGACCTTGGGAGGTGGGGGACTGGTACAGTTTAGGTACCGTGGCTAAAAGATGTCAAGAATTTGCTTCATTGATTATTCTGGGGGCTACCATTAGGTGTAATGAAATTGCAGGTTAGCACATGATCTAGATGAGTACTGTCCTGCAAGTTCATGATACCTAAACTAGAAAGCAGATGTTTTTGTCAACATTTATTTTATCCTCACAATGCAGTGGTTAAACTGCAATACTGCAGTCAAGACTCTGCTCACGACCTGCGTTTAATCTCAATGGGCTCAGGTAGCCAACTCGAGGTTGACCAAACCTTTCATCCTTCCAAGGCTGGTCAACTGAGTATCCAGCTTGCTGGGGGTGGGGTGGGGGGCAATGTGTAGCTTGCATCCTGCATATAATTAAATTGTAAACTGCTCAGAGAGTGCTTTAAGCTATATGGAATTGTATATAAGCAGCACACTTTATCCTGAATCCAATGGAAAAGTTAAGATTGCCTTAAGAGTAGCCATGGGTGAAATGTCAGCAGCAAACTGTTGCAAATTAAGAAGTCAATGTTGGCATTTGCTGTCATGAACCAAGTCACACAACTAGTGCACAACAGCAGATGCCCTGGGCTGACTTCTTAACTTGCAGCAAGATCTGTATCCTGTGCTTGAAAAATTAAAAAATATCTTTCGCAAGCAGAAACCCTGGGAAGTATTCTTTCTCGGATATTGCCTCATAGCCCTGCTGGAAACTATTCATTATCCTGCAGACTTGCCTCGATTCATTATTATTATTATTATTATTATTATTATTATTATTATTATTATTATTATTATTAGTATTAGTATTAGTATTAGTATTATTATTATTATTATTATTATTATTATTATTATATGGATACTATTTTGCAAAATCAAACTGGTAAATCAACAACTCTTGTTTACAGATTTTTAAATGGTATACCATCAGAATTTTAATCATATACTGGCTAATGCAATTATTGATTACTACGGATTAATGAGGTAGTAATCAGGATTTTTCTGAACTTCAGAGATTTGCTGCCGTGATCATGAGAATCAGAGAACCAAGAACAACGGCCCTTATATTTAGTTCTGGCAAAATGGTCTGCACTGGAGCAAAAAGGTACAACAACTTAACATTAAACAGAATCCCACCACCATCAAACCCCGCAAAGATGTAGCATTGTGGGTCCCCTTCTCTCAAGCTTAACCACCTGTTTAAATTTTACTCTCTGGAAGTCCTGGGGGAGGATGCAGAATCACGACAAATTATTGCTGGCAACTCACACTTCCATATCATTGAAGACAGATATGGGTAAAGGGCAGCCCTCCAGATGTTCTTGGACTACAAATCCCATCCGCCTTAGCCAGTATACCCATTGGCAAAGAATGATGGGTGGCAGTTCAGTTATATCTGGAAACCTCTACTTTGCCCACCCATCATTCAAGACATCCTTCAAAAGACAAAAATAGAGCTAATCATGATTTTTAAGGCATACGTATAGAGAAATTGAGCTGCCCCAGGTAACTGGGACAACTGAAGCATGTGAAGAATTACTATGTCTTTTGAGCTGGGAACACACTGATCTGCTTAAGACTTTGAGGGATAGATCTCTGTTTCAGTCTCTCTCTTTTTTAACGATTCCTGTGACTATGCAGTGAAGAGCAGTCTCGGCTGGCAGCCAGGAAGTACGCCCGGGTGGTGCAGAAACTTGGTTTCCCTGCAAAGTTCCTGGATTTCAAAATACAGAACATGGTAGGGAGTTGTGACGTAAGATTTCCCATCCGGCTGGAAGGCTTGGTTCTAACTCATCAGCAATTCAGCAGGTATGGTACGCTGCTGTTAGCCATGCAGGAAACAAAAAAGTAGTGGCTAGGGAGAGGAAAGAAGCATGTACAGTATCTGCGGGATCAGAATCTTCTGATTCACTTAGCCATGGTCTCAAAAAAATTAAAAATATTAAAAGAAAAATCCTTGAAATACATGTTTCTAAAGGTGAAGTTACCAGAACTAGCCACTAGGGGGAACCATGCTCTGTATCGTGTTGGCTACAGAAATATTTTTCCACGATGTCATTACCAGAACAGGCCATTAGAGGGAGCCAGAGACCATACTATGTATAGCTTTTATTATCAATCACTCAATCAATCGATTGATTGATTGCTTTTATTAGTGCTTGCTTTTGCTATAATCTGCATTTTTCAGCATCCATGGGGGAGGGGGCTTGAAACTGATCCCCATTGATACAGGGATCCTACTGTATGTTCATAGTTTGGGGGGGGGGGAACACAAACCTGTTCACTGTTTTTTAAAAAAAACCCACTCCTTTGGACACTGTTGAATTATGAAGCAAAGCTGCACGAACGGATAAAAGAGAGGAACAGGCATGATGCTTTAAGCCCTGTAAGTTTGAAAGCTACATTAAAAATATACACCTTGTCTACTGTATTTCTGAAGTTGTATCAACTGTTACAAAAATAACTACTCCTTTTTTAAATTGCAGCTATGAACCAGAACTGTTTCCTGGCCTTATCTATAGAATGGTCAAGCCCAGGATTGTATTGCTCATCTTTGTGTCTGGAAAAGTCGTATTAACTGGTAAGTGATGCACACCCCATGGACTTTAGCTCCTGTGTGTTTTTCTGTGCGAGAGAGTGGAATAAAAGAAATGAATACAGGGGCAATCCAGTGCAACCCCTACTGAAATGAGTGGCCCTCTCTGCTTAACTGTTTGCCAAAAATATTCTGTTTATTCAAATAAAATATTTTATTTACTAAAAAAAATATTGTAATAGGACGACAGTCTGCAGTCTTGGGGCACCTTTCTGAAATGAGTGGATTTGTGAACGTTCATGCTGGGAGGAGATTTGGTCACTGGTGAAGGACAGCTCACCCCACCCCCCAAATAATGGGGGAAGTCTCCTTCTTCCAGACCTGTGGGATAGGGCAGCTCTTGAGTCAACCTACTATGGAGCTGATGTGCAAAATGCAAAATAAGAGCGAGGGTTTTTCCCCCTTCACAAAGAACCTGAATTTATCATTGAGACTAGCGATAGGTTTAAGAAGGGGGACTGTGAGTCCCCTACATTGCCCAAATGGTCTAAGAGTTTTATTGGGGTATTATTGGGTTCATTCACGTCACATGCTCTTTGCGTCGCTGTCCTCATCCTCCTAGGCTAGCCTCAATTGAATTGGATTGATTTGGGGCAGGGGGCTCACTGCTTTTTAAATGACTTTAAATAGGCCCAGGGTTAGCACTTCGATCGGCCCATGAATCGGCCTGCACACTGTCTTCGTCCTAACTGTCTTTTCCGAAGCTATTTTTTTCTTTTGTTTTATTCTAAGTGGCATAGCGCTGCATCAGAGTTGCAAAGACAGACTCCAGCAACTATGAGGTGCAGCACTAAAGCTGAACAGTTTGTTTCAAAAAGAGAGAGAGAGAGAAAGAGAAAGAAAGGAACAGTTCGGACAATAGGCACAATTCCTAATTTTCCAGTAGGACTGCATTCCACACCACCTCAAATGTCAGCACAGAGAATGCTCTGCCCCCTCCCCAGAATGCAGTCCTAGAATCTTAGAACTGCAGAGCTGGAAGAGATCATCAAGTCCCACCCCTGTTAAGAAGGCACCGTGGGGAATCGAACTCCCAACCTCTGGCTCCATAGCCAGATGTCTAAGCCAGGGGTCATCAACACCCGGTCCGCGGCCCGGTGCCGGTCCGTGGGCTTCCTTTAACTGGGCCGCGGACACGGATCTCCACCCCCCCGTACGCATGCACGGGGGGGGTGTTGCACTTGCGGAGGGGCGTGTCATGCTCGTGGGTGGGCGTGTTGCACTTGTGGAGGGGCATGTCGCACTTGTGCGCATGCGCACGAGCCCAACACGGCCACCCACAAGCTCGACACGCCCACCGACTCTCAAAATCTGCCTTTCAGCCCAACCTGGAGCGGGAGCAGCAGCAGCGGCGGCACCTACTTGGTACGTGTGGGGCTTCCTCCCCGCCTCGTAGGGGCTGGGTCCCGCCTGCCCCCCCAAAGTGCCCACGCGTCCAGAAGGGGAGCCCTCTCCCTGCCTGGCAGTCTTCTCCCTCAGGGATTTGGCGCCACCGGGGCTTCTGCTTTTAGGTCTCTCTCTCTCTCTCCCCCCCCCCCGCTCTTCAAGGGGCACCTGGCGAGGCTGCTGCTGCTGTCGCCTCGTCCTCTCTGCGGCTGAGGTGAAGGAAGGGCCCCGCTCGCAACCTGGCCGTGCGCTTCTCCTTCCTCCCGCCTGGCGCTCCTCCGCTCCCTGCCCAGACGTGCCGCGGGAGGGGGTGATGCCGAGAGAACAGCCTTCTCGCGCGCGCTCCCCTCCCCCTGTCTCCTTTCGCAACATGCCGCGGAGAGCTCGCGCCCGTCCGTCCGTCCGTCTTGACGGTCTGTCGCTCGTTCCCTCCCTCTCTCTTCCTTTCCTTTTCCTTTCCTGCTGCTGCTTGTTTGCCGCCGCCGCCGGGGCCGAAGAGCTGCGGCCAACAAGGAACAAACAAAAAGTATACGACTTCTGAATCACCCATCCCCTTCTGCCTAATGGCAGGACCAAATGCAGACTGAAAAAGGAAAAAAGGAAATTCAATTTTTAAGCAAGGAACATCTTACTCCAACACGTCCAATTGAAGAGACAGTGGTCTTCTCATCCCTTTCCTATTAGAGGATGGATGTCATTGTGGCCATTCTGACCATGCATGCAACAACTCTAAACAATGATATTGTGTTGTATCCAGACCAATAATTGATTATTCTTCCTGCACTGCTTCTTCCATTCATTTTACCTTTTACCTGTATGATCAGCGGTAACAATCTGTCACGGATTGCTATAAATACCATCTCCATCTGCCGCTCTTGGAAACTTCTGTTTAAAATTTATAAGGGTCCAACCCTTGGATCTCTATCCTTCAGGATCAAGAGAAAGAGGAGAGCTTTTTTTCTTATGTCCAAATGGGAATACTACTAGTTTGATGTTTTCTTGATAAATCAGCAATGCTGATCATGTGAGCCCTGTCTCGGTAATTCACCTCTTGTGTGATAAGAGGCAGAATCAGTAGGAAATCAGTATAGTGTCAGGCCTGTGATTATTCTTGTGGATATCCTACATTTGGAGGGGTGGGAGATGGAACTTTGCTAGTGGCAGTCAAGACTGCTTTTGGGATGAACTGTGGAGCTGTTGAAAAAGAATGCAAAAGAGAAAATGTAGAGGAGACATGTAAACTGTCTGGAAAGCATTTGAGAATTTTTGTAGTTAAAATATTCCGCTGTGGTCCCTTGTTGACTATTGACACTTTGGAATATACAGTAATACTATGAATTTCCAAAACAATGTAGATTTATTCACATGATATTTTAAAGTTCATGAAATTAATATTCAATGTTTTCCTCCACCACTGTTATTTAATCTCTGCCCACCCACTCCCGAAATAAAGAGACGGACACAGGTGCTGGAGTTAACTAGGGCCACACTTTATTGCTTTTAACCTCCAATCACTCTCATCCTGCAGAGGGGCCTGGACGTCATGTGGATCCCTGGGGCAGGCTCTAGGGGTATCTCTTACCCCCTCTCCAATCCTAAGCGGGTGAGTCCCAAGCCCCTGGTCAGAGCTGTCCCCTGAACAGCTCGTACCCAGATGGCCACAGACTGGGAAGAAAAACCTCCCTATCTGCCATCCATCCAATTGTCTAGAACTAAGACATGCAATGGATGGGACTATACCTTATTCACCCCTCATCCCAGTAAGTGAAACACTAGATCCTGGTTGCTGTGATGCTGGGTGCAGTAGGACCCCATGTGCTTTTTGGGAGCTCACTGAAACTCACCTTCTCTTCTGCACTACCTGACAGTTTGACCTATTTAAACATGACTCAAACCTAGAATAGCCCTCAGAATCCCATGGGTAAACAGTGTGGGATAGGCAAAAATATGTCCACCCACCTTTTATATGCCAATCAGGTGAGACAGACCCAAAATTCCTATCCGGCCCCGAAGCGACCACCTCAGCCACACTGGACCCAGGGCGGGCAGGTTAACTCAAAGGAAAAAGGGCTGGCTGGGGGCAGAAGGATCTTATAATTGCACCAACATCCAGCCCCAGCACAGCCTTGTGGGAAGCGCCAATTGGTGCCTCTACCTGCCTATGTCAGATCAGGAGACGTGGGAAAAATAGTTCCAAGCCAGCGTATGAATCCACGCCGGCAGAGGTATACATTGCCCACCAGCTCCAGAAATACAGAGATGGACTCAAGTGTTGGAGTTAACTAGGAACGCACTTAACTGATTTTAACCCCTCTATTGAGGGGTGGGTTGTGGGGGGCATGTTATAAATGGTGTGAGGGATTGGTTAGGACTGTCGGGCATGTGGGACATGGAAGGGCTGAGGGGAGTGCATAGTGGGATGCTTTTTGTCCATGTGGGGCAGAGGAGTCGTCATGTGGCATGGTGTGGGATTGGGAGGGGAGGATCTCCTGTAGGGGAGCCATACGGCTGGGAAGAAGGTGGAGTGTGTATGTATGAGAGGGGAGTTGGGTGGGTCTAGAGGTGATGGGTTTTTTTTTTTTGAAAAAGTAATAGTATGTCTGGGTATGTGCATATGAAGAGCAATGATGGGGGATTGTGGGTAGGAGGAGAAGAGACATGTTCTGTCGGTTGTGGGAGGGAGGGAGGTGTGGGGAGGGCAGGTCAATGTGATAGTGGATGAATTCAGATGTAGGGACTGAGTGGGTGTGTGTGTGAAGATTTGGCTAAGGAGTGAGATGGAGACGAAATGTGTGAAGTATATATGGAAGAGAGCAGGTCTGGATAGGACCTTGTGTTCCTCCCAAACATTTACTTACCTCTCCTGCCAACAACCTATTTTGTTGTTTAGTCGTTAAGTCGTGTCCGACTCTTCGTGACCCCATGGACCAGAGCACGCCAGGCCCTCCTGTCTTCCACTGCCTCCCGGAGTTGGGTCAAATTCATTTGGGTAGCTTCCATGACACTGTCCAACTACCTCGTCCTCTGCCGTCCCCTTCTCCTCTTGCCCTCACACTTTCCCAACATCAGGGTCTTTTCCAGGGAGTCTTCTCTTCTCATGAGATGGCCAAAGTACTGGAGCCTCAGCTTCAGGATCTGTCTTTCCAGTGAGCACTCAGGGTTGATTTCCTTCAGAATAGATAGGTTTGTTCTCTTGGCAGTCCAGGGGACTCTCAAGAGTCTCCTCCAGCACCACAATTCAAAAGCATCAATTCTTCGGCGGTCAGCCTTCTTTATGGTCCAGCTCTCACTTCCATACATTGCGACTGGAATAACCATAGCTTTGACTATGCGGACCTTTGTCGGCAAGGTGATGTCTCTGCTTTTTAAGATGCTGTCGAGGTTTGTCATCGCTTTCCTCTGTAGAAGCAGGCGTCTTTTAATTTCGTGGCTGCTGTCACCATCTGCCGTGATCATGGAGCCCAAGAAAGTAAAATCTGTCACTGCCTCCATATCTTCCCCTTCTATGTGCCAGGAGGTGATGGGACCAGTGGCCATGATCTTAGTCTTTTTGATGTTGAGCTTCAGACCATTTTTTGCACTCTCCTCTTTCACCCTCATTAAGAGGTTCTTTAATTCCTCCTCACTTTCTGCCATCAGAGTGGTATCATCTGCATATCGGAGGTTGTTGATATTTCTTCTGGCAATCTTAATTATGGCTTGGGATTCATCCAATCCAGCCTTTCGCATGATGTATACTGCATATAAGTTAAATAAGCAGGAAGGCAATATACAGCCTTGTCGTACTCCTTTCCCAATTTTGAACCAATCAGTTGTTCCATATCCAGTTCTAACTGTTGCTTCCTGTCCCACGTATAGATTTCTCAGGAGATAGATAAGGTGGTCAGGCACTCCCATTTCTTTAAGAACTTGCCATAGTTTGTTGTGGTCCACACAGTCAAAGGTTTTTGCGTAGTCAATGAAGCAGAAGTAGATGTTTTTCTGGAACTCTTTGGCTTTCTCCATAATCCAGCGCATGTTAGCAATTTGGTCCCTAGTTCCTCTGCCCCTTCGAAATCCAGCTTGTACTTCTGGGAGTTCTTGGTCCACATACTGCTGAAGCCTACCTTGTAGGATTTTGAGCATAACCTTGCTAGCGTGTGAAATGAGTGCAATTGTACGGTAGTTGGAGCATTCTTTGGCATTGCCCTTCTTTGGGATTGGGATGTAAACTGATCTTTTCCAATCCTCTGGCCACTGCTGAGTTTTCCAAACTTGCTGGCATATGGAGTGTAGCACCTTAACAGCGTCATCTTTTAAGATTTTAAATAGTTCAACTGGAATGCCATCACCTCCACTGGCCTTGTTGTTAGCCATGCTTTCTAAGGCCCACTTGACTTCACTCTCCAGGATATCTGGCTCAAGGTCAGCAACCACACTACAGTGGTGCCTCGACTTACGACCATAATCCGTTCCAGACGATGTGCATAACTCGAAATGGTCGTAAGTCGAAGCACCATTTCCCATAGGAATACATTGAAACCCCATTAATCCGTACCGGCTGGGGAAAAAAAATACCAAAAAATAAATAAAATAAAAATAAAACACTGCAAGCCCCATAGGAATGTGCTGGGGCCGAAAAACAAACACACCAAAACAAACAAACAAACAAAAAACACAGCCAGCCCCAGTGGAACGCTATGGGGCTGGGAAAAAACACTCAAAAAACCCACACACACACACAGCCAGCCCCAGCGGAATGCCATGGGGCTGGGGGGGAAAACACAACCTCCCCACACACAGCCAGCCCCAGCGGAACGCGATGGGGGTGGGAAAAAAACACTCAAAAACAACCCCCCACACACACACAGCCAGCCCCAGCGGAATGCGATGGGGCTGGAGAAAAACACACAACCCCCCCCCCCCACACCCACACACAGCCAGCCCCAGCAGAACGCCATGGGGCTGGGGGAAAAAACACAAAAACACCCTCCACATACACACAGCCAGCCCAAACGCGATGGGGCTGGGGAAAAAACACACCAAAACACAAAAAACATCACAGCACAGGAGGGAAGGCAGTAAAACTGGAAAAAATAAACCAAAACCAGTTTTGATCTCCTACCTGGTCGGTGTTTTCGCCTGTATAAGGAGGGAAGGCAGTTAAAAAGGAAGAAATAAACCAAAATTAGGTTTGATCTCTTACCTGGTCGGTGTCTTGGCCTGTATAAGGAGGGAAGGCAGTTAAAAAGGAAGAAATAAACCAAAATTAGGTTTGATCTCTTACCTGGTCGGTGTCTTGGCCTGTATAAGGAGGGAAGTCAGTTAAAAAGGAAGAAATAAACCAAAATTAGGTTTGATCTCTTACCTGGTCGTTGTCTTGGCCTGTATAAGGAGGGAAGGCAGTTAAAAAGGAAGAAATAAACCAAAATTAGGTTTGATCTCTTACCTGGTCGGTGTCTTGGCCTGTATAAGGAGGGAAGGCAGTTAAAAAGGAAGAAATAAACCAAAATTAGGTTTGATCTCTTACCTGGTTGGTGTCTTGGCCTGTATAAGAAGGGAAGGCAGTTAAAAAGGAAGAAATAAACCAAAATTAGGTTTGATCTCTTACCTGGTTGGTGTCTTGGCCTGTATAAGAAGGGAAGGTAGTAAAAAATAAATAAATCTAAATTGAGTTTTGATCCCTTACCTGGTCAGTGCCTAACCAAAAGATATGTTGTTTTACCTAGAAGATAGTTATGTGATATATATTAACATTTATAAACCGCCATCTCTTTAAATTTTGAGCAAGTAATTAACACTATGAATATGGAAATAAATACAAGAGAAATCAACCCAGAAAGAGAACTATTAAGCTGAACAAGTCAATAGATCCTCGCATATTAACACGTTAAATGGGTAAATATTTCAGACACAATAATCTTTGGAACCCTTCAGACTTGGAAACAATATATAAAGAGGTATGTTGTTCATTTCTGAACAACATAAACAAAAACTTTTTTTCTAATTATGGTTACTAAGGAAGGAGATTAACCGAATACAATCTAATGAATGCTAGGGATGAAATACACAGATTAATCACGCAGAGTGGGCAAATGTTTCATCCAACAACTACACCCACGGCTCCATCAGAAAGGGGGCACCCAGAAAAGCATCCCCACAAATGCTACTCTTTCCCATCTGTGTGGGAAGTCTGTTATTGAAATCCAGCTTACATCTGGCTGCCCCCTAACAAACCCATTTATCTCCATTAAAAAACAACAGCAACCTCTCAAAAGTACCACATCAACTGCCCTGCCAGACCTCACCATCTTAAACCTAAACTACCCAGGCAACGCCTTAATGTAGTTTCCAGAGCTATAGACAAAACAAGAAGTAATCCTGTCCATTGATACAGAGTACATCTCTACAAACTATGAACCTGAATGGCTGAGAAAGTCCACGGTTAAGCCCGGATGAAAGGTAAATGTAAGTAATTTTGAAAAGCCAAAGTCTCTCTAACTCACTCTGCTCCCAATGGCTGTTGAGGCAGGAAAGCAGCAAGTGGGCAAAGACCAGCTGTCAAGAACTTAGAGCACTCTTGCTCCAGCAATCATGTGACCTCAGAGGTCATGTGACACCTTCACTCATTATTTCCTCAGCGGTATGTCAATAGTTATTTAAATATCTCTCACACTCTTAAGCCCAACATAAGGCTGCTTGCAAGAGTGAAATAAAAGTCTTGTCCTGTGGATCATAAATACTTCTGCATGGGCTGCTGTCGGGCTGTTTTGTTTTTGTTTTTCTTATAAGCTCATAAATGATAAGTAGTATCTCCAAATGAGCATCCATGAACTATCTTAGTTAATGACGTGGAGCTATTTACCTACCCCTTTTTAGGTCAAGAGTCAAGAATGGAATATTAGAAGATGTTGGAGAACTAATTGCCATTCAAAGCACTATTTATGTCACAGAACCCTGGTCCAAATTCAGAAAATGTTAGCACTAAAATAAATCTTCCTTTCTTTTTCTTGTGCTGACTTAGGGCACAATCCTAACTAGCCAGGCTGGCCTTAGGCAGGCTGAACCAGACTCTCACAATTAAGAGGGAGATGCCTGTTAAAGGTACAGTGTGCTATTTCCCCCAAATGCAAGTCCTTTCTGCAGCTGCCATGAAACCCATTGCAACACCAGTTTGCGCCGTAGAAGGCTAAGCACCTCCTAGTGCATCTGGTGCAGTCAGAGTGCCCCCATGACATCTGCCTTTCTCTCATTTAAACGTCCACCCACCCCACTGTCTGAGAGAACCACAGGAGGCAGCCAAAGAAAACTTCTGTTTATTGATCTGTAGGATGGCCTCACATTACTCCCTCTTCCCCCTGCCCTAGCTCATGATGAGTGGCAAGGTTAGTGACTAGAGCTGTGTAAAGTTATACTTCAGGCAAGAATTCTTAGGCTCTGCTTTCCAGGGATCCTATAGTCTGTTGTCCATCTGACACAACTCTACACAATTCTACACAACTCTACACAGTTCAAGGCCTGGCCCTTTCACTGTCCATCTTCCTGCTCTCCTTCCTGGTTGGGTAATGTTGAGTTTGCACTTGGACTCTCCCTTCTGTTTTTACTCATGATTGGGCAGCTTGGGTCCCTTCTACAATACTAAATTTGTGGCTTATGATTGGAGGGCCAGCTTGAATCCCTACCACTGTCAATCCACCTGCCCCTTACTTCCTGGTTCATGATTTGGGGGGGGGGGGGACAATTTGAATCCATCCCACCCTCGCCTCTTGGCTCATGATTTGTGGGGCCAGCTTGTATCCATCCCAGTGATATCTTGCCCACACCCCTACCTCCTGACTGATGATTAGGGCAGCAGCCTGTATCCATGCCAGTGTCTTCCCAGCCCCCTCAGCCTCATGAGTCATCCCATTCACACATCTCATGATTGGCAAACATGCATTCCTTCCCACCCTTCCCATCATTATCAATGAAAATAGGGTTTGTGTCCCTCCCTTTTTCCTGCAATATCCTTCCCTAGGAGCATGGCCCCGAGCTACCTTGTCCAATAAAGAAACTTGACTCAGAGTTGTTGTACATAGCATTTTATTGAGCAGGTATCTCTCCTCAGAAGCACCCTTGTATCTTAGACAATGAGTAGACAGACAGCAGAGAGACATGTGCAAAGTGCTTTTGTGTAGCTGTGCTACAGCTGATGCATAGCTGTCTGACCAGACCAGCTGCAGGACTTGGGCAGTTCAGTGGCTGCAGTCACACATGGCTGGGTGCTTTTGGAGCTGCACCTGTAGCACAGCTGGCTGTTGATTCCAAATCCGGATCAAGGTGAGTGTACCGGCGAAAACCATCCTTGAGCCTCGTCAGGAATTCATTTGGGGATTCCGTGGGTTTTTTTTTTAACAATCTCATATACTCTCTGAAGGTTTCACAGCCTTTGGCACTCCTAGTTTGAGACCATGAATTACAGCATTTCTTGCTGCTTTCAGCAGGCGGGCCCCAGCAAGCTTATTAGGATTGGGATCAATAACTCAGGTTATGAGGGCTGCTGCTTCAGGTCAATGAACTGTTCCATTGCCATCGGCTATTTGTTGAACCCTATGAGTAGTATACCAGGTGTAGGTCTTAGCAAGAGCCTGGCATTTCTCATCTTCGCTTAGGAGGCTGCTCAGAAGAGTGGTGAGTAGTAATGATCCGTTGGATCAAGTCCAGGTACTTCTGAAGGGCCTCTCGATATGGTGGAAGATCTTGTTCCCAGTTAAATAAATCAGCAGTGGGGAATGGGGTATGGGCCAGAACTAATTTATTTCCCATTGGAAGCTCCATTAAGGGGAGAACTTTCTCCACAGGTTTAGGTGTAAAGCGATCTGGGGGCACTCCCTGTGTGGTTTGTTTAGATCAGGGGTCCCCAACCCCCAGTCCACGGCCCAGTGCCGGGCCGTGGGCTTCCTTCAACTGGGCAGCGGACACGGATCTCCACCCCCCCGCCCGCATGCACGGGGGGGGGTGTCACGCTTGCGGAGGGGCGTGTCACGCTTGCGGGTGGGCGTGTCACACTTTCGCAGCTCCCCATTGGCTGGCTGGCGGGCCGGCGGTGCCTGCTACTGGCCGCTTTGTTCTCTCGGACGGAACGTTCGTTCCCCCTTGTTGGCCGCGGCTCTTCGGCCCCGGCCGCGGCGGTAAACAAGCAGCAGCAGGAAAGGAAAAGGAAAGGAAGAGAGAGGGAGGGAACGAGCAACAGACCGTCAAGACTGATGGACGGATGGGTGCGAGCTTTCTGCGGCAGGCTGCGAATAGAAACCGGGGGGGGAGGGGAGTGCCCGTGAGAAGGCTGTTCTCTCGGCATCACCCCCTCCTATGGCACGTCTGGGCAGGGAGCGGAGGTGCGCCAGGCGGGAGGAAGGAGAAGCGCACAGCCAGGTTGCGAGCGGGGCCCCTCCTTCACCTCAGCCACAGAGAGGACGAGGCGGCAGCAGCAGCAGCAGTGGCGCTTCAGTGACCCTACGAGGCGGGGAGGGTCGGCGGCGGAGTTGCTCCTGTGCCTTCCAGGACCAGGGAGACAACTCTGAAGGAGGGCGTTTCTGGGAGCCCCTGATGAGGAAGCCCCGTGCTCGCCAAGTAGGTGCCGCCGCTGCTGCTCCCACTCCCGGTTGGGCTGAAATTAGAAGCCAGGCAGATTTTGAGAGTGGGTGGCCGTGTCGCGCTCGCGCGCATGTGCACAAGCGTGACACGCCCCTCTGCAAGCGCGACACGCCCACCCGCGAGCGTGACACACCCCTCCGCAAGCATGACACGCCCCTCCGCAAGCATGACACGTCCACCCGCGAGCACAGGGGTGCCCACGCCCCCCAACCGGTCCGCGCACGGAGCCCGCACCCCCCAAACGGTCCGCGGTTCCAAAAAGGTTGGGGACCGCTGGTCTAAGCCACTGAGCAGCTCAATGACATGGCCATTCACACAACCAAAAAAAACAGGTCAAAAAAAGGGCAAGGTAGAGTGATTAAAAACAAACAACCTCCCGATGAGTGTTAAAAATAAGCAGTTCCTCAAAGAAAACTGAGAATTTCTCACATGCTTACAATAATGCTGTATAGTTGGGAAATTTTGAATCAATTTGCATTGTGCTAAACCCAGAGTAAAAAGAGGAGTATATTGCAATGTAGTTGCACCAGAGTTGCATAACGCTTGTTTAACCCGTGGATCACCATCACAGTATAATGTTCTCTTCCAATTCAAATAACATGGGCCTGTCTCTATACACAACTGGAGACCATTAGAGTAAAACCTGTAAACTTATTTTGTAAGTAGTATACCAGATTCCAGATAGTAATTTTATCCCTGGTGATATTCTATAATGTCTGACTTCTGGAATTATCCTGGATAGAGGAAGACAAGCCCTTAGCAACTAACAACATATTGAAATGATTAAGCAACTGAATGGCAGCACTGTGAATTAATAACTTCCAAGTCGTTAATTAACTGCTCTACTCATGTCTTGCAGACTAGCAGGAATGGTTTCATGCATTGATCAAGTAATCTGATGCTATAGATCTTCTTTTCCTATTGCTTTCCTCTTTTCCTACTGCCTTCAACTTTATTTAACTTTATTGTCCTCTCTACTGAGTCTTGTCTTCTTATATGTCCAAACTATTATGATAGCCTCAGTTTGGTGATCAAGGCCATCAAGTCCAACCCTCTGCTCGGTGCAGGAATACAAATCAAAGGATATCTGTCAGGGGGTTGTCTCTGTTTCTCTTGAATTCCTCCAGTGTTGGAGCACTCATCACCTTTCGAGGCCATTGGTTCCATTGTCGTACTGCTCTAACCGTTACGAAATTTTTCCTGATACTCAACCGAAATCTGGCTTCCTGTAAATTAAGCCCATGGTTGCGTGTCCTGCACTCTGGGAGGATCGAGAACAGATCCTGCCCCTCCTCAGTAGGACAGCCTTTCAAGGATTAAGGTTGATTTGATCTTTTTGTCTTTATACCTTGTGGCTTATTTACATGTACGGCCTTCTTCCTCACGATGGTTCTGGCAAATATTCTTAAAGCTAACTCTTTGTCCTAGGTGCCAAAGACCGTTCTGAAATCTATGAAGCATTTGAAAACATCTACCCAATCCTGAAGGGCTTCAAGAAAGCCTCTTAATTTTTGTGCGTGACAAATTGTAAAGAATGGATAGGTTTGTATATGTTTTATTAGGTCTTAGACAGAGTACATAGTAGAACTGTTCAGATAATGTGAAAAAAAGTGTAAAAGAAGTATGAAACAAAGAACAAGTTTGTTAAACTACTTTGTGGGTTTGAGTTATCTGGAAGTACTGTTTAAATTACATTGCAGTATTACATGTTCTCAATTAATTAATTTATTTTTTGTTTAAGATAAAGAAATTAAACATTACTGTGTTGGTTTACTTCGTGATAAAAAGTTAGATATGTTGATTTTTTAAATCTCAGATCACAACTCTTAATCATGGCTTGATCTCTACATACTTAAGATATTAAAGATATCTTGTCCTTTTCTACTTTATTTACTTCTGAGTATGATAAATACTGCAGTTCTAGACAGTGAAGTGAAAGCTGCTCTGAAAGCACTAGGCAAAAAATGAATCACCAGGGATAGATGGAATACTGATAGAACTGGATTCTATCCAGGATTGTCACAGGACAATCCAGGATAGAATCCAGTTCTATCAGTATTCTATCCAGAATTCCATCCAGGATTGCCACAGGATTGTCAAAATCTTAACATGAATATGCCAACAAATATGGAAAACAAAACAATGGCCCACAGACAGGAAATGTTCAATATACATTCCAGTCCCCAAGAAAGGAGATGCCAAGGGATGCAGTAACTATAATATCATTGCTTTAATTTTCCATGCAAGCAAAGTGATGC
Source organism: Intellagama lesueurii (assembly GCA_037013535.1). Lineage (NCBI taxonomy): Eukaryota > Metazoa > Chordata > Lepidosauria > Squamata > Agamidae > Intellagama > Intellagama lesueurii. The sequence continues at coordinate 6,555,024 of JBAJHW010000001.1, read as the reverse complement.
TCAAGGTGTTCCAACTAAGGCTTTTTAACTTATATGGAGTGAGAAATGCCTGATGTTCAAGCTGGATTTTGAAAAGAAAAAGTCCATTTGTTTGGTCCTAATGAATGGTATATATTACTACATCTGTGTCAAGAAGTACTTTAAGCACTCAAAAATCTGAAAGCTCTAATACAATTTTTCCAAAGTATTAATCAAATGAAAATTTTAAATATTTATAGAAGCCAAGTATTTATTACGTTGTTGTTATGTGCTGTCAAGTTGCCTCCAACTTATGGCAACCCTGTGAATGAGCAAACTTCAAAATGTCCTGTCCTCAACTGCCCTGCTCAGCTCTTGCAAACTCGTCTGTGGCTTCCTTTAGGGAGTCAATCCATTTTGTATTTTGTTTTCCTCTTTTCCTCCAACTTCTTTCCTCTTACCTGTTCCATCCATGCACAGAACATATAATATGGAAAGCCAGGCTAGATTCAAATAAAGGAAGAGTGAAAATGAATTATCCATACATGGATAATCAAGTCTGCAAGCTTTCATCTGGAGCATATCATTTTTGTAAGTTGATGGTGCTTATTCAGAAAAAACAGCATCAACAGCGAACGGGGGGGGGGGGGTGCGGAAAGGGGCTGTAGACGGAAATGGACAGGGTGTAAAAAAAATGGATATGGTGGAAATGGCTCTCGTGCTCAACATCTTCTTGAACACGCACCAACCTAAATAAAAGTATGGTCGAACACAAAAGCTTGCACACTTCTTCCATTATTTTGTTGTTGATCCGATCTTCTGCCACAGCTCTCTCACAACCTCTATCATTTACCATTAAATATCTTCCATATCTCGAAAAAACCCTATTATGGTCCACATCAGGCAGGGGCAACTTGACAGCACATACCCTGTTTCCCTGAAAATAAGCCCTAACCTGAAAATAAGCCCTAGTAGGATTTTTCAGGATGCTCGTCATATAAGCCCTACCCCAAAAATAAGCCCCAGTTAACTGAAACCCTGCCCTCCACCCTTGTGCAGCAACCAGAAGATGATGACAGGACTGCATTTGAATAAATGTTGATGGTTGTACATGAAAAAAATAAAGCATCCCCTGAAAATGAGCCCTAATGCGTTTTTTGGAGCAAAAATTAATATAAGACCCTGTCTTATTTTTGGGGAAACACGGTAGCTTGATTTAGACTACTCCGTTATCACTGGCTGTACAGGCTGGGTTTGGGGGAAATGAACTACAGGACAGATGAGAGGGTCAAATGTTTCCCCCAGAGGTGGCAGCCACCCAGTTATTACCTGAATGACAGGTCCCACTGTTGCTTGCCAGGGGCTAGGCCTGACAGGAGATGCTGCCCAGCACCATCTGGAGGGAAAAGACGAAGGATCCTCGTGGCACCTTGAAGACTAGCAGGTTTTACCTGGCATAAGCGTTTGTGGGTTGCAGCCCGTTTCCTCAAAGGCACACAGGCTACACAGTCCACAAACATCTCTGCCTCATAAAATACGGCAGTCTTTAAAGTGCCGCAAGCAGTGGTGGATTTGGAAGCGCTCACATTTTATTTAAATGTAAGTAAAACAAACAAAGTAAAATTATATATCTATATCTATACAGACATACATACATACATATACAGGTATATACACACACATATATATATACACACACACACATATATTCACATATACATAATGAATTTGTGTGTGTGTGTGTGTGTGTATACATTCTTAAAATATTTTTAAGGAGAAAGGTGGGATAAAAATATTTTAAACACACATACATTCCGCACAGCCAGCCCACTCTCAATGAACAGATTCCAAACCTGCAGGCAGCCTGATTGCTCCACATCAACCCATGAAGAGCAGGTTTTTTGTAAAGCTAATGGCTCTTAATGGCCCTTTCAAGACCAACTCTCAGATAATGTCAACGCAGTCAATTTGCAATGACATATTTTATTAGGGGAAATACCTTTTCCCCCCAGCTATGTGAGGACTGAAGCTCACCCAAGGGAAACACAGAGCCCTGGAGAAGGTGGCAGGTATTATTATTATTATTATACTGGAGTAGGAGTAGGAGGAGTCACCTCTATCATTTTATGAAACTCTGCAAAGCTCCCGCTCACCCGCGCCCGAGTCAAGGCTGGGCCTGGAATCCAAGGTGACACGCCCCGCCCCTCACATACGTCACGGCCCGCCCGCCGCCGCCCCGCCCCTTCCCTCCGCTCGCGAGGCCTTCCCTCGCTGCCTCCCTCCGTCCCTCCTCCCTCCACCCACCCCGCGGTTGTCTTTCCCATCATGCTCCGGGTTGAAAACAAAGTCCCACGTGACGGCCGGGCGCCGCGAGCCCGGAGGCAACATGGCGTCTCCCAGGGGCGGCGGTTGGTCGGGCCCCGGCTGGCGGCGGCGGGGGCGGCGGGGCTCCGGTCCTCCGGCCGCCTCCGGGGCGGAAGGCGGGGAGCCCTCGGAGGGGGAGGCCGGGGCCGAGGGCCTCTACGTCGCGGTGGAGCGCTGCCCGCTCTGCAACACCGCCCGCCGCCGCCTGACCTGCGCCAAGTGCGTCCGCAGCGGGGACTTCGTCTTCTTCGACGGCCGAGACTCGGAGCGGTGGGTCCCGAGGGCGGCGGGTCAGGGGGGCGGGCGGGTGGGCGGGCTGGGAGAGGCGGAGGCACCTCCAGAGGCCGAGGGACTACAGCTCCCATCGTCCCCCTTCACTTGCCTAGGAGCGCTGGGGCTGGTGGGAGTTGTAGTCCCTCTCCCCCCTGCCCCCCCGGCCTTTGGAGGGCCACCGGTAACCTCTGGTCTTCAACTGGCACTCTTGTTATTCAGAGCGAGTGGGGGCTCTGCACATGTTCAGAGGCAAGCCAGCGTTGTGTCCCGTCTTTCAGGGTGGATGGAGGGTGGCCACCCGAGTCCGGGCTGTTTAGTCCACTCCGCTGTTCATTGGTCGCTGAAAATGAGCTGCCTGTAAGACATTATTGGCTAGAATACCTGAATGAAACCTCCATGCTCAGAGGCAGTGTACCTGGGAATACCAGTTGGGGAATATCACTTCGCTGCCATATTGATGGCTAGGGAATGCCAGGCAGTGGGTTCAGTGGCTGTGCCCGGCTGGCAGGGTCGTCCTAGGCAGTTAGTTAAGTGGCAGCAAAATTTTGGACGATGCGCCTTTTTGGCTCGATGTGGTTTCAGGGTTCTTCTCACGTTCTTGCGTTCCAGCGGCAAAGAAGGATGGCTGTCATGGTTCCAGGGTCTGCTTGTGAGCTTTCTGGCAGCATTTGGTTGGCTCCTGTGAAAAACAGAAGATACTAAAGTTCCTGCTTCAGGTCCATGACCTGTAATAGCTCTTGGCCCCGTTAGAAATATGGGAAGCTGGCCCAGGTAGTCTTGCATTATCAACCCTGACTAGCAAAAGTGCTCTGAGATTGTGGGCAGGAGGTCTAGCCGTTCTCAGAAATGCCAATGATGGGACCTGGGATTTTGACTACAAAGCATGTGCCCTGTATCTGTAGTTCTAATCGTGCTAGTGAGGGAGGTCGGGGACTTGTTCCCTTTCAAGGTAATGGCCGTACTTCCTTTGCTGTGGTTGCAAGCCCAAGTATTTTTTATTTACAGCTTTCATTCTGTTAAAGCCTTGGGCTCCCTTGTGTTGGATCAGGGATGTAGGACTCCCTACACGGTCCTTGGTAAATGAAGATAGTTGTTCAGTCTGATGGTAGAAACACTCACCCAATTAGGTGCTGTTCTCCTTTCCTAATTGAACATATTTATTTTTTATTTTATTAGCTTTCTACCCCGCCCATCTAGAGCAAAGGTCTACTCTGGGCGGCATTACAAATTTAAAAACAGTTAAACCAATAAACATGCACTATAAATCCAAGATGGTAAGATGTGAATTTAAGATACAGCAGGAGAGAAAGCCTGCCCAAATAGCCATGTCTTTACTTTAATTCTAAAGACACCCAGAGAGGGAGCCAGGCGGATCTCCACAGGCAAGTTGTTCCAGAGGCGAGGGGCCACTGCCGAGAAGGCCCGGTTCCTCGTTCTTTCCTTCTGGACCTCCCTTGGCGTTGGGCCCCTCAGCCGCCCGGCCTGGCTGGAACGAGTGACTCTGGCAGAACTGGGTGGGAGAAGGCGCTCTGCCAGATATCGAGGTCCTAAACCGTTTAGGGCTTTATATGTAATCATAAGAACTTTGAAATCAGCGCGGAAACTAATGGGCAGCCAATGCAAGGCGGCCAGCATGGGGGAAATATGTTGGTACCTTTTCACCCCTGTAAGAAGTCTGGCCGCCGCATTTTGTACCATCTGAAGTTTCCGTGTCAGTCTCAAAGGCAGCCCCACGTAGAGCGCATTACAGTAGTCTAATCTTGAGACTACGAGCGCATGGACCAAAGTGGTGAGCGCCCCCACATCAAGATAGGGACGCAGCTGGGCAATCCGCCGAAGGTGGAAATGTGCGGAACGGACCACTGACGACACCTGGGTCTCCATGGTGAGCGCCGGGTCCAGATGTACACCGAAGCTGCGAACCTCACTCTTGGTGGTAAGACTCACACCCCCAAAGGAAAGGGAGTTTCCCAGACCACTGATGTCTGGGGCACCCACCCGAAGGACCCGAAGGATATCTGAATCTCCATTGCCAGGGAGGATGCTGTTCTCTTCATGTCTTCCTTGACAAGTTCTTATAGACGGGCCAGAATAGAAAATAGTGCTTTTATTACCCTTTTTCCCGGGAGACTTCCTTTTTATGTTCTTAACACCAAGAACAGTCATTGATCTTATGCCTTGCATCTTAAGCAGGATCGGATGTTTGCTCTTGGAGAATTATAGAGTTGGACAGTATGACCGTGGTGTTAAAGGTGGTCTGCTCCAGGCCTTGCTTGATACAGGAATTCTGGAGTTAGAAAAGCACCAATACAAGGCTGTACAGCTTCTGTTTGAAAACCTCAGAATAAAAGCAAGTCTTCTAGGTACAGTATCTTGATTCAGTTCTCCAGTATTGAATTCAGGTAGTGTAGTTTTGCCCTTTAGAGCAGCAGAAAGTTTTAACTGTTATGTCAGCCATTTCCGATACTGTGTCTTTCTTTCCTCAGTTCTCATCTCCTCCAGATGAAACATACCCAGTTTCTTCCATCTTTCTCTCACAATCTTAGATGCTGTCAAAAGTACACCATAGCTCATACAATATTAGTGATTTTGAGTCAAGACTTCTGACTGAACACGAGTAATGTGTTTGGAATGCCGGGGGGGGGGGGGGATTCACAAACAGGCCAGCAGGGATGTTAATCTTAGCTATAGTAGGGAAATCGCCCCAGAGGGAAACCACAGCTGCAATACAAGGATATCTGCAAGCGGGATCTGAAGGCCTTAGGAATGGACCTCGGCAGATGGGAAACCTTGACCTCTGAGTGTTCAGCCTGGAGGCAGGCGGTGCATCATGGCATCTCCCATTTTGAAGAGACCCTTGTCCAGCAGGCCGAGGCAAAGAGGCCGTCCCGAAACCAGCAAAACCAGGGAGCTGGACAGGGGACAGATTGAATTTGTCTTCAGGGTGGAAGGGATGGTCACTCTCGAATTGGCCTCCTCAGCCACACTAGACGCTGTTCCAAGTCCTCTATTCAGAGCACGTTACCATAGTCTCTCGAGACTGAAGGATGCCTAATCTGAGTAGCCAAATGTGGGAGAAGAGCCGACCTCACAAATTCTGTCCTCATCACCGTCGAAGAAAGTAAGCAGGCATCTATCCAGAGGAGGTTTTTAGTTACCTCGGCCCTGGGAACAGGGAGAATAACAGAGTAAGTGAGATGGTGCTTCTCTAAAGTTTATTTGGGGACATCTTACCGGAGAGAATGTCTGTCGTTCTTCAGAATGTTATTTTTATCCTGGAGCTACTGGAACATCATTTTGTGAAGTGGGGCAGGAGGAACATATATTTAAGAAGCTGGAATGGTGGCTAAATATCTCCTTTGCGTATCAATTGAAATAAGGATTTTCTCGAGAAAGATGAGTATCTGATCTAAGCGCATGTTTTCCTCTTATACGCAAGGGTTACCCTGGATCTTTTATTCCTTTGCCAGCTGACAAGTTCATTTGTGCCTGAATGAAACAGGTAGCAACCACATGGCTGTTCTGGCCAAGTGGATGTCATGTACAAAGACCTATGCGGTTGGTCTGCATTCTCAGTTGTTTCACTCCTACATCTGTAGGTGGTACGTCATGAATGAAGACCTCTGTTTTTCAGATTAGGTAGTGACTGATCTTCTGTCTTTGTTTAGTCATCTGTTATTTGTGCCGTGCTTCCCACCCTTCCTGTTTTTGTAGCAGGTATTGGAAATCAGCCCGGATGAATTTGTGTTTCTGTATAAAAATAGAACTATTAAAAGAACTGCTAGGTAGCTCAATAGTTGAGGTCTCTGGCTGTGGAGCCAGAGGTTGGGAGTTTGATTCCCCACTGTGCCTCCAGCCCCGCAGTTTTAAGATGATGATGATGATGATGATGATACATTGATCTGATGCAGGCATGACATATGTGCCTTGGCACTAGATGGGCGGGATATAAATGTAATGTAAGGAAGGAAGGAATGTAATGTAAGGAAGGCAGAAATGAATGAATGAATGAATAAATAAATAAATAAATAAATAAAATGTGCTACTGCTTAAAATATTTATTTATTTATTTATTTAACTTATATGCCGCCCACTCTACCCAAAGGTCTCTGGGCGGCTTACAACAATTAAAATACAATAAAAAAGATAAAACAATTAAAATACAATTAAAATATATACTCTAAAAATTGCCATCAGGACACACAGTTGATATTATTTCAATTAAAAGCCTTCTGGAACAGGAAGGTTTTGACCTGGCGCCGAAATGTCAACAGTGTCGGCGCCAGACAAATCTCAATTGGGATGGCGTTCCATAGTCTGGGGGCAGCTGCCGAAAAGGCCCTTGTTCTACAAGCCATCCCTCTTACCTCCTTGAGGGACGGCTCTTTCAGGAGGGCCCCCTGGCTAGATCTTAACTGCCGGGTAGGTTCATATGGAAAGAGGCGGTCCTTCAGGTATCCAGGACTCAAGCCATTTAGGGCTTTATATGTCAAAACAAGCACTTTGAATTGGGCCCAGGCAGCAACTGGCAGCCAATGTAATTTAAACAGAATCGGCTTGATATGTTCCCTAGCGGCCCCACCACTCACCAGCCGCGCAGCTTGATTCTGGACCAGTTGCAGTCGCCGGACCGTCTTCAAAGGCAGCCCCACGTAGAGCGCATTGCAGTAATCTATGCGAGATGTTACCAGTGTATGTGTAACGGTCATGAGACTCCGCTCGTCCAGGTAGGGCCGTAGCTGGTATAATTTCCGCAGCTGAAGAAAGGCGTCCCTGGCCACCGAGTCCACCTGGGCTTCCAGTGTTAGACTGGGGTTCAGGAGCACCCCCAAGCTGCGGACCCTGTCCCTTAGGGGGAGTGTAACCCCATTCAGGGCAGGGAAATGGCCCTCCAGCCTGTCCGGCAAAGCACCCACTAACAGCACTTCCGTCTTGTCTGGATTGAGTTTCAATTTCTTAACCCTCATCCAGTCCATTATCAGGTCCAGACACGAGTTCAGCACAGAAACCGCCTCACCTGGATTGGTGGAAAAACGAGAGGTAGAGCTGAGTGTCGTCAGCATATCGCTGACTCCTCAGCCCAAACCTCCTGATGACCTCTCCCAGCGGTTCCATGTAAAATATTACGCTAGCATGTACAGAGGTAAACGTTTCTTAAAACTCTTGAAGTTGAAGAAACAGTTTCTGTAACAAAGATGAGCTAACTCTTGGTTCTCAGTTCAGGATTTTTCCTCCCAAAAATGTGAGAACAAATATTTTGGCCAAGTGTCCAGGTTCTGACTTAGCACTTTCTTAAAAGATCCGGTAGCTGATGGTGGAAAAGACATCTTTGTGCCAGAGATGTTGAAGCGCCACTGCCCTGCACTAGTGGACTTGGCATAAGAAAATGCTTTATATTTTCATGAAATACTCACAGAATTCAGCATGACTTCATCGTGAGTAGATGTGCTTTTTGTGTGTGGTTGTCATTCTCACTTCTGAACCCTCACATTCACAGTCTTCTGGATTGGTCAGTTTTTGATAGGACTTCTCATTATACATCTCTTACACTTCATTCTGAAATCTAGTATTTGTTTCAAGAAATGTCCTTCCTATTCCTGGATTGTATTACTGCGTAAGAGCTGGTTAACCTTTAATTATCCATAATGAGTCATTGTGTGGCAGGAAGTCCTGCAGTTAGTGAAAAACAGAGGAATCCTTTTGCCCTTTATAATGTGTAACATATTTTCGGTGTCGTAGCATAATATGGAAACAGTGTCAAGGAAGTTGGGGGATTATTTCTAGGTGGTACCAAAGTTGTAGTAAATGGAAGAAATTAGCCATATGGTCCATGAGTAGAAACAAAATTATATATTAGGTAGTATCTTTATTTTGTTTTATTATGTGTTGTCCAGTTGCCTCCGACTCACAACAATCCTGGGTTGAGTGAATGCCAAAATATCCTGCTGTTAACAGTTCTGTTCAGCTCTTGCAAATTCAAGGTAGTACCTTTATTAGATCACAAAAGGGGAGAGCTTTCACATTCTCAGGAACTCTGAGAATGGCCTCTGATTATGACTACCAGTTTGGAGAGGAGAGATTGTAACCCATACCTGGTTTGTTGTTGTTGTTGTTTTTTTTTTTTTTTTACTGAATTTACATATTCCACCTTGCCTTGCTAGCAGGCTGGCTTCACGAACAATGGCCCTTTACATTCATTCGGATATATATTTTTTAACCTTTGGCCTCTTCCCAGCTTCCAATTTATTTACCATCCCCGCCTGAGGAAGGTTTATGGAGAACTTGAATACTCATCTTGTTCTTCCACACTTGATGAGCCACTAAAGGGGTCACGCAAGCCCGGATTTGTCAAAACAGATGCATCGCTTTGTAGCCGAAGAGCGTGAGCTGGCAAGTTCTAATCTGAATTTCGCCCTGATTGGCTGTGGCAAACACTTGCTGAGGGGGGTTGACTTGGTCTGGTTCAGGTTTGTCTAATTTGTTCAAAGCTGGCTGGATAACTTGTGAAATTGGAGCCCAGATTGCAGATTGGCCGTCTCTCTCAATGGGCCACCTGAATCAAGGGGCTCACCCTAACTTTTCAGAGGGGCAGCCCGGGGGAGAGAGTCTTTGCTCGTCACTTTAACTTTGGAAGCCCCAGAGCCTCATGCAAAAGATGGGCGAGGGAAGGGCTATGAACGATCTCCAAAATAGTTGTTGTGGGTTTTTCGGGCTCTTTGGCCGTGTTCTGAAGGTTGTTCTTCCTAACGTTTCGCCAGTCTCTGTGGCCGGCATCTTCAGAGGACAGGAGTTAGAATTCTGTCTGTGTTCTCGTCTATCCCACACACTACACCAGAACAAATTTTGAAAAGGAGGTGATGCAAACAAAATATTGTAGAAATGTTCAGCAACTTAACCCTACTGCTAAGTGAGGAGCCACAGCCAGATGTGACCTCTTACTGTAAACACGAAGGCTACGTTATGATCATGGAACATTTTCTGTGGCAGTTATTTATAGAGAAGTCCCAGAAGAAAAGGTGCAGGTACCTGTTCATAAATAATCACATGTCGTCAAGTCAATTCTGACTTATGGTGACCCTTTTTGGGGTTTCCTAGCTAACACATACACAGAAGTGGTTTACCATTCCCTTCTTCTGGGGACATCTTGGGACTGTGCAGCTTGCCCAAGGCCACCCAGGCTGGCTCTTTTCCCAGTGGGGAATTGAACTCTCGGCCTCTGGCTCTGCAGCCAGATACCTGGACCACTGAGCTCTCCAGCCAGCTTGCAGTACCTGCTACACCCCATTTTTTCAATCTGTTTGGTGTGACCGTGCATGCCTCCACCCTCAAGGAAAACAACTGGCAGCTTGGTAACATGTGAGGGCTGTGTATTAGAGAGTTAGAAGGTTGTCACAAGTTTAAAATGTATTTGTATTATTATTTTGTTACATTTATATTCCACCCGTCTAGTGCCCTAAGCATTACTCTGGGCTGCTAACAACAGTTGAAACACGACTACCCAATCCCACCTTTGACATAAATAAAGAGAACCAATAAACATTATTACCCAGAATGTCCAAAAAAAGGAGGAGGAGGAGGAAACCTGGACAGCAGCTCAAAATCAATAATTCATTAAATGACTATTGAAAGAGGATTGAACAACTTTGCCGAAGTTCTGGTATTCAGGGTGTGTCTTGGCATTAAGAGGCTTTCATGCCCAGATGAGCACAGCGATGCCCATTGTACTGTCCGCCACCTTTGGTACTTTCTCCTGTGGCATGATCTCTTTCTGAATTAAGAACGGAAGCACTGCCCATCTTTTGCACAATATGAAAGTTAACTCATTGAGTCTGTGTGGATGTGTAAAAAGGAGGATTAAGTGGCCTTCATCAAGATCCGGAGAAACAGATGAGCATTTTGTCATTTTGCTAAACAGATTCCTCTGCGTGAGACTGATTTGTTCACTAATGAGTGATACATTTGGCTGATTTTCCACCACCCCAGTTAACCCTAATCTTACTAGTCCAGATGAGTCAACCTGGAAATGCTACCAGAACATACAGCAGGAACTGATATTGGTGGAGATGCAACATCCCACAATGAATTTAAACGTACAAGTTTTATAAAGAAGCTATGGAGATGATGTAGAGGGCATTTTCAGAGGGAAATAAATTGCTTTGGGGAACAATCTGTCTGCATGCATTTAAGTTTATGTTTGTCTTGATATACATCTTGTTGTTGAGGCTTGAAAAACTATTAAACATGGAAGATTTTAATGGTCCATGGTTGCTTTAAGTTATGAGTGGGCTGACTTCAGTTTTACAACATTGTTGTTGTTGTTGTTATAAAGAATGCATATTCAGAATTGTAAAGATCCTGGTGGCAGCATAACCCAATAGGATGAGTGTGAACACATTTGTGTTTGTTCAGGGTGGTGATATGTGATATACGATATTGACAAGCTACGTACCATGAGGGCCCTTAGCCAATTTCTGGAGAAGCATCTTGAGGATGATTGTGGCTGAATCCAGCCAGGCATTTCTTATGTTCTTGAGCATTTTTAACTCATCTGAGTTCATGGTATTCAGTACGGGTGTAATGGACAGAGAGTGACAGACCTCAGGAGACCTGGAATCAAATCATTGCTCTGGCACAGAAACTCAAGAGGGTAAAACCATTCCTTAAATATCTCACTTACTTTGAAAACCCTGCTGAGGTCACTGAAAGTTGGATGCAACTTAACAACACATGATGACCCATTTAGCGATGCTGGAACTGTGGTACTATAATGTAGTACACGATGTTACATTATGTTATATTGTGTTATGTTATAAAGTACTGACCTGTACTCATACTATACTACATCCCTTAGTGGGTGATTATCCCAGTTTTAGGTTACATTAAACATTCTATAAGTGGAGGTTCTTTTTATTCTTATTTATAAACCCTCTACACTCATCACCCTCTACGTGATGAACAGAGATTAAAAGATAACGATTGCGACCCTGTGGTTGGAAATCAAAAAGATCTGGAGACGATATTCATATCTGCAACCTTGCATGTTCTGCTTTTTCCAGATTTTCTGAAAAGAAGGAGAGATTGAAGCACCTTAGAAGCAAACAGCATGAATTCCAGTCCCAGTAAGTGCCTTCCCCCCCCCTGCCGCCGCCCCCTTCAATTTTCCTAACCTTTGATGTTTGCTAGAAGGGTGATTTCTGGTCGTCTGGCTACTTTTCCATGTCTTCTTTATTTTTTATAGGTTGTTAAAAGCTATGGAAGGAAAGTGGATATCTGATCAGCTGGTGAGTGTCCCCCCCCCTCTACTGATTCTGCTGACAGAGCTGTTTCAGACAGTTTATATCCCTCTATGGTTCTAGGCCACATGTTCTTCAAGAGGATGGATGGTTCCCTCTCTCAGGAGCATCTTCTGTTCTCTGTTCAGCTTGTTGCGTTTCTCCCAGTACCGAACCCTGGACTGAAGCCTTAGCTCTCCATTGGCCGAAAAATGACCGGGGCAGCCTCTCCGGTCTTTCTCTTTCAGGTATCTTGATAGGGAGAGAACGCTCGGACAGTGGATTTGTAGAGTTTACCTGTTTCCTCTGTTTCTTTCAGAGATGGAAAATAATGTCTTGCAAGATGAGAATTGAGCAACTGAAGCAAACGATTAGCAAAGAAAACGAAGAAATGGCAAAAAGTAAGTCACGTTTTGCGCCACAGAAGAGCCGTCTGACTTCAGCGGCGCACGCCTCTTTCTCCATAGCCTCAGGGGTGTTGCCAAGGGTGCTGTGGGAATTTGGCATCCCTCAGAATTTTATGGATGAAAAGATCAGAGCCATTTTTGGTAGCCCCGACACATCGGTGTGTGTGTGTGTGGAGAGTAAGTTGTGGGAGGCTCCTGGGTTCAACCGGAAATGGTATGTTGTGTCTGCCATCCCGGGAAGAAGGTGCCCGGCTGCCTTCCTCTTCTCTCGGCTTGGCCCTGCTTGGGGAGCAAAAATCCTGCTCCCCCTTTCCCAGGCGAGGCCAGATTATCCCAAAGATAGCAGCCGCCGAGGGTGCCACAGCAAACAACGGCTTTGAGTAAGTAACAAGCCCAGCGCCTTTTAAAGGACCAGCTGCAAAGTGTTGCTGCTGCCTTTGCTGTCCTAGATTCCGAGTGGCTTCTTCGGATTAAGGATGAGAACCAGAAGCTTTACCGCCGGGCTCAGCGCCATCAGGAGAAGAAGGAGAAGATCCAGAGGCACAACCACAAGCTTGGAGAGTTGGTGGAGAGGAGGAGTTACGAACTGAGAGTTCAGCACGAGCATCTGGCTGACCTCCGGCGGTCCCATGTCCTCGAACTGACCTCGATCATCTTCCCCATCGAGGAAGTGAAGGTTGGCATGAGGTAAGGGCAAGAGGAACTGTGGTGCCGGTCATGCCAGAAAGCGGTTTCTGCTTTTTTCAGTCCGTAAGATACAAATAAAGCAGGGGTGGGCATGGAGTAGCCTTCTTTTCACCCATCAGCTGATAAATTTCAATTTTCAATATATTGTCATTGAACGTATATACACCGTATACACATACAATGAAATTCACAAAGAACACTCAGAGACCAGACCAAACACACACACACACCCTCGTAACAATCCCTAAGTCCCAAAACCCCACCCAAGAGCTCATAGTATCCACGCAACATACAACACAACAGACCATGTAATAGTAATACAGTCCAACAACTCACTGCTGGTGATTCTTAAGTTATAATTACAGCTCTAGGATAAAAACTGTTCAAAAAACGTGTCGTCTTGAGTTTTAATTGCTCTGTATCTTCTGCCGGAAGGCAACAGTTCAAAGAAGTTATAAGCAGGGTGGGAAGAGTCTCTCAGAATATTAAATGTCTTCCTCAAACTGTAAGATGCCGAGATGTCCCGAGGTTGGAAGCTGAAGTCCAATAATATTTTGGGCAATTTTAATAATTCTCTGTAAAACTTTTTTTATCCATTTCAGAGCAGCTCCCATACCATGAGAGGATAACCCTATGTTAGGACACTCTCTATGGTACTACGATAGTAGGACAGAAGTAAATGCTGAGATAAGATTTATCTTCCTGAGCACTCAGGAAGTACAGCCTCTTCTGTGCCTTCTTCACCAGCATATCAGCATTTATGAACCATGAGAGGTCCTCTGAAACGTAGATACATAAAATCCTGTTCTGCTCTCTAAGGGGGGGCATAAGGGTAGTTTCTGCCTTGTGTTGAGGCACCCCTCGCATCAGAAGTGATCACCCCACCTCCAAAATTAAAAAAGAAAATAGATTGGCCGCTCGAGGAATTAGGAGGGTCAGTTCGTTGTAGAACCCCTAGTTGTGATCAGAAACCTTTTGTGAGGGGTTTGCTCTCTTGTGGGGTGGGAGCCGCAGGGGCAGCCTGTCTAGGTCTAAGGATGAGCACGTGCCGTCCCCGGATCTCTGAAGGTTGCCCACCTTGACTTAGATTCTTCGGTAGAGTGGATTGTCAGGCTGCAAAAAGGTGCTGGAGGTGGAGAACCGTGTGCCTCAGGGGGTGTTCAGCGGCAAGCCACCTCCTGCCCAGGTGGCCAGGGCCCCCGGGGCCTTTGTCAGTCGGCTCCTCTGCCTTCCTCCAGGAAGGTCCAAACTCCACGATCAGCCTCTTCCTTGCAGGCAGGTTGTATTAGGGCATTGCCACTGCCTGGAAGGAGCAGGTATCTCAGAGGGGAACTCCTCAGCTTGGTATTAGAGGGTGCCTGCACGCCTTGACCAAGCTCTCCTTGTGGCCTTTTCTCTCCAGCCCGGAGCAGCATGGAGAGACACTGAATGGTGGGGGGAAGCAGCTTCTTTCCCGGCCTTGCACAGCTGTTCTGGCTGCTCCTCTGCTTTGCTCCCGCTGTCTCGGCTGCTTTGCATAAGGACGCTTCCATGAACCGGGAAGGGGAGCTCCGTTTAGGCCTCTTCCACCTGGAGCAGCTGGTTTGCTCTCCCCTTATTCATTTTCCGTACACTCTTCTGGCACAATCCCCAACATGGCTTCCCATTCTGTGGTCACACGGCACCGTAGGGGAGCGGCGTGGCTACCCAACCCTTGTTGCAGTGCCTTGAGCAAAACTTCCCTGCACTCTAGGGCGCTGGGTTAACAAAAGCCATCCCTAGACAGTGCAGGCGGTCCCCGGGATCCAGTTCTGGCCAGTCCTTCTCTTTCAGAGATTCTCGGTCTGGCCTGCGCCTGGTTTTCAGAGACTCGGCTCCCTGGGTGACAGCTTCTTTCTTGCCTTTGGTCCAGGGACCCTGCAGACGTCTCCTCCGAGAGCGACAGCACCATGACTTCCAGCACTGTGAGCAAACTAGCGGAGGCCAGGAGGACCACTTACCTCTCCGGGCGATGGGTGTGTGACGATCACAACGGAGACACCAGCATCGCCATCGCAGGGCCGTGGTTAACCCTCCCGAACAACGGCGACTATTCCGCTTATTACAACTGGGTGGAAGAGAAGAAAACCACGCAAGGACCGGGTAAAAGGGCTGGCCCGGTGCCATTTAAACTTCTTCGAGCCTGTTTGGTTGAGTCTGCTTGCATCTTGTCCAAGAGAGCTGGTTGGCGTTTGGGGTGCCCCACGGCAGTGGAGGTCGGGGAAGGCACAGCTGTTCCATAGGCAAGAGTCCTTGGTGGCTTAGGGTTTTGTCGGAATGGGACTGACAGACCACAGAGTTCAGTGTCCAACAAGTCTTGACTCGTTCTCCTGGCAAACGAACTTCCCTGCCCACATGGTTGTTTCAATTTATATACCGTCCCGTACTGCTAGAGCTCTCTCTAGGCGGTTTACAACACAATTATGCAAACAACGGCTTGCCCCCCAGCAAGCTAGGTGCTCATTTTATTGACCTCAGAAGGATGGAAGGCTTGAGGGGGCTACGTGAACCTTTCAAGATCAAATTCGGGTTGTGAGCAGAGTCTTGACTGCAGTATTGCAGTTTAACCACTGCGTCATAGTGGTTCTTGTTCAGTACATTTCTAGCCCTCTTGACTGTGGGGATAACACTAACCAAAGCACATCTCTAAGTCTCCAAATCTAAATTTCTCCTGGATGAGCTGTGCCTTTGGCAGTTGAAGGCCCACCCTTCTCAGTAGCGATGCTTGACTCATTATGCAGAATACGAAAAGTTATGTCGTTTTCTCAGTTGGACAGATTTGTGTATAGGTCTGTCGTGGGTGGGCGGAGCAGAAGGAGCGACCTTAAGACGGGGCAAGAAGTGATTCAGAATGTAGTCCCCACCTCTGCTGTGAATTGAAGTGGGGTGAACTTGGGAAAGGCTGCAGGGGACTCAGCTTCAGCCCTGTGGCGTGCAGAACACGGACACTAGCCTTCCTCCTTGAAGAGACGGTTTCAGCTGTCAGGAACAGGGCTGTACAGATTGGAACGCTGAACTCCCTCCTGGGGGTGGCGGATCTTCCCTATGCTATCACGGGAGAAGTCTGCTCCCTTGGCCCGAGTCCTTTTAATGCAACTTGCTGATAGTTTCCCTCCGTCCCGTTGCAGACATGGAACACAACAACCCTGCTTACACCATCAGCGCTGCACTGTGCTACGCAACTCAGCTGGTCAACACCTTGTCCCATATCCTTGACGTGAATCTTCCCAAGAAGCTGTATACCAGGTAAGTCCTGGCGGAGAAACCAGAGCGTTTGACAAGGCACGGGGTCCAGGAGCCTCGTCTCTCTTTGAATATTCAGATCTGTGGAAGTGTCTGCCTCTTTTGTCACGCAGGCCACACGCCTGTGAGGTTTTGAGCAAGTGGTAGATTCCACCTATTTCCAGCTGTCTGGAGGTCTCTGGAGATCTTTTACATCAATGGTGGTTGTAGGTTTTTTGGGCTGTCTGGCCGTGTTCTTGAGGTTGTTCTTCCTAACGTTTTGCCAGTCTCTGTGGCCGGCATCTTCAGAGGACAGGAGTTGGAACTCTGTCTGTGCTCTGGTGTAGTGTGTGGGATAGTTGAGTATTTGTAGCTGTGGGATCAGCTTTTTGTCCTTTTCAGGAGGTTGGGTGATTATGGTGATCAGGGTGTTTTTGTTATGGGTGTATTGTTGTGATTCTGGGAATTGTAGTCAAGCCCAGTTGGAGGGCTGCATTAAATCTTTTGAGGCCGTAGCATCGTCTACGAAGACAGATGTCTCTAAAGTGCAGCAACACTAATCATTGTAAGTTAAGGGAGAGGCCAGTTAGGTAAGTGGAGCCTCCACCAAATTTAGGGGATAACATAGAGCAGGAGTAGGAAATATTCAGTCCTCTGCCCCTTCCCCCAGCACCATGTGGCAGCATATGGCCTCCTCGGCCCCTGCGGCATCCTCCAGTGCACACACCTGGAATTTGATATATATATATCAAACACACACACACACACACATATTCTTGGGGAAAAATGCTCAATTTCCCCCCCTTGTTCCCTTTAAGGGGTGTGGGGGCAAATTTGCCATGCTTTGAGGCACCCCCAGGACTCTTGAGGCCCAGCATCTCAGAAAACCTTTTTTTAAAAAAAACAATTGTTCATTTTTAGAGTCACTAGGGAGTGCAAGGAGGGGCTCTTCAGCACGGAAACAAAAAGCAGCTTTGTAAGAGAAGAATTTGAGGACCACGGGAGGAGTTGCAGCTGTCCGGCATTACAAGAGTGGGCGTTTGCAGCTGGCAGGTCTGTGGCCGTTGCCCACGGCTGCTGTAGATTTCGTGGGGTTTGCTGTCCGTGTTATATGGTGCTGGATGGTGTTTGGTCTCCTGAAGGCAAACAAAGCGAGTTATTTCCATTTGTATCTCAGTTTTTGTCAAATGAGGGAGGCTGCTCTCCCCCCCCCCTCCCCCCCGTTTTATCTTCTCAACAGTGGCCTCTGAGTTAGGCCAGGCTAAGGAAGAATAACTGGCCCAGTGGGCGTCATGAGTGCGTGGGAATTTGAACCCACCTCTTCCGAGTCCCAGGCCAGTGCTCTGGCTCCTGTCCTTGTGTACATGTGAGCATAGGATTTGTGTGGGGTGAGCAGTGCGTCCTCCTGCTGATGTTGCTCCCAGGACCCTGACCGTTGGCCATGCGGACAAGGGCCGGCGGAGGTATCATCTGGTGGCATCTCTGGAGGGCTGTCCATCTCCTTCCTGGGGCAGAGAAAGGACACGGAATGATGCCCACTGGCCCACCTCTTCAGTGGGTCTCCAGGGGTTCTTTTGAACTTGTGCAGAGGCCCACAGGGTTCTGGTGAATTAACGGAGACTGAACGAAGAAAGAGAACTGCCAGGAAGTGGGATCCTCTCTGGATGCTGTTCCATGAGCCCAAGCTACAGGAAGCCAAATTTTGGCTGAATATCTGGAAATCCTTCTTAACTGTCAGAGCAGTACGACAATAGAACCCATGACCTCGGGAGGTGGGGAGCGCTCCAGCGTTAAGTATGACTTCACTTGTTTTGCAGCGAGTTCTGCGGGGAGAATCTCAGCAGGAAGAAGTTCACGTGGGCAGTGAAAAAGCTGAACGCCAATATCCTCTACCTTTGCTTTTCTCAGGTATGGGGCATCGCCTCCTGCTCGTTTGTTGCTCTTGGGTGGCTTCACAGGTTCATCTCCTCCTCATTGCAAGTCTTGCCTGACTGACGCTTTGCCTCTTTCCTTTTGGCTTTTTCCAGCACGTCAACCTAGACTTTCTGCACCCTCTGCATACACTCAGGAACCTGATGTATCTGGTCAGCCCCGAGACGGAACACTTGGGGAGGTAAACAGGCCACTTTTGCACCCCGTTGCTTCCTGTCATCGGTCCCCTTTGTCAACCTCCCCCCCCCATTCCCCTTTAACTGGACTTCCCCCTTCCTGGCCCTTCCCTTCCCTCTGGTCCCTCTCCTCCCTCTCCTCCTTTAATTCTTGATTCTCTAACATAGTGTTCCCTTTTCTGTGAAATTCATGTTCGGATCTTGCTGGGCGCATAGCTGAGGGCACCAAAAGCCATGTTTTGCAGTTAAATGGCCCTTTCTAGAGCCTGGCCAGTCATTCGTGGTGCACAGCAGCATCTGCTCTGATTGGTGGCTCTCGGTGGTCCCGGGGAGAACAGTTCTGGGGCCTTCTGTCATCCAGGCGCGTGCAGATTCTCCTTGAAGCCGCAGTCAAAAGAGGATGTCTGCTTTAGACACCAGTTTGTGTCTTTTATAGGCCTCCCTTTGCTGTGACGAAGGATACAGACCTGCTCGTTATGTAATGATAGCTCAAGAAGTCCTAATTTCAGAAGCTAAACAGTCAGACCTGATAATACTTGGATGGGAAAATCGTGAGACTCTCCAGGTAGGCCCAGAAAAGATCCCGGTTGGGAACCCTGGAGCATTTTGGCTGCCGATCAGAACTGACAGTACTGGGCTACATGGAGGAAGAGTCTACAGTGGATAGAAAAAGTTTACACACCTCTGTTAAAATGTCAAGTGTCTGTGATGTAAAAAAAAATGAGACAAAGATAAATCATTTCAGAACTTTTTCCACCTTTAATGAGACCTATGAACTGTACAACTCAGTTGAACAACAAACTGAAATCTTTTAGGGGGAGGGAAGTAAAAATAAAAAAACTGAAATAATATGGTTACATCTGTGTGCACACCCTTAAACTAATACTTTGTCGAAGCACCTTTTGATTTTATTACAACACTCAGCCTTTTAGGGTATGAGTCTATCAGTATGGCACATCTTGACTTGGCAATATTTGCCCACTCTTCTTTGCCAAAACGCTCCAAATCTGTCCGATTGCAAGGGCGTCTCCTGTGCACAGCCCTCTTCAGATCACCCCACAGATATTCAATCGGATTCAGGTCTGGGCTCTGGCTGGGCCATTCCAAAACGTTAATCTTCTTCTGGTGAAGCCATTCCTTTGTTGATTTGGATGTATGCTTTGGGTCGTTGTCATGCTGAAAGATGAAGTTCCTCCTCATGTTCAGCTTTCTAGCAGAAGCCTGAAGGTTTTGTGCCAATATTGACTGGGATTTGGAACTGTTCATAATTCCCTCTACCTTGACTAAGGTCCCTGTCCCAGCTGAAGAAAAATAGCCCCAAAGCATGATGCTGCCACCACCATGCTTCACTGTGGGTATGGTGTTCTTTTGGTGATGTGCAGTGTTGTTTTTGCACCAAACATATCTTTTGGAATTAGGGCCGAAAAGTTCAACCTTGGTTTCATCAGACCATAACACTTTTTCCCACATGCTTCTGGGAGACTTCAGGTGTGTTTTTGCAAAATTTAGCCGGGTTTGGATGTTTTTCTTCGTAAGAAAAGGCTTCCGTCTTGCCACTCTACCCCGTAGCCCAGACATATGAAGAATACGGGAGATTGTTGTCACATGTACCACACAGCCAGGACTTGTCAGATATTCCTGCAGCTCCTTTAATGTTGCTGTAGGCCTTCTTGGCAGCCTCCCTGACCAATTTTTTTCTAGTCTTTTCATCAATTTTGCAGGGACGTCCAGTTCTTGGGAATGTCACGGTTGTGCCATATTTTCTCCCACTTGATGATGACTGTCTTCACTGGGTTCCATGGTATATCTAATGCCCTGGAAATTCTTTTGTACCCTTCTCCCAACTGATACCTTTTAACAATGAGATCCCTCTGATGCTTTGGAAGCTCTCTGCGGACCATGTCTTCTGCTGTAGGATGTGACTAAGAAAATGTCAGGAAAGACCTACTATAGCACAGCTGATCTTTATTTGGGATTCCTCAGAGGCACTTTAAATGATAGCGGGGTGTACTGACTCCTACTTAACATGAGTTTGAATGTGATTGTTTACTGCTGAACACAGCGACATCATGTGCACACAGATGCAACCATATTATTTCAGTTTTTTATTTTTACTTCCCTTCCCCTAAAAGATTTCAGTTTGTTGTTCAACTGAGTTGTACAGTTCATAGGTCTCATTAAAGGTGGAAAAAGTTCTGAAATGATTTATCTTTGTCTCATTTTTTTACATCACAGACACTTGACATTTTAACAGGGGTGTGTAAACTTTTTATATCCAATGTATCCCCTTATAAAGCAACTTTGTAGGTTCCTGCGTTCTGTGTCGACTGGAAGATCCTTGGTGAGCAGCACCACATTATGGGCTGGTTCTGGCTTTGAAGGCGCTCTTCGGGAGGGGAGGCAGGCACTTTCCCCCTATCAAGATTGATTCTTCTGCTAGACGTTTTGGAAGTTCTTCCCATTTGCTGTGGAATGCGGTGGCCCCGATCTCTTCCCTCGAGGCAGCCGGGCAGCAAAGCTGTCGGCCTCCCTTTTCACAAAACCTTGGCCCATTCGGTTTGCCATGGCTGCTCAAATCCTGTCGTAACCGCTCTGGCCACTCCTCTCGCTTAGCTCGCAAAGGATCTGACGAAAGCATATTTTCCCCCCCGTGGCTCGCAGGTCTGGTCCGTTTGAGATCAGCGCCGACCTGGAAGACTCCATGGAGTTTGTGGATCCCAGCGGTGCGGGCGAAACAGACGAGAGCGGGGATGAACACGTCAGCGATGAGGAGACTGATCTCGGGACCGACTGGGAGAACCTGCCTAGCCCGCGATTCTGTGACATTCCCTCCCAGGCCGTGGAGATGCTCCAGAGCCAGAGCACGCAGGCGTCGCAGCCCATCGCCGCCAGCAGCGCCGGGGGTATGATCTCCTCGGCAGCGGCCTCTGTAACCTCCTGGTTCAAAGCATACACTGGGCACCGCTGAAGAAGGGGGTCAGACTCTGCAGGGAAGGCTCCTCCTGGGCTCTGCCTACGCTCTAGTAGACCTCTCTAAGTATTCGGCTAAGTAGTGCCTGGAAAGAGGAGGAGGCAGACTTTATGATTCCGAGACACTAAGCAGACTGAAACCTGGTAATGGTTTGTAAATTCTTCAAGATGCAACGTTTCATGTCCCTGAACCGGAACTCGGTGCTTCTGGGGCCTGTCTGTTTTGCCAAGGAGGAGAGAGGAGAAACCCGCCAGTGCATTCTGTTGCTTTTAGTTTGTGCGTCCAAAACAAAGAAACGGACGTGGGGGATGTGACCTGGCCATTGGTTTAAGGCCTGGGAGTTCAGTTGGGCAGCCAGCCCGAGGTGTGAACCTGTCGCCTTCGATCAGTCCTTTAAAGAGGGTTCCCAGGTTTCTTTTTTAAATGTGTGTGTCTCGCAATGCACGGGACATTTTTATTTTTTAACAGCACAAATGCACATTTCCGGAGCCTTCTGGGAAGATGTACAAGCGATGCATTTTTTACATGGTTTCTGATTTCTGTTGCCATAACTTTGATATAGAAAATCCATCACGGTTCTCCAAAATCAATGGGTTTTTGAAAAGAAGAACATGGATGGTAGGTTTTGCCTTTTTGTGTGCATGATGTGTTCCTCCAGAAGTCAGTCTGCTTGAACGTTTGTCATGCTGAGCCTCTCCCCTGCCTCTCTCCCCCCCCTCCCGAATCCCAGACCCTGCGCTCTGTCTCCCAGTCACCGAAGAAAAGCTGGACCCCATAAGAGCTTTGCCAAAATAGAGAACAGTCCTCCTGCAGTCATGACATTTGTACATTTTGCAAAATCTCCCGTTTTCTAAGTTAAGACAAGGTTGCTTCGAAGGGCTGCCGCGCCTTCCTTGATGTACCTTTCCTTCTTGATCCGCTTTAGAAGTTGTAACTCATGGCTTGGATTTTCAAGTCCAAAGTTCAGTCTCTTCACCGAGCAGGTCACCAGCTCCTGTGTTAGGGCTCTGGGCAGGTCTTCCCTTCCACACCAGTGTATCCTATGACATGAGCACTCCCCACCAAGACCCTTAGCTGTGTTTGTATTGGTCCCCCCCTTCACTCCTGAAAAGCCCGGGAGGGTAAAATCAGGCTGACGTGTGTGTATAGCTCACAAAAAAATATTATGTGGAAATGTTACTTTTTGGGGCGACATGCTGGCTGAATAATTCAGAGAGTTATAGTCCAAAACCTAAGCTTCCCCTTCTCCAGGTTACATGTGATGTGGGGGTCAGGGTGCACGGCCGCCCGGTCATGGGGAGTAGATCACCCTTTACTGGACTTCCAAAGCAGGCCTTGGCTTGTCATAGGTCCAAAACTCTTCCTGTCCAGAGAGAATGCACAGCATCTCACAACATTGGGCAGCCGTTGCTTTGTGTTACGACACAGTAAGGAGAATGTTACATGTCTGGTGTCAGACCTCTTTTGTCCGACTTCCATCTTCCTCCTCCTTTTTTTCTGGGTCCCCCCCCCCCCCCCGCTTACATTGTTAGCATTCCCGGTAACCGAAAGTGTTCGCTCTGCATTGACGGAGGCCAGTCGGCGGGGCTGCCGGCCCTTTGCCCTGCCTGTCGTCTTGCTTGCTTTTCTGCAAGTTCGTACTTTCTGCAGGGCACGCCATGCTGAAGGATCACTCCGGTGGAAGACACGCCGTCTTGCCCAGGAGGAAAATCTTGGGGAAACAAAACGCCTGTGCCGTGGAGACATCCTCACGGTCACTCTCACAGGTACCAGGCGGCACCAAAGAGTCTTTTGAGGGAAATATACGGGCTGCCAGTGTTGAATCGGTGCTTGGCAGGAGCGTTTCATGAATTTTTCTGAAGCAGACTGTTCCATTTTGGCCCGGAATTGAGAGTGAAATAATTCCGTGAGGCTCTACCATCTCTCAACCAGGTTTGCTTTTGCAGATGAGGAGGAGCTCAGGCGATCGATGGAAGGAGGGAGGCTTCATGGCTCTGATTTCTGTTCCTCTAAACCAAAGATTCTGCTCGTTCTGTCTTTTGATCCTGAACCCTCGCAGTGAGATTTTCCCAGTTGCCAAAGGCGAATTTAGGAGCCCTGTAAAGGTTGTGAGCCGTTTGCATCATTGTTGACTTCGGTTGAGGCTGCAGGGGACGGGAGAATCGTGAAGAATGTACATGGCTGGGGTGAGGGATTGTCTTGTAAGTCCTTCCGGTGTCTAACGATGTTGGGGGATGGGGATTCTTTTTGGAAAAGCACTTTATTAATAGTCGGTAAGAGGCTGCCTGGTATAAAATTTGGTGGCACTGGAGGGTGGCTCACCTGTGCTTAGCCAGAGTCCTTCCCCATGGAAAAACCTTTGTGTTCTCCCACTTCCGTTGTGAATCGACTTTTCTGCTGCTCGTTTATGGTTTGGTTAAAGGAAAGAAGCCCTCAAAGTCTGTGTGAGGAAGCCATTTTCCAGTTAAACCCTGGCGAACTGAGCCCAGTTGAATACTGGTGGGCCACGAAGCCCCGGGCCATTGACCCATGTTTCTTGTCTTACAAACGATGCCTCTCTCTCGCAATAGTGTAGCATCCATTCAGAGGCCACCCAAACGGAGGCCCCTATCAACGTTTCAATTTAAAAAAAATGTTTATAACGATGGTTTTATTTCATTTACTTTTGAAGTAACGTTTTTTTTAACATATACACACATCTGGACCACGCGTCCGTGCAATGTTCTTCATACTGGACGGCGATGAAGTCCCTGTCAAAGAAGACACAAAATGGACATTTTGTGAGCTTGTACCTGTGACGCTGCAAGCGGACGGAGGATGGTACATTTAGGGCCCAGCACTCAAAGACGCTTCGGGGAGCTGGTGACATGAGGGCCCCACTCTCTGGAAACAGATCCTCCAAAAGAGAACCGTTGCACAGCTCCTGTCAAAGATCTTCGCCATGTGGTGCTGCTTTCAAACCGTTAGGGTTGTAACTAAACACAGATGGGTGTGTGTGTATGTGTCTTTTTTTTAAAAAACAACACCTTATTGTATTATTGCAATAAATCTTTGACAGGCGTTTTTTCTAAGGTTGGCTGGTTTGATTTTTGTTCTGTTATTAATACTCTTTGTTATTGACAGAGACCATTTCTGTATCAAGGAATCCTTGTGGATTCCGCAAGATATGCTTTCTAGGTATTCCGGATGGCAACTTCCATCATGACCAGTGAACAGATATGATGGGAGATGTAGTACTAAACTATCTGGAGGGCTCCAGGTTGCCTAATTCCTCTGGCCTTTATCTAGGAATCCCTGCTTAGACACATGCAATTTCACCCCTCGTGAAAAGAAGCACGGGATTCTCTAGTTGCATCCCTTCCATGAGATACCCTGGATGGGCAGAATCTCTCAAGAGTCCCAAAGGTACTGCCTTTTGTTGAAAAGTTTGTACCGTAGGACCCCCATATCCACAGGATCAGTCTCCACGGTTGCACCTACCCATGTCTGAAAATAGTAATATTTTTAAAATCCAGAATTATTTTTTTTCACATGTATTACCAGAACTGGCCACTAGAAGGAGCTAGAAACCATGCTGATGGTCTCTGGCACCCTCTAGTGAAGAGTTCTGGTAATGCATGCGAAAATATTTTTTTTTATTTTTCCTTTTACCATTCTCTCTCTCTCTATATATATAGCATTTGCTGTTATCCATAGTTTTCAGTATCTACTGGGGGCTTGGAACCAATCCCCAGAGGATATGGGGGGTCCTACTGTAGTTATAAATGGGAGTGGGAGATTTCTTGCAGGTCTTCCTCCGCAGTCCGGCCTATGCATGTATCCTGTGTTTGATCGTGCTCTTACTTGAGCGGATGATGGAAAGATGTTGGCACATCATCAGGTTTGATGACCTTGTGCTATACCTTGTTCAGATGATCAAGAAAACCCATGGGTGTAATTTAAAGCCTTTAGCTTATGGAAATTCTCTTTTAGTGCCTGTGAGTCTTAGGCTGGTAAACTGTGCTTTTGCAACTGCAGTCTTTCAAGGCTTTGAGTCACACCTAGATATTTTTCTACAAACTAAAACCTTGACAGTCACACTGTTATGTGGTGTCCATATTGTATGATTACGGCAAACGGCAGTTTTCCTGTCCACCAACAGTTATCGTCTTATTCTAGTGGCATGGAAGGCGAAGAAGCAACCGATCATGCGCTCACGGGAATGGAATGGCAGGACAGAGCAGGAACCCGCCACCGCGTGAGTGGCAACAATGCAATGTGAGCGTTGCTAAAGAAGCAAAATGTGACGGCTCTTAGGGGTGGGGGTATGGCTTAATAAGAAGCTGACGGCATACACCAAGATCCAGGTCTATAGAGCTTGTGTCCTGAGCACACTCCTGTACTGCAGTGAGTCCTGGACCCTTTGTGCACGGCAGAAGAGGAAGCTGAACACGTTCCAGATGTGTTGTCTCCGATGCATTTTTGGTATCACCTGGCAGGGCAAAGTTCCACATAGAGTAGTCCTAGAACGAGCTGGAACTTTTAGCATGTATACATTACTGAAACAGCGACGTCTACATTGGCTTGGCATGTTGTGAGAGTGGCTGACGGTCGGATTCCAAAAGATCTCCTGGATAGAGAATTAGTGGAGGGAAATTGCCCCAGAGGGAGACCACAGCTGTGATACAAGGACATCTGCAAGCGGGATCTGAAGGCCTTAGGAATGGACCTCAACAGATGGGAAACCTTGACCTCTGAGTGCTCAGCCTGGAGGCAGGCGGTGCAGCATGGCCTCTCCCAATTTGAAGAGACCCTTGTCCAGCAGGCTGAGGCAAAGAGGCAGTCCTGAAACCAGCAAAATCAGGGAGCTGGACAGGGGACAGATTGTATTTGTCCTCAGTGTGGAAGGGATGGTCACTCTTGAATTGGCCTTCTCAGTCACACGAGACGCTGTTCCAAGACCTCTATTCAGAGCACGTTACCATAGTCTCTCGAGACTGAAGGATGCCTAATCTAGGGGTGGGAGGCGCTCAACAACCCCTTGGGTCCTTCTCAAGGGAAACAGGCCCTCACTTTTCACAGTAATCTTGCTCTCATTCCCAAGCACACCCCTTATTTCTTAGGAAATCCTGGGTCTTCGGGCCAGTTGGAGATGTGGAGGGACCAAGACTGGCTTTGTGGGTTAAAGGATTTGAGGTCCTGCATTACCTATGTATTTGGAAGGGCTGTTCTTTTAAATCTGAGTATCTGCAACTTTTTTCATACCTGGGTTGGACAGGCAGACTTGGTTTTACTCACAACAAACCCCAAAGGAGATTTCTCGAAGGGGAAGGTGTGTCCACTCACAGCTGTGCAAGAATAAAGAGGGTTCGACCCAATTATCCAAGCGCTCAAATACCAATCATGCGTTTCAGCCATATGCTGAAGCCAGTTGGACCAGTAGCTGCCATTTTTGTTCCTGCAGACGGATCTTTGATTTCACGCAGTACAATCCTCTCCAACCTCCAGCCTTTTGGATGTTTTAGGGCTCAGCTCATCATCTGCAGTCAGCACAGCTGGTCATCATAACACATTTGACTGTTGCAATTAGCATTTCTTAGCAAAGCTTTGTAATACATTTGCAGGATTTGAGCATTCTCAATTCTACGCAGTGGCGGGGAAGCATCAAAAATATGTCAGAGGTCCTTGATGGGGCATAATTGGAACATTTTGAGCCTGGAGTTCGCACATCATGTCAGCCTGTCTTTCAATAACCATGCCAGGTAAGCCACTGGGATCTGGCTGAAGTATTACTGCATGAATCTGCAATGATTGTACGAAGTTGCTTCTAAATTATGGTGATTCCATAGTGTTTTTAAGTATATCAAACGTTCAAGGAGTGGTTTCCCATTGCTACCTCTCCCCTCCCCCTCCAGTTACCTGGCTGATCAGAAGTTTGAATCCAGATCCCCTGAGTCTGAGTTTGATGTCTTACCCACTGCAACACACATGGAGTAGCTGGACTAAAATTTGAACAAAGGCCTTCAGAGTCCAGAAGCTCAGGCACTTCCAATAAAGCTATGGATTCAGACTATTGCTTATGCAGTTCTTTTTTTAAAGATGAAAGGCAGAGAGGTATAGGGTTTGTAATTGGGTGGGGAAGAACAGGGTTTCATAAAAGTTTCAAAGAAAGTAAATGTATATATTTATCTTTGCCACAGGCTCATAATTCCATGGCAGGGCACCTGGCTTTTCATGCCAGAGGTTCTGAGTTCAAATTTGCCACACCCAAGTAGGGCTAAAGTAACACCAACTGTGGAGAGCTGCTAAGGCCGCTTCCTCATGGGGGAAGAGTCAGCTCAAGAGATAGTCATTTACACATGTGGGGGAGGGGGGAAGATGAAATGTAATAGTAAAGCAATTTGATTAACATGCTACATTCATCCCATAGAAATGATTTTTTAAATTTCCATACACATTCCTTCCTGGATGCGTATAACCGTCTGACTGCTGAGGCTATCTATGTCCCATGCAGTTGACAGAAGGTACTGTCTTCAAGAAGTTTGTTAGTCTGTAACATGCCGTAAGACACTTGGTCATTGTTCTGCAAAGTCTTCAGCCAGTAAGTTCTTTCTTTTAGGCATTACAGTAGGGCCCCTGTACCTGCGGGATCAGTATCCGCTGATTCACTTATCCACAGTCTGAAAATATTAAAAGAAAAACCCAAGAAATACGTATTTCTAAAGGTGAAGTTACCAGAAATGGCCACTAGAGGGAGCATGATACCATAACATTAGCTATAATCCATGTTTTCTGGCACCCTTGAGAGGGCTTCAAACCAATCCCCCCACTGATACGAGGGCTCCTACTGTACTGTTAAATTTTTCCAGTTTTGTCATAAGCCTATCTGCTAAAACAGAAAGTTTCTCTCTTGTGCATCGCTCAGCCTTTAATGTTCAAGACTCAGTATATCGGGATGGAATGCCAATGTGGCGGACCTGGTTCCAGTTCCTCCACTTAGCCATGAAACTTGCTGGGTGACCGCAGACCTCTTTACTAAAATACCTGCACACCACTCCTTATTTTGTATCATGCACAATACTGATGTACCCTGCCCAACCGTCACTACAATTATTATTCATGGTACTGGACCACGTAATATTCGGTGGATATTCTGCTGCAAGTTGGTACTCAACCATTCCTGGTCAGAGCATGTTCTTTCACACCCATCTTAGGCAATGTTTACAAATATCTCTGAAGATGGGTGAGCAAGAGCTAACTATAGGAAGCCCTGTGCCCAGTCAAGCAGAATGTGCTGGGGAGGGGCCTGGTGGGTTTTGGAAGGGTTTCACCCTCTTTTTTTGGGGGGGGGGGACAATTCACATACCTCTTTGCAGCTGTAAGTCTCAATAAACAGAACGAGGGTCAGAGCTGTGGTCCACGGATTAAATCACCGAATAAGCAGGAGTCAAAAGGCAAGCCGTTGGTAGCACATAAACTGTTTATAAACATTTAATGTGGAATCGTAAATCAAAGCATTGATCGCACTGAACATACAGATTGGAACAGCTTTTTTCCTGAGCAAAGATCCCATTGACAGCTTCAGACAAGGTGCTGGTTAAAGGAAAATCGGGTTTCCCAGCCTAAGGTTAGGGGTAGAGATGGGCATGCATTGCTTCGTGCCGGGTCGTCCCAAGTTGTCAAAAGGCGGTGCTGTAGGCGTCCCTGCCCTGCCTCCTCATCGGAGTGGGCGGCTGCCAGAGGAGGCAGAGGAGGGAAGCAGGCGCTCCTGCTGGGACTGGACCTCGAACGATGAGGAGACGAGTCGCATGCGCCAGCTAGTGAGTGGGGGAGCTGGCCGGGGGTGGGGGAAGGGAAGGAGTGGCAGCTGTGGTGCAGCACCAACGTGAGACGACCTGGCACAAAGCAACTGGTGCCCATCTCTACTTAGGGTCGCTTCACAGACGGGGGTGGTGGTGGTTAAAATCTCTGCCATTTGCTACGGCTCAAAGTGTTCAACCTCCTCTTAATCTTAATTTTGACAGGAAACTTTGTGAAATGGCTGAAAACTCACAAGACCCACCAGTGAGCATAGGAAGCCACTGCCAGCACTCTGTGGCAAAAAGTCCCAAAGATGGGCAAATACGCATCCATTTTCCTCTATTTGCAAATTTCATTGTGGATTCAACGTATTCATTTTCACAGTTTTGAAACATCCGCTAGTCTCTAACCCTTCCAACATACATCATCCTTCTCTGTCCACAAAGCCTGCAATACATTATTTTTATTTTAAGGGATAAGGGGAAAAGAAAGAGGCAGATTTAGAATGCACATTTTATTTAAGTAAAAAAACAAAACAAAAAAACCAAAAAACCCAGAAACCAGGCAAGGTGGGTAGAGTGGACTTAGAGCTTTTCTTCATACTCTTTGCTATGTGATAATATTCCTGTTTTCTTTCTTTCCACTCTAGGATATAACAAATATTTGTTCTAGCCTAGTTTAAGGTTGTCCAGTTAAACCATCTTTTCTGAAGATTGATCTTTACCTATTTAGAGTTTCCTTTCGGAAACATTTTATATATATAATATATATATATATATTTTATACAGGATATACAGATTTGAAAATGAGACACTTTAAAACACGGGTCTGTCGCCGCAACACCCCTGTAGCTGCGTTGTAGCACTTGAACGTTGGTCATCTAGCTGTCAGACACTCTTACCAGACAAAGAGCTTTCCAGAGCTTTAATATGTACACAGATGGCCTAAGGGCTATTTCTCCTCTAGCAGGTGAAAGGCTTTTGTGATTTAAAAGTCTGTGCAGTCTCCTAGCCCTCTGGAAGGGAGAGGGAAGAAAAAAAAAAACCACCCACATATTATATACAGTGTAAACATCACAAGGCGTGGAATTCTCCTTCCACCAGAGATGGTGCCCGGGGGGGGGGGGGGTGTGTGTTAACAGTCCTCGTCCGTTTCCCTGGACTTCTTGTGAATGGCCCGGTTAAAGCTGTGGCAGGCAGGGACCCAGTGATTGTCATGAAGGCCGAGTTTGCAGCCGGGAACACTCTTCTGGGATCTATGGCAGCACATCCAGTACCCAGGGCCGTACGGTAGCGCCTGGCAGTAGGGCTTGGGGTGCCACCGGCACAGGGAGACGTCCCCCCTGACGTATTTCTTCTTACACTGCTTGCAAGGGTCTTCCCGGTAGCGTGGGTCACGCACCCAGCGAGAGTCTGCCGGCCTGATATTGTAGTACTCAATGATAAACTTGAAATAGCCACAAGTGCATTTGAGAGCCACGAGGCTCCGGGTGGGCAGCAAGCCGAAGATTTTCACGATGATATGGTGGGGCAGGAAAACCAGGTACTGCTGGGGCTCCAAGAGCTGCTGGATCTTAAACCTCGTCTCCAGAAAGTCGTGGGACCTCTGCCTCTTCAGACCCGGAGAGCCCACGCTCTGCAAAGCGCCCTCGGGAGGAGACGGCAGGATCCCTCCGGAAACGTGGCCGACGGAGCGTGGCTCCTCCGCAGGGGAGGCGTCCGCCCCTGCCGGGTTTGCTGGACGCTCTTCGGGAGAGGCTTCTTTGTCCTCCGGCTGGCTCTCACCGGGGATTTCACGCGCCGAGAGAAGCAAAAACAGCCTCCCGGGAAGAGCGTCTTCCCCGCAGCTAGAGTCCGGAAGCTGGCTTTTCCGGCAACCTGGCTCCGCCCTGGTGACCGACAGGCTAATACTGATAGAGCCTCGCATTTGCACGTTCGGGCCGAGATCCGGACAAGCCGTCGGCTCCCTCGGCGTACCGTCCGGAGCTGGGGGTCTGCTCTGCCAGGCACAAGGCCGCCTCGGAACAGCTTCTGGATACGCAAAGGGTCGGGGCTCAGTAATCTCCCGAGAGTCGCATGGAGGGCCGCCAGCTTTGTCCGAGTCTCCCTGGCAGAGTTTTGCTTCGTTCTTCCTGTTGTGGGGACCCGGGAGGGAAGACGACCGGTCCGTTGGTGGGCTTTCCCATAAACCGTGCTCCACAGACAAGCTGCACTTTGATCCCCAGCGGTCATCCTCTCTGCCACGCTCTTCCTGGCGGAGGATTCCACCGGACGCCTCCCCAGCCTCGGGTTCCGGGGCCGTCCCACTCGCCAGCAACACCCTGCCGACGTTCCGCCGGAAACTGTTGTTCCGGGACAGGCTCCCGGCTTCCCGTTCGCTCTGACGCCTCAGGCACTCCGATTCGAGCTTGGCGACCATCTCTAACACCCGCACGGGCTCGGCTTGGGCTTCTCCATCACCGCTCCCGCCGGGGTCTTTTTCCGATGGGGCCTCGGGCACCCCTAAGGCAGGAAACGGTCCGGGAGCAGGAGAGGCGGCTTTGGATTGCCCAGGGCACCTGGTCGTGGCCGAGGCACTGGGGCAGTTTTTGGTGCAGCCGGCCAGCAAAACGCTCGCCCTTTGTTCCAGGAAAGCAACCATCTCGACGACCGACAGGGGGCGGCCCGGGAACCCCCCCTCCCCGCTTTCATTCACATTGTGGACAGAGCAGTGCTCGATGCTGCAGGCAAAGGGCTCGGGCGGGTGGCACCTCCCGCTGGCCTCTCGCATCCTCTCCAGGTGGACCTTTGCCCTTTTGATGTCGAGCGACTTTTTCCGGCGCTTGGTCGCCCTCCCTTCGATGTCCCAGCTGCTCTTGCTCTTCATGGAAGACACCCGGTGGTCGCTGCACTGCTGGGCGGCGAAGAAGGCAATCTTCTCCTTGGTGTTCCCCGGCTTCACGACCGCCCAGAGGTCCAGAGGTCCTTCTCCATCATCACCCTGGTGGATGGTAGGGGCCAGGGCGGCTCTCCTCTCCTTGACGCTGGACTCTCCTTCCGGATGGCTTTTTCTCTCGTTCCTGCTGCAGATCGTGTTGGGAGAGAGGCTTCCCAGAGGCTTCCGGAGAGGCGGGTTTGGGAAGAGGCCAGGTGTGGGGCTGTCCGGTTTTTCCTCATTTCCCACTCTCTGCTGGCTCATTGGGGGGCTTCGTGGAGAGTCTGGGCTTATTTCAAGGGACCTCTCTTTCTTTTGCAATTTCAGATATGGCTTTAGATGCATGCCAGATATTCTAAGAAAGAGAAACAAGACAAAAGATGCACGGGTTAAAAACCACAGTTGCGGAGTTATGAACATAGTTGCTTAGAGAGGAAGGTTTCCTCAGGTATCAAAATGAAATGTTCCAGGGATCCTTAGCATCTTCTTTGTGACGGAGCTGGCTGGACAGCTCAGTGGTTTAAGTATCTGGCTATGGAACCAGAGGTAGCGAGTTCAATCCCCCCACTGTGCCTCCTATGAATAGGAGTAGAGGGAGCCTGTGTAGCCTTGGGCAAACTGCACAGTCCCAGAATGGCCCCCAGAAGAAGAGAAAGGAAAACCACTTCTCTCCACCTAGAAAACCCTAGGAAGGATCGCCGTCAGTCAGAATTGACGCAACCCTGGTTCTGCGAAAGCAGGTCCACATATAATCGTACTCAGAGCCTGGAAAAGCTCCTTGGTCTGAACCATCATTCCCACAATCCCCCCCGACAGGATGGGGATTCTGGCAATCGTCGTCCAAACAAATAACTTTTCCAAGCTCTGGTCCGCTGCCATCTTCTCTTCCCAATCTGGAAGCTTCAGGTTGAAGCCAGAGGGAAGACAGGATGGGTGCCTGCACGGGATGGATCACGGGGGGGCTCCTTCAGCGGGCAGAGGGCTTCTCAGAACTCACTGCAGTCTTAACCGATCGCAGGAAGGGTGTTGCAATGGCTGCTGTCGCCAGCCGCGTCTTCTTCCACAACGTTCTACGGCTATATTCTGTTCTCAGAATCTCCAGTTTGCACCGATCCTTTCCTGCCTTGGTTGCCATTGCTGGCGAGACTTCACCAGCAGGAGTAAGTCAGTGGCTTGTAATCCTGCTGAGCAGCAAGCCAAGCCCTGCCAAGATAAGAGCATGGCACAGCGCTGCTTCCAAGGGCCGGTTTTCTTCATAGCATCTTGGCTTGTACAAACACTGCCATGCTACATTACTCTTTTGGCAGGGATTCGTGCTCCGTAGATGCTCCACAGAGTACCACCCATGGTCCTGGACAACCACGTCTACCTCACCCGATCCCCTGGAATCCAGACTACTGATAACTTACTGAAGGCAAACAGGATTTCCCCTTATTATTGGTCTCTCTCTCTCTCTCTATGTTTATAAGTGTCCGTTAGGACCGTCTTTATGGACCGCAAAATCCTACACATTTCAGAAGTGGGTCTGCTTAATGCGGGGTGAAGGACCTGCAGCCGTCAGTAAAACTTCAAAAGGCCTCTGCAAGCCATCAAGTTCAGACCTGGGCTGCTGAGTGTCGCTTCTCCCCCCTGATCCCACTGAATGGGAAGAGAAAAAGAGGAGATGGGATGGGATCGGAGAGAGAAAGGTGGGTGGCTCTGCCTAGAGTCGGCATGCATGCATCGACAGGTCAAACCCTGAGAAAATGGAACTCTAGACAGAAAGAAAGGTTCCCCCCCCCCTTGATTTGCTGCACGTATTTATTAAGTTTATCACATTTGGAGCATAAAAAAGCACTCCAGCAGGCGAAAGAAACTTTGGTAGGAAAGCCCAACAAATGAACATTTTACAAATTGCTGCCATTTATACCAGAACCAGGGGACATCCACTTCAAATGGAGGGTTGGGAGAGTGAGAAGAGACCAAAGGAAAGATTTTTTGACCCAGCGTGTGGTTAGTCTGTGGAACTCCTTGCTACAGGATGC
The DNA here is from genome assembly GCA_037013535.1 of Intellagama lesueurii. Lineage (NCBI taxonomy): Eukaryota > Metazoa > Chordata > Lepidosauria > Squamata > Agamidae > Intellagama > Intellagama lesueurii. The sequence goes on along the minus strand of JBAJHW010000001.1, from coordinate 6,521,028 downwards.
GATGATGGCATCTAGAGGCCTTTCAAAGGGAACTGGACAGATTCCTGGAGGAAAAGTCCATTGCAGGTGACAAGCCATAATGGGGATGCATAATCTCCAGGCTTAAAAGGAAGGTCCCTCCAAATGCCAGATGCAGGAGAAGGGGTATCAGGAGATGGGTCTCTCGTGGTCTCGTGTGCTCCCAGAGGCATCTGGTACGGCCACTGTGAGATACAGGGAGCTGGACTAGAGGGGCCCTTGGCCTGATCCAGCATAGGGCTCTTCTTCTTAGGTTCTTATGCTCTGCTTTTTTAATTATTAGAAGCTTTGCTTCTCCTTTAAGCTCCAAAGGATACAAATATTTAAATAGCTCCATCAATATTGACAAAGCTGTGGATAGACTTCTCTCCTTTATTTCTAAAGAGCCACCACCTTTCAACAGTATAACTCTGACGTGAGTTGCCTGCATCACATTTTTACACCCATTTCCCAAATAGGTCTGTAAGTCTCCTTTAAAGATTTCCCTCCCGGGAGCCTTTCTTTCGAAGCACTGCTGTGGCACACAGCCCGACCTCCGTGACTACAATTCCTAGCATCCCCCCGAGGCTCTGGAGATGATGGGCACTGTAGTCCAGCACCTTTCGAAAGGGCCAAGCTGTGTGTGTGTGTGCGTGGGGGGGGTTGTCTGTAATAGGCCAAGACAAGCGCAGAGTGAGCCTGCAGCTTTTCACTTGCTGGGAGGGACGGGGGCACCTCCTGTACCGTTTTACAGGGTGCAACGTGGAAGAGGCTGAGTTCAGCAGTTCCCGGTGGAGCCCAGCTCGGCAGAAACTCTTCATCGTAACTCTCCCCGCACCTCCGCGGATCACCACGGGTCAGTCCATCTCGGCCCTCTGCCAGAGCTCCTGCGTCAGCTCGTCTCGCCCCACACGAACGCCGGCCGGGCCTTTGGCACCAAAGGACCGCTAGGAGAGAGAAAAGAAACGGAGAAATGGTGATCAGGGGTGTGGCTCAGGGATGCAGGCGGCGCTCCCTCCGTGGGTAGCATCATGCCTAGCCTTCTCAAACCAGGGAAGCTGCCTTCTCTTGCACCCGGTCTCTCCCTAGACTCCGACAGACAACCCTGGCTGTCGGCAACTCTCCACAATTTCAGGCAGGATTCCTTCCTTGCCAGATCTGGAGAATGCCAGCATTGGACTTGAGATCTTTGGCACACAAAACCAGTTTTTTCAACCCGGTGTGATCCCAAACCCTGGTGACAGCCAGTCTGCCCCCCACCCTCTGAAGAACCGCCGCCCCTGACGGACGAGGATCTTACGGGACCTGGCAGCTTCCCATTAAAAGACAAAACAATAACAACAAACAGGAGCTGGCTCCCATACAGGATCACGACAGACCCCTTTCAGCCTTTTTGATGGCTCTCACAGCGGGGAGCAGATCTTTGCAGCCGCAAACTGCTAACGGTGCTAGAATGCAGTGCTGACTTTTCAAATTCCAGACCATATATTCAATTTTGCGAAAGAACAGACGGGTGTACGGCAGCAGAGTTTCAGAGCCGTTGCCCTCAGTGGGCTCATGGGCTGAGGACAGACTCCTGGGTGTGCATACACATACATACACACCGGTCTGCTTTGGCAGGGTTCACAAAAGCCCTCCCCGTCACTGCAAAAACCGGAAGGAAGCAGGGAGAACCTGGAAGACCCAACACATCCATCCCAGCCCAGAGTGGAGGGACTGTAACCCCCATTAATCTCAACTGCCCCACTGACAGTGAGACACGATGGGACTTGTAGTTCACAGCCTCCCACATCTGAACGACATCTACTGGCAGCAAATGCTTTCCAACAAGCCTTCTTCTGGGCCCTAACTGGAGACGTGGGAGAATCCAGTTTGGGGCCTGGTCCGTCTAAGGCAGGCGCGGGTGGAAGGATCAGAATAAGTGGCCCCATGCAGGTGTTCTGGCAGGAAATTTCTGACAAAAGGGGGCATGGCCCACACCTTCTGTATCTGGTCTCCCATTACTTTCCTGGTTTTTTTTATTACAGCTGACCTCGGGATCGTTTCCTCCCCCCAGTGGCGGAGGATCGCTCGATGAGATTCCTTTCCTCAGGTGTCGTTCCTACCCCCAATGCAAACTGGATCACATCTAATCATTGGGGATCTCAAGAAGGGAAGGATGCGACCGGCACAGTCCATAGGAGCCCAGTCTTTGTCATTATAGTTTCCCCGTGACTCTCTAGGCAAAAGGGATCGGCCAGCTTGGCCAGAGAGACATTTCTCATCGAATTAAGAGCTGATGAAATCCTGGAGGGGTTTGGCTTTATCTAGTAACTGTGCTGATTGTCTCATCTCTTTAATTAAGTCACCAGAGGCATAAGCTCCAAATTTAATATTCGTAGGGCCTTCCCCTCCAGACGCCAGATCAGTGTCTGTACGCAGGTGTTTCCGCGTCTTTAAGGAGCCCTCATCGGACGAGACGCACCCAGGTTTCTTTTGCCCTGGCAGTCACTTGCTCTCATCCTGAACGATTCTGGTTGTGGATGTGTGCCGAAGGTGGCTAAAAAGCCTCTCATCTGAAGTCGCATCAGCGGAACGGTTGGTTGCCGGGATGTCAGTACTAGCCTCCATTTCTAGAAGGAATCTGGGAGTCTCAAAGTTCTCAAGACCGATCTCGTGGGCTTCTAACCGAAGAAGTCGGTTTAATACCCGTCTGTTTCTCCAGCAGCCTATGTTCACCGGGGTCTGCGCTATTTCTAGCACAACCCGGTGTCCCCCCCCCCCCACTGCAGGCTCCCCTCGATGTTGGGTATATCCGTAGTCCTCGCGCGCAGCTTTGGATGACAAACATTAGCAGAGTTGAGGTCCCTTTTTTTTGTGTTGGAAGGAGATTTACCTCCTTTTTTACACACAGACTCGATCCTTCTAGTTTTCTCCTTAACAGCTCTTCCAGCAGGTTGATTTTACGGGTTAGGTTGCTCAGCTGTAGGAAAATAACAGAGTCTGTCTCTGTCGTAAGAAGGCACTGATCTCCTATCATTTTAACTAGATTTGCACTTAAGATTCCTCCAGTTGCGGTATTAGGAGAGTTGGCATCTCCAGTGGGCTCCAAGCTGGAAAATAACGCCTCCCCTCTTTTACTATCTGAGGACCTCTTTTGCTGTTTGGGCAAGTGTGCAACAAGAGAGTTGGGACCGTCTACTTTCCCCAGTTGCTCCAGCAGGCCAAATCTGTTTTCAGCAAGAGGGAAGAGTTTGCTTCCATTTCCAGCATCTAACAAGTCATCAACACAGAGTTGTTTCGAGGATTTATGGGAGGTAGCCAGCGGGGAGTCAGCACTGGAGTTATTCCTTGTTCTTTTCTTTAGTTTTCTTGATTGTTTCCATCTTCCGGGTCTTCTGGAAGCCCTACGATTCTTCCAGGAGATTTGCCACTTTTAACTCCCTTCCCTTTGAAAATCCAAACTGTTATTTTAGTAAAAACAGCAAACCAATAAATGCTTCTTCATAAAAAGCTTAAAAGATTAAAGGTCAAAAAGGGAGTGGAAGTCGCACAAACGCCGTTCTTTCCTTGAACCGGAACTGGGACCCCAAACACAGGTGGTTTTCCAGAAAGAAGTGACTGAATTTATGCAAGCCCAAAGCGAGACTCTTGAGAGTCCCCTGGACTGCAAGGAGAACAAACCTATCCATTTTGAAAGAAATCAACCCTGAGTGGAAGGACAGATCCTGAAGCTGAGGCTCCAATACTTTGGCCATCTCATGAGAAGAGAAGACTCCCTGGAAAAGACCCTGATGTTGGGAAAGTGTGAAGGCAAGAGGAGAAGGGGACGACAGAGGACGAGATGGATGGACAGCGTCATCGAAGCTACCAACATGAATTTGACCCAACTCCGGGAGGCAGTGGAAGACAGGAGGGCCTGGCGTGCTCTGGTCCATGGGGTCACGAAGAGTCGGACACGACTTAACGACTAAACAACAACAAAGTGAGACCAGCGGCTTCTCATATAAAAACACACGTTAACCACCTTTTCATATTTGACTGAAAAGACACACTCACTCATAAGCACGTTTCTGCACGCAGGTACAGCACAGACTTAAAAAAATTGTTTCAGAAAAATGCTGCAGAGAGATAACAGATAATACAAAGGTTGAGATCTTTTTCAAAAAACCTCAACTGCTGGGCTCCCTCTTCCCACAAGGTGGGACTGAGCAACTACCATGAAAAGTTGAACACAATGTCCCATCTGTTCCGCAAAGATAACGCACATGAAGCCATGGCTTATCTTCTTCCTACCCGCAGACAGAGAGGCGTTTTCCACTCAACTGAATAACGTACAATCGTGCCTAGCCTTGCGCGAGCACTCCTCTGCAAACATCACAGTCTCTGTCTTGTGTCCACCTGTACTTCTCTGCTTCATTTATAGCTACAACCGGTGATCACAGACCAGCTGCAGGATGGGGAGGTGCCTCCAAGCTGTTGGACGTCAACGGCCTTTGGCCCCAGACGGCATGGTCAATGTGAAGGCACGATGGGAGCTGCAGTCCACCATCTCATGGAGATCCAAGGGTCCCCAGCCCTGCTCAAGAGTGTTTCTATTCCTGTTTCAAAGCTGAACAGAATGCCAACGGCCATGGGGTGCTCTGTGGTCCACAGTCTGCCTCCACCCTTGGTCCGTGGGGTCAGTCTTGCTTGGTATTTTCTCTGTACAAAGCAAACACGGAGGAAGGAAACGCTGGACCTCCAATCCAGAAATGGACCAAGGTTGCCATGGGCAACTTGTTTGGGCTTTTCATGCAGCAAAAGCAAAGATAGCAGCCACTTGCTCTGTTGAACTTGGTCACTGCAGTAGCGTGGCAGCGGAAACCTGACCTCACCAAGAAGAGGATGATGATAAGTAGTAGTAATAGAAGTAGAAGTAGATCAACACAGAACTCAGTTTATCAATCCCAAAAGGATGGAATGCTGAGTCAACCTTGAGCCTGCTGACTGAGCCTGTCGGGATTGAACTCAGGTCATGAATAGAGTCTTGTCTGCAGTACTGCAGTTTAACCACTGTGCCAAGGGATTCAATGATTGGCTGATGGGATGGCCTGTGTGCAAGAAGCAGTGAAACAGATTGAGGGGGAAACTAAAAACAGAAGACCTCTGTGGGAACAAATGTGAGAGAAAATGCAACTATTTCTCTCCGTGGCCCCATTTTTGTCTTGCATTTCTGCCCAGAGAGACTGTCACGGCATCTGATCACCATTTTTAAAACCGCGAGGATTCAAAACCCTGAAAACAAGTAACAGAACAACAGCCCTGAGAAAGAACTGCTGTGATACACTGCAAGCATGACAGTTTAAAAAATGCCCCCCCCCCCCAAATGAGCTAGTTTTGTATAAGTCATCAAGGCATGCAAAGGAAGAGCACAGAGAGGGTGAGAGTTTATAATGCAAAGAGGGCGATTAGGATCCAGGAATGCCCTGCCGGTACAGAGATCCTGCCAGATCTTTTCATTATTCCTCTTTAAACGGCAGCTCCTATGAGTTTGGCAAAGCAGCTGCCGCCACCGGAGCAACTCTTTCTTCAAGTTAATGGTGCCATTAAGAGAGAAGGGGAGCAGAGACCAGCTGCCGGTCTGGATACGGCCGAGTTTATCCTCAAGCACAGAGGTCGATCTGTCTCCCTCTGGCCACGTGTTCTGCCGCAGCAAAACTGACTCACGTGGAACAGATGCGCTGTAACCTCTAAGGCAGGCAGGAGAACATGCCCAGAAAATTTCAGCCCGGCGTGCTCTCCGGAGATCCAGCTACCTCCCGGGAGCTCGGGCAGCCTGACACAGCTGCCGTTGCTCCACACACTTTTTTCTTAACAATTCCCCCAATGATCTGGCTCAAGAGCCACCAAACATTTCCTCATCAGGGAGACCTGTGCAGAAAAAAAATTAACCCTTATACAGCTCGGAAATGAAGGGTCACAGCTTAGGCCTGTCGATAAATTAAAGAAAAATGTTGAGCTGCTAGGTTGCGGAGAAAAGGCCTGAAATTAGAGAAGAAGGAATGTACTCCGTGGAGGTTTTAAGCCGTCTCCTCAATGGGGCTGCCGTACTCTTTATCACATAACCACCCCCTACCTCTATATTTTGGTTCAAAATTGGGAAAGGAGTACGACAAGGCTTTACACTGTCTCCCTGCTTATTTAACTAATATGCAGAATACATCATGCGAAAGGCTGGACTGGAGGAATCCCAAGCCGGAATTAAGATTGCCGGAAGAAATATCAGCAACCTCAGATATGCAGATGATACCACTCTGATGGCAGAAAGGGAGGAGGAATTAAAGAACCTCTTAATGAGGGTGAAAGAGGAGAGCGCCAAAAATGGTCTGAAGCTCAACATCAAAAAAACTAAGATCATGCCCACTGATCCCATCACCTCCTGGCAAATAGAAGGGGAAGATATGGAGGCGGTGACAGATTTTACCTTCTGGGGCTCCATGATCACTGCAGATGGTGATAGCAGCCACGAAATTAAAAGGCCCCTGCTTCTTGGGAGGAAAGCGATGAGAAACCTAGACAGCATCTTAAAAAGCAGAGACATCACCTTGCCGACAAAGGTCCGCATAGTCAAAGCTATGGTTTTTCCAGTCGCGATGTATGGAAGTGAGAGCTGGACCATAAAGAAGGCTGACCGCCGAAGAATTGATGCTTTTGAATGGTGGTGCTGGAGGAGACTCTTGAGAGTCCCCTGGACTGCAAGGAGAACAAACCTATCCATTTTGAAGGAAATCAACCCTGAGTGCTCACTGGAAGGACAGATCCTGAAGCTGAGGCTCCAATACTTTGGCTATTTCATGAGAAGAGAAGACTCCCTGGAAAAGACCCTGATGTTGGGAAAGTGTGAGGGCAAGAGGAGAAGGGGACGACAGAGGACGAGATGGTTGGACAGGGTCATCGAAGCGGCCAACATGAATTTGACCCAACTCCGGGAGGCAGTGGAAGACAGGAGGGCCTGGTGTGCTCTGGTCCATGGGGTCACGAAGAGTTGGACACGACTTAACGACTAAACAACAAACCTCTATATCAGTGGCTCTCAACCTTGGTTCCCAGATGTTCTTGGACTAGAACTCCCAGAAGCCTTCGTCACTAGCTGTGCTGGCCAAGATTTTTGGGAGCTGTAGTCCAAGAACACCTGGGTGATCCAAGGTTGGGAATCACTGGTTTTCATCATGTACCAATAACTTTACTGGCACATTTAGTCCAGCTCTGTCTATGTTGCTTTTACCTTTCCTATGAACAAATACTATGTGCTGCAAGATATGGGGAAAAGAAGGGTCAATGGGTCCTTCCTGTGACCCATTGACAGAAGGGTCAATGGGTCACAGGAAGAAGTCCAATAAAGCTAATAAAGAATGTTTGTTTGTCTGTTTGCTTGTTGTCCTGCATTCCTGCTAAAAATAGCGCTCAAATAACATCAGTAGGAACACATGAAGCAATTGTTAAAACCTTTATGAACAAGAACCCTATGGCTTCTTTTTCCTTTCCTTGTTGTTAAAATCAATCCGTCAACACCAAAAACATGTCAAAAGCCAGGGCTGTGTGTCTGACGTAAGAGTTACTGTCGTTGTTCCTGCTGCTGTTACCATGACTCTCTGCTGGCAAGGCGTGCCCATGGCAGCTTACAATTATAAAGCCTAATCAAAACAGCAGTAAAAGCATTTTAAGCATAAAATCACTAAAGTCAAATAAAACATGGCCAGAAAAACAATTGAAAGCCACGAATCTAACAATGGTTAAAATCATGCTGTGCTTTCATTCCTGAATGGAGCGTCTTGTTTTGTTTTTTTGGATTTTGGCTGATACTCCTAAAGGCGGTGAGTGGAACCTGCTTGCCGCTACTTCTATAGTGTCCTTAAAATAACCAGCAAAGACATGGGTCGAGGTCAGAACATACCTTCTACAACTCAGCTCAAGTTACAAACAGTCAAAACAGCCGGTGACGGTCCTCTGTTTTAAGAGGTGGGCCCTAAATTCCAAAGGGCTAGCCGAAGAAGAGCTTGAAACCAAAAAGAGCTTGCATGCTCCTGCAGTCAAAACTCACGGCTGCATTTATGACCCCAGATGGGGTTTCCAGAGAGCCGTGTGCCACAAAGACAACCCGGAGCCACTCTACCCGGATGGACAAACACACACCACAGAGGCCACAGAGTAAACATGTTGTGACTATTTGCCCATTGTTTTTTGTTCTTGTAGATTCAGGCCGTCTATGTTGGCTCGGGCATGTCGTGAGAACGGCTGACGGTCGGATTCCAAAAGATCTCCTGTATGGAGAATGAGTGCAGGGAAATCGCCCCAGAGGGAGACCCCAGCTGCGATACAAGGAGATCTGCAAGCGGGATCTGAAGGCCTTAGGAATGGACCTCAACAGATGGGAAACCTTGACCTCCGAGCGTTCAGCCTGGAGGCAGGCGGTGCATCACGGCCTCTCCCATTTTGAAGAGACCCTTGTCCAGCAGGCCGAGGCCAAGAGGCTGTCCCGAAACCAGCCAAATCAGGGAGCTGGAGAGGGGACAGATTGTCTTCAGTGTGGAAGGGATTGTCACTCTCGAATTGGCCTTCTCAGCCACACCAGACATTGTTCCAAGACCTCTACTCAGAGCACGTTACCATAGTCTCTCGAGACTGAAGGATGCCTAATCTAATTTAATCTAAGATTCAGGCCATTTTAGCATGATGAGACAGCTGGAGAAGGAATTTTCTCTCTCTGAAATTCCTTACCTCCAGTGCAAGAGTGAGACGAGGCGCTTTTTTTTTCTTTTTCAAAAGTATGTGCAAGTTCTGCAAAATGTCTCTGCACAAAACTAGCGTCCTTTCCCACTGGGAAGCAAATCACACACAGGACGAGGAAGGAAGGCCAGCGTGCTTGAACAAAAAGACACAGGCAACCCACACCATGCTTTTTCATTCCTAACAGTCTCTGACGCAAAGCAGCTGCTGTCGTCGTTGTCTGCTATCTGCACTATTTGTCCAAAAATCATTCACACCAATGTAACATTCTGCCGACAGTGAAGACCAAAAGATTACAGTTTCTCCGTCTGTTGTATGAAAAGGAGACAAGTGAAATTTATATCCCCACTACAGAACCAAGGTATAGGCTTTCTGATTTTGCCTGCCTGCAGGTATACCTCTTCCCTGATCCTGAAAGCTATTTCACATAAGAATGTACATGTAACTTTCTATATCGGGAACAAGCTGTTTATGAAGCTTCCCTCGCTCCTTTAGGTGATCTCAATAAGAATGACCCACTTTATGGCTGCAGCCCGTTTTTTCTGTATGTGCATAATTAGGCTCTTCGAGGGGAGGGGGAGATGTGGTTAAATCAAAGATGTGCAACCAGGAAATTCAATTAAAGATTTTAATCTCTTCTGCTTAATCAAAGCAGGCCAACCTGATGGGCCATTCACAAAGTTCTTTTGAGATTCAAAACAAACAAGGATCAAAGCTGGGGAGATGCCAGGAGATGACAATGCTGAAGAGGCACAACTGAGCGCAACTCCAGAAAGATCACACGCAGGTTTTGGCTGAATAGAATAGGCAGAAAACCAACTCCTAGATTTCTAATTTTCCATCAAAAGAAGGAAGTGACTACATCGCCTAATGAATGTTAAACGCCGCTTGTGTTTTATTTTCCACCTATTCTCCTTGGCAGAGTCTAACTACGGAAGTAGGGAACCCCTCACTGTTTAGAAAGATTTCAGTGTTTCGAATCTTGAAACGACACACTTCCAATCCACCAGAGGGTTTGGACTGTGCTGATAAAAGGCGCAGTACAAATGGATAACCCACCAAGACAGGCAGAGCAGAAGGACTGTAAAAAGAACTGAAAATTAGCTAGCGTATGCTGGATGACAGATGTTCTGGGGCACCCTGGCTCTCAAGACTCTTGTTCAAAAGTCTCCACAGATGCACAGCGCGTCACTCAGTTACCCAACACATGACAACTCACAGATGACGGTGTGAGCCAACTCCGGTACTCATTAAGTGATAAACAAGTGAGTCTCAATTTGCACTTAAGTTACAAGGATGGAAAACAATGTGGTCATAATGCTGGCTCATGCCCAGTGCAACCACCTTACTCTTGGCATTTCGTATCATCCTTTGTGATGTTTAGCTGGATGGATAGTTCAGTGCTGAGGAGCCAGAGGTTAGCAGTTTGATGCCCCACTATTGATTCCCCCCCACTGTACCTCCAGGGAGAAGAGCCAGCCTGGGTAGCCTTGGGCAACCTGCACAATCCCAGAAGTGCCCACAGATGAAGGGGATGGGGAAACCACTTCTGAGTATTCTCTATCCAGAAAACTTTGCAAAGGGTCATCGTAAGTCAGAACTGACTTGACGGTACATCATCATCATTTAGTGATTTTTAAATTCAACGTAAAAATTCCCCAAAAAGGGCAAAGTGTGTTTATTTCCTCCACTATTAGGAATACAATCCAACCACTGGAAACAGAACTGAGAAATCAGTTAGATGATACCGAAACAAAAGTGCATCACTATTACTAGCTACTGCATCCACAGGATGAATTTGAGTGAATTTATCTGGGGCTGTTTCAAGATCAAATTGGGTTAACCCCCTCCAGCAGCTTCCATGGTTTAAACTTCCCCAAGGACAACAATGAAGGAATTTGGAAAGATAATCAAGTGTCAGGATGTGTCACTGGAGACCAAGATAATCCACACTCTTATATTTCAGATCACCATTTATGGGATGTGAAAGCTGGACCATCAAGAAAGCTGACAGGAAAGAAACGAATTCATCTGAAATGTGGTGCTGGAGGAGAACTTTGTAAATACGCTGGACTGCCAGAAAGATGAACACGTGGGGTCCTAAATCAAATCAACCCTGAACTATCCCTGGAGGCAAAAATGTTGAAACTGGGGCTGTCCTACTTTGGGCACCTCACGAGAAGGTGGGATTCTCTAGAAAAGACAATAACGCTGGGGAAAGTAGAAGGCAGCAGGAAAAGAGGAATACCGAATATGAGATGGACTGACTCCCTAAAGGAACCACAGGAGCTGAGCATGGCAGTTGAGGACAAAACATTTTGGAGTCTGCTCATTTCTAGGGCGGCCATAGGTCAGAGGCAACGGATGGCACATAACAACAAAGGCATGGGAGAGAAAAAGCATATACTGTAGAATATAGAAACATCTCCCCACCTCAAAAGACTATATCAGAGAGAGGAAAGGGTGAAACGGGGAGAGGCCAAAGCAGATCTTTCTCAATGCTGTTGGACTAAACTCCCAACAACCTTAATCAGTGGCAAGGGTGATGGAAGGTGTAGCTGAGCATCATCTGGAAGGTTGCATTTGGTCTTCTCTGACCCACCACCATTCCCCTCCATGCCATGGGCCTTTAGGCAACCTGAAACCCACCCCCCAAATGCTTCAGTTTTGAATCTAATCCACAAGGCTGGGACAGGCAACGTCCAGAAATCCAGGGATGCAGGCGCGCATGCACACACACACACACAACTTGGGAGGGCCATGCTCACTTCCACGACCCACCTCTCTTAACCATGCCTTACAAAAATGCTCTTTTTAAAACAGGAAAAGCCCCCTTGAACCCTCTTGCCGCTAAACTTTTTTTTTTAAAGTAATAATGGGATGGTGAGAAGAATATTAATTGTACACTCTTAACTAAAATTCTGTCCTGCTCTTTATTCTGCTGCCTGTGATATTTTTAAACTGTTTCCCAAGTTTTTAAGTTTTAAACACCCGTTTCCTTCATTCAGGCCAAAAGGAGACTTATACATTTAAAAATAAATAATAAAACAAGAAATGACCCACTGGTCAAGATTTAGCGTTTAAAAACACCACACGCTTGTTCTGCTTTACAAGCTTCCTGTACTGAGTCGGGGTTTAAACTAGATGACAGACACAGGTATCTTTCCAACGCTAGAATTGACAAAAATAACATCGTTTTTAATCTCAACAGAAGCATCAACACCAAATAGTCGATTCTAGAATTGACTGACGTCGGTATTTCTCTTTCACCCACAACCACACTGCTGCAAAGGAAGACTTTACAGAGTCTGCAAACATTTCGTAAAGACTGGAAACAATAGTTTTAGGTCTGAGGTTAAAAAGAAAACGGTGCTGCTAATAGAAATCCTTGACAAGTCTACTCAAAAGTAGATCTGACAAGCCTACATTGACTTCTTAACTTGTGCCAATTTGTTGTGCACTAGCTGCCCTCTGACTAAAAGGATAACAGGATTCTGTGCATTCATTGCCATCTCTTAATTAAGGTAGTTTTTTAACATTTTACATGTTTTTCATCATTCAGTGTATTTTAATGTTTTATAGTTTGTTTGTTTTTAATGTATAATGTACTTTCTAAATACTTCTGAGTCGCCTTGAGTCCCCTTATTGGGAAAAATGTGGCCTATAGATAGAGAGAATGTGTTTTTATACACCGTAACTCCCATGGCTGGGGGATTATGGGAGCTGGTCGTTCAAAAAAGGTAATGTTTTCAAGTTCTGTGTAAGGCGTTGGGCAGATCTGCAAGGAAAGGCCTTTTCAAGAGTGGCACCAATAATATGTTATTTTCCATTATGGAATTGCCTTCACGCTCTTTGAGAAGGGTGGCTGAAATACCATTTTTTGTGATGAAATTGTGGCTCAGCTTTGACTCAGTATTTACGGCTTCTTCTATTCATGTTTCATGCTTCCTGGTGTTTTGATGAACTCCAACTTTTTTTTTCTTATTTAGATTATACTATGGCTTGCATATGTTGTCATAGGCAGGGAAGCTGGCTCAGCTGAACACGAAAGTAGGGAAGAAAAGACAAACTCAGTGTCCAACCCTGAAGAGACCTCACAATCTTACAGATTACTAAATAATCGGGTGACTTTTCTTCTCTGTTCTGACATCATTCTTCCTGACAGCCTTCCAAAGGTCATTCAACATACAGGCTATGTATTCTCATAAATCCTGTAAAATTTGCATTTGTGAGGATTACATTCACAAATTTGCTGCTTTTCTTTTCTTTTACATTATTCAATTTTTTTAAAAAAGCCACTTCAATGAACTGTTTGATCGCGTTAGAGAGGTATTAACAGTCTACTGAAATATAAAACTGTTGTACTTTTGAAAGACTGTTTTACTCTGGAAAGATAAATCCAGAGGCCTTAGTACAGGGTGGATTTGATTTAAATTGTTGTTGTTTAGTCGTTAAGTCGTGTCCGACTCTTCGTGACCCCATGGACCAGAGCACGCCAGGCCCTCCTGTCTTCCACTGCCTCCCGGAGTATTTACGGCTTCTTTTGTTTCTGTCCATGGAGTTTTCTTGGCAAAGATACTGGAGTGGCTTGCCAGTTCCTGCTCCAAGTGGATCGGATAGGATTTTTTGACCATTTAAATGTTAAAAAATTGATTTTTTTATTTAAACCGTGATTTAAATCAATTTGATTTTTTTTTAAATCATTGATTTTTATCCACCCTGCCTTAGTACGATGGATGTGCACAAATTCAACAAACCTGCTTAATTTGCCATTGTTTTGCTCTTATATTTATGACTTTTTTTAACACTTTACATAACTAATGTTCGCTCCACTGAGCCCAGGGAGGAGCTCTTGAGCACACTGAAATGAGAAAAGTTACTTTTTAAAACTGCAAGTCCAATGATCCCCCAATTACCAGTTCTTTAAGGGTGCCCTATAGAGCCTAAAATGGGAAACAAGACTACACCTCCCATAAAGACCTAGGTTTGCCAAGAAGCACTCAGGCAGGTTAAAAAAAAAAAAGAATGCAGAAGCAGGCTGGAGGATGCTGGAAGACGGAGCCTGTTCCAGGTGAGTGAAATATAAGTGCTTGTAGGTGTGTGTCTATAGGCAGGAACTCCCAGAATTTTGCCTGGAGAATTTTTGGAAGCTTCTGGGACTTGGAGTCCCGCTCAAACTAATTATACCTTGAAAATCTCTTCACATAACTTTTATTTCATTTGGGCGTTAGGTAAATACCATAACACAACATGTTCACTAGAGCCTGAAGAAGTGGCTTAAAAAAAAAAAAAAAACAACCACTACAGATCTCAGAATGCTCCAGTCAACACAGTTGCTAGGAGATGCACTCCCTGAAAGTTCTCCAAGCTCTGATGCGCATGATCATGCATACCTGTATGGACACATGCACACAAGTGGACCCACGCACGAAATTACCATCACTGCACCACCCTGAATCCATGTGGTCTTTTTCTTAATTTCGGAAGATCAAGCCTGGTTCATCCCTAAGACTGGGGAATGTACCTGGGCGGCCGTACTGGAGAGAGGCTGCAGCTCAGTGGTAGAGTCTGTGCTTCGCTTGATCCCAGGTTCAATCCACACCATCTCCAGGGAGAGCTAGGGAAGAAACGTTCGGCAGCCTCTGCCAGCCAGAGTTGACCGTATTGGGATGGACGGACCAAACAGGAAGCAGCTTCCAATATACCTTCCAGCCCCCCAAACAGATGTCTAACAAGGAGACCTTAGCAATGGAACAGCCAAGATCTTCACTACCCTGTTCCCCCGAAAATAAGACCTAACCTGAAAATAAGCCCTAGTAGGATTTTTTCAGGATGCTCGTCATATAAGCCCTACCCCCAAAATAAGCCCCAGTTCAGCGAAACCCCGCCCTCCACCCTTGTGCAGCAACCCGAAGAAGATGACATGGCTGTCTTTGAATACATGGAGATGGTTGTCCATGAAAAAAATAAAACATCCCCTGAAAATAAGCCCTAATGCATTTTTTGGAGCAAAAATTAATATAAGACTCTGTCTTATTTTTGGGGAAACATGGTAGGAATCTGTATTCTTGGGTGGAGTTCCCCTAAACCATGTGACTAGAAAATAAAGGAAAATGCTCCACAGATGCCGTGTGTGTTCCCTCCCCGGCTGGATTCCCCCACTCACCAGCCAGAGTGTGCTCCTCTCCTCTTCCACTTCGCCTGTTCAGCCAGTCCCCGGCAGAAGCACGGGCTTCCCTGCCCTGTCTCCCTGCTGATCACCTCCTCAGACAAGAAAGGGGGACAAGGCAAGCCTCTGCTCCTGCTGGGAATTGGCTGAACAGCCGAAAAGGAAGAGGAGCACGCACCGACTGGTGAATGGGGCACTGGCCAGGGAGGCAGGGGAAGGGAATGCACCTCCGAACCAGCACGAACCTCCGAACCAAGGTTTGTGCCCATCTCTACTCAAAAGCATTTGAAGTTTTGGAAGACCTCAACATTTCTCCAAAATAATTAGGACAATGTGGCCAGGTGCTGAATGGGCACCCACTGAATTTCCAAGAACAATAAAGACCGTGATGGGGGAGTCCACGCAGACCGGCTGGTCTGGAGTCAACGATGCCAACAGGTCCCTGCCTACATGCAAGAAACAAACCATTTCCCCCTTTTGAAGAGACCAAAGGCTGATCTCGTCTAACCTTCTGTTCACACCCAAGTCATCACGATCGAAAAAGACGGAAAAGAGATGATCCCAGGCAGGGGTCTTACTTGTGTGTTGTGGAAGAGTTTGTGCTGGGATAAACTCTTCCGCAACATGCAAGTAACACCAGAAGCAGTACCCCCCAAATTCCCCTGCACAGAGGCACAAGCAACAAAGCAGTGAATAAACTGTTAAAACAGCGTGGGGGAAATAGGCAAGGATTTTAAGATACCAAGCGGGGCTGTTGAAATAAAAGCACTGGTCGGCTACGTGGTAGACAGCAACAGGCATAGAAACAAAAGGGACGGCTTGTGGGTAGCCCCTATGTCATGGGAAGAAAGGGGGGGCTGGGGGGGGAGAGGAGTGCTATTCTCTTGACTGCTCTGGGGCTGCAGCCTTTCCATCCGTAGCCCCTTCGGCAAGCCAACAAAGGGCAGGCCGCGCAATCGTTGTTCCCTTCATGTGGTGCCAAAGCACACAGATCCACAGAGATTCAGAACAATCAGCCCGGCTCACATCGGAGCAAAAGGTTGCAGCCAAACGCAATGGGCGGGGACCCCGTGAAACAATCTTGGAATCTGCACAGAGGATGTAGGAAAATGTGACCATAATGGAGAGGGTGAGAGAAAGCGAGAGAGAGTGTGTTCCCTTTCCTAACGAATAAAAGGAAACGAGGAGGGGGAGAAGACAGCACCGAGAACAAGATGAGGCAACTGGAACAGAATTAGAACAAGGCGGAGAGGCTGGAAAGTTCGACTAAAGCAAGTGGCACGCTACAGCAAGCCTCTCCCAGCCTGGCCCGCCACCCCCGCTCAGTGTGCTAGAACACAACGCCCATCATCCCCCCCCCCCCCAACCGATGGGGTGTGTGCAATCCACCCCACCCAACAGGGCTGGCTCCTGGGGTTCTCTCTTCCGCTCCCACCCTGGAGGGAAGTCCCTTCTCAAAAGAGAGAGAGAGAGAGGTACCTGCGGCATGTCATCCGCCTCGCCAGGCCGGTCTCTGGGCTCTGTTCGCCCTGCCCTGGCCCGGGCGGCTACCCTTCTCCGCACACGTCGTCCTGCTTGGGATTGAAGCCCACCGGCTCTTCCACCTGAGCTGGAAGGTTCCTGCATCATCCAGGCACTGAAACCACGTCCTTCAGGCTGTGACATCAGCCTGTTACCATGGGAATGATGGGGGCTGCTCAGAACTCAGCGCTACGGAAACTGCTGCAGGATCAAGGCGGGAGAGGCAGTTCCTTATTTTTTAATTTAGTTTGATGCATCGAGCAAGAGAAGAATGCAACCACCAGATGCTTGTCACGTCTAAACGGCTGCTGTCATTGGTCAATGCAGAATACGTCCACCTGTTCAGCAGGCCGTTAGTACGGTTTATCCATCAACGGTGGGGGAGGCAGCTTTGACGCGAGCGTCAGTATGACCCAAAACCCCTCCGGAGTCCGCTCCGTCCACCCAAATAGGGGCCGCTTCTCGGGGAAAGCGTGTCTCAACAGAAAGCCACTTGTTGGTGAGTGGGAGGGTGCCAGGGGATTAAAAGGCCTCCGGGCTGCAGCTGAATGGCCCAGCGCAGGCACGGCGCACAGAGGGTCGTGGGTCTGACCATCAACACCTCCGCTGACGTGCGCTTGGCCTTCTGGATTGCATTCGCCGGCGTAAGTCACCAAGAGAAAACTTCACTCACCCATTGACAATCTTTCGGGACATATCTTCTTGACGCTTGCCGTTTGAAAAGCAGGCGGCCCCGTTTTAACAAAGCCTAAACTGACGGAGAGGGGAAGAGATAGGAGAACATCGTGCATCCGTTGCCGCTTTGGGTCCTTTTAAAGGCGGGACAAAAGTCTTTTAAACTAAAACAAACACACATACACACGCTTGTTTCAAGCTTCAGCTTTGCCATACAAAGCACTCGGATAAATTAGGGGGCCATCCTTCAGTAAGTGAATCATCACTGCAGTTGTCCAATCGAATCATCAGTGGCCCAGTCAGAATACCTACTACAAATGGGGAAAAATGGGAACGAAGTAGCTTCTCCTGCTTCTCCCCAGTTCAAAACTTAAAAGGATATCACCCCAAGATCTTGGAAACCTGAGGCCTCAGAATAACAGGCAACGGTGGGCTTAGACAGGTGGCTAGCTCAATGTAAGGGAGCTTGTTATGTTCACAGACGATGCTTCTAGATCTCCCTTCCCAGACGGATGAGAAGCACCAGCCACGTGCATACAGAAGCCCCTGCAAGCTAGCAGGTGCTAGAGAAGACCACCACCACCACCCACCTCTGACTTCTGGAAGTTCTACTTGGTGCTTCTACAACACGAAGGCCTCCCCAGATACTTTTCCTTTTTAACAAGGCATGAGGGCTAGCAACTTAGGCTAAAATTAGCAGGAGGCTGAACTAAGAACCACGCACCCAGGCCGATTTTTGCACAGAATACAGTCCTGCCTTCAATCTGTCTTGATGCCCCAGTTCAGAAAAAAAAATTGTAAGCAGTTATAAAAGGGGCAGGGAAGACGTGAACCTAAGCACTGCATTTTAGGAAACTGTGGCTTGAATTTTGGGGTTGGGAGGAAATCAAGAGAGACCAGTTCTCAGCTTCAGCTTTTGTGTTGTGTTGTTACAGAAGCATCGCAAATCCATTCCAGGTAACAGAGCACTGCTTATATCCCTTTATCTATATAACCGTTTGTCAACCAAGGCTTTGCCAGATTAGGGTGTGGGAGACAAGATATGTAAAGAGAGCCACAAAATCCTAAACTTCAGCAGTCTAATCTAGAATTAACTCCAAGTTTGGATTCGACCCTTGGCCATAGCCCATGCGGATGATGACATCAACAGGCACTATGACCTAAGGCCAGGGCCCTTGAATAGGCGGCTGCTCTTCTGCTCTGCCATGGTGCAATTTATGGAAGTTTCACCAAGAATCCTGGCGATCCAGGTCAGTTTCAGACTAGAACTTCAATGCCACAGAGACTGATTTTCAGTGGATCACAGGACAGGAAACAGAGGAACCAGCCCAGCAAAAAACAGTATCCGAGCCTCCATCTTCATTTCAGAATCTACTGCTACCTTTACTGCAGTCACATAGTGCTTCTAGGGCTTAGGAAAAAATATTTGGTCTACCACGCTCAGAATTTCCTCCCAAGAGCTGATCAGTCCAAGAATCTTCCATCTGTCACGGTCATGCTGGAAGGGGGATCCTGGCCACAGTGACCCAAAAAGCATTTCCCCTGCAAACTCAATGCCCCACAATATGGATGAGAACATACAGTGTCAAGCTTTCTGGATCGGAGGTGAGCGGGTGGGGGATTCCAGCAACTGAGGCTCTGAGTTACTGCCACATGTCCTCTGTGACTTTCAGGCCAATTCCCACAGCGTGCAGGGCAGCCAGCCAGAAAGGGACGATTAATTTTCAACAGCCAGATGTGAAAGCCTGCAACCCTCATCAACCTCAGCGGCCATAGCTGGCCAATCCTCAAGGTTGGGGAAGGGTGATCTGGTGCTCCTCTCGGACCTTAGCCAGATCCACAGCTGCAGTGCGATTTCACGTCTCCTGGACCTTACAGAAATATGAAAATATTTATTTATTTATTTATTTACAAGATATTTTTTTTAGCCGCGCCATTACCAGTGGTCTCTGAGCGGCGTACAACAATATTAAAACTTTAAAAACATTAAAAATAGGCAATATTATAATAATATCCTATAGCTCAAGAACACTGTTTAATTAAAATGCTGGCTAAACAGAAAGGTCTTTGCCGGGCGCCGAAAAGCCAAAAGCGTTGGAGCCAGGCAGATCTCTATAGGGAGGGCGTTCCAAAGTTGGGGGGCAACAGCCGAGAAGGCCCTATTTCGACATGCCATCCCCCGTCACCTCTTTCAGGGATGGCACCTTCAGAAAGGCCTCCTGGCCTGATCTTAGAGGACGGGCAGGCTCGTATGGAAGAAGGCGGTCCTTTAGGTAACCAGGTCCTAAGCCGTTTAGGGCTTTATATGTCAAAGTAAGCACTTTGAATTGGGCCCGAGCAGCAACCGGCAGCCAGTGTAAATTTTTCACAACTGGCGTGATATGAGTCCGTGCGGCGGCACCACTTACCAGCTGCGCAGCCCAGTTCTGTGCCAGTTGCAGTCGCCGGACTATCTTCAAAGGCTGCCCCACGTATAGCGCATTGCAGTAGTCCAGTCTGGTTGTTACCAGTGCATGTGTGACTGTTGCCAGGCTCCGCTCATCCAGGTAAGGGCGAAGTTGATATATTCTCCACAGCTGTAAGAAGGCACCCCTGGACACCGAGTTCACCTGGGCTTCCAAGGTCAGACCCGGGTCAAAGAGCACCCCCAAGCTGCAGACCCTGTCCTTTAGGGCAGCGGTCCCCAACGTTTTTGGGACCGCGGACCAGTTGGGGGGGGCAACTCCATGCGCGGGGGGGTGGGGGCACTCCCGCACTTGCAGGGGGGCATGTTGCACTCGCGGGGGGCGTGTCACGCTCACGGAGGGGCGCGTTGGCCCCGCGCGCATGCACACGAGCGTGACACGCCCACCCACGAGCGTGACACGCCCCTCTGTGAGCGTGACACGCCCACCGTGCATGCGTGCGGGGGGGGGCGGAGATCCGTCTCCGCGGCCCAGTTCCAGGAAGCCCAAGGACCGGCACCGGGCCGCGGACCGGGAGTTGGGGACCCCTGTTTTAGGGGGAGTGTAACCCCATCTAAGGCAGGGAAATGGCCCTTTAACCTATCTGGCGGAGCACCTACCAGCAGCACTTCCGACTTGTCTGGATTAAGCCTCAGTTTATTGACCCTCATCCAGTCCATTACTGAGTCCAGGCATGAGTTCAGAACGGCGACTGCCACACCTGGATTAGTAGAGAATGAGAGGTAGAGCTGGGTGTCATCAGCATATTGCTGACTCCTCAGCCCAAACCTCCTAATGACCTCCCCCAGCGGTTTCATGTAGATATTGAATAGCATGGGGGACAGTATAGAGCACGAGGCAGCATCGGGAAAACATCCAGACCTAAGCTTGGAAGCTAGAGACCATGCTGACTGGTGGATTCTGGGAGCTGTAGTCCAAAAAGGCAAAATTTCCAACCCTGCCCGGACCCTGGGAAACATTCATTCCCAGCTGAAGGATGAACTCAGCCAGCAGAGTTGCTTGTCTGCGTGTGTGTACATACTCATAACCCTTGGGGAACAGATGGTGGCAGTAATACCATGTGCATTTGTGTGTGCTTGTGTGTTCACTCTTCTGTGCAATGCCTAGCATATTTCCAGCTGCTTGCCATCTCCATCAAAAGAGCAGCTGCAAGTGAAGTCTGCCCCTGGGTGTGAGTCTGACGGAATATTTTATGCCTTGCAATACCAGTCATCCGATGAAATCCAGGTTCCACGTTTTGAAGGTTCCTAGTCCTAAGAATCTAGACTATGCTCACAAGACTGCCTTCAACCAAGCTGTGAGGCCAAGAAATGAGGAGCATCATCCCCATTTCCAAAAGGGTGGGAAGCGTTCTCAGCTGGCCAACCCTGTGGGGACAAATCTGAGCAACCTGGCAAGATTTTACATCTACCAGCACCAGGAGAATTCAAGACCTTACAGGACCTCCCTTGAACGTATAGGTAAATAAGGGACAAATCTCAAGAATTTTTCCATAGTCCCAGAGAGAACATTTAAAAAACAAAACAAAACAAAACACTAGCCATACCGGTTTCAATGGACCAGGCTTACTGGCCAAAGTCCTGCCAGGTGCAGCCACAGGGTGTGGTGGCATGCTCTGAATCTGGGCTCTGCTTTGATTCGTCTTGATATATAGGTGATTCACGGTCTTTCTTTATAAACGTACCAAGCAGAGTGGCAGTTCACTCACCCGTGTGGCTTTGCTGGAAGTAAACAGACAAAATATTCATTCCCAGCTGAAGGATGAACTCAGTCAGTAGAGGTGCTTGTCTGGGTGTGTATACACAGAACCCGCAGTGAACAGATGGCTGCAGTAATACCGGGGGTGAGTGGGTTCATGTTTCTGTGCAATGCCTAGTGTATTTCCAGCTGCTTGCCATCTCCACCACCAAAACAGCAGCTGCAAGTGAAGTCTGCTGCTGGGTGTTACTCTTGACCACAGGGCTGATGGCATGTGTTATGCTTTGCAACACCAGTCACCCTATAAAACCCACATCCCACATTTTGAAGGTTCCTAGTCCCTAGGGCTAAACCTGAAAAGAGAGGCAGTCTCCCTGGACTGAGCTCGGAGGGGTCAGGCACCAGCTGTCTTGTTCGAAGCAGGAGGCTCAAAAAACCCATTCAGAGCTCCTCAACGGTTGTTTTCCTGGGAAGGGATGCTGGACAGGTAGACAGAGTGTAGACTCTTTCAAGCAACGGGCCGAAACCTTCAAGCCAGACATATAAAAACAGAAGAAAAACTGTGCAGGATTGGACCCAAGCCCGATCTAGCATTCTGTTCCCACGGTGGCCTGTCGTTTGCTCAGGGGATACCCTCCAGTAGGGCATAAGACCAACAACTCATCATCATCATCATCATCATCATCATCCATAGGGACCCTATGGATCATCGAGTCCAGCCCCCTGTCAAGGAGGTACAGCAGGCAATTCAACTTTCAATCTCTGGCTCCATAGCCAAATACCTAAACTACTGAGCTATCCGACAGATGGTATACATACTAGTGCATACTCAACACCTGAATACGAGACATAATATAATCACCATGATCAGCAGGCCTTGATAACCCTACCTTCTATCAATTTGTCACAACCCCTTTAAAGCTAGACAACCCAGGTAGATCATTCCAAAGTATGAGTATGTAACGTGTTCTGTGTCGGGTGTGATGGATAAACAGACAGAACTGTCCCTATTAACTTTCTCCGCACCGTGCCCAAAAGAGTCAGGTGGTTTGAGTGATTCCCTGATGCTGATCAGCAAAGGATCAGAGGGAAATCCACCGCTGCCCATATCATTCTTCACAAAGTCTTGGGAAGTGCTCAGTCACCCACAGGCACCAGTTTGACATTTTAATTGCTCTCCAAGGCCTTGCCCAGATCCTGTAATGAAGCTGGCACCCACGCAGCAAGCGAGGGAAGATCTAAATCTCCACAGAAAAGGTTAGGGGGGAGGGAATAAGAAGTCTAAAGAATCTTTACATTAATCTTTGCAGCGCTCTCTCATCCTCAAAAGAGCCTGCATACATGCTGTTTCGCACTGCCATAGGGCGATGGGGGCAAAAAGCTTAACACAAATTATACCAAAGAGCACCTCAAGCGCCTGAAATGAGACATGGTCTTTTGGTAGGGTCCACCTCAACTCTTGTGACCCCTTCTCCCCATATTACTCCTAATAATTCAAAATGGAAATTTAGTTTCCTCCCTTGCAAGTAATCCTTAGTGCCACCGCGTTGAAGGCATCAACCCAAGCCATGTCTTGCTCTTCAGGCCATGTTCACCAAGCTAGAAACAGCGAAGCCAAAAAATACCTCTTTCTTGCCCCACCCACACACTCCCTTAAGTCCTTTGCCTCTTTTCTTTTTTTTGGCCTCTCTTGGCTTGTGTTTACTCCAAACCTGGACTGTCTTGCCAGCAACAGCTTACAGAGTAAATTCTCCCTGGCAGCAAAAGGCTCCGGCCGGTATATTGCTCCAATTCCACAACTGACCTCTCCTCCAAAAATCTACCGCGGGAAAGCACGCCTTTCCAATTTCCACTGCCACGAAAACTGCAAAACAGACAAGACCACCCACAACAGGAATCGCGAAATAAAACTCAGATTCAGGACACGGTAAAACACCAGGTAGATCATTCCAACACAACTGATTGGTTCAAAATTGGGAAAGGAGTACGACAAGGCTGTATATTGTCTCTCTGCTTATTTAACTTATATGCAGAATACATCATGGGAAAGGCAGGACTGGAGGAATCCCAAGCCGGAATTCAGATTGCCGGAAGAAATATCAACAACCTCAGATATGCAGATGATACCACTCTGACGGCAGAAAGTGAGGAGGAAACCATAGTCAAAGCTATGGTTTTTCCAGTAGCGATGTATGGAAGTGAGAGCTGGACCATAAAGAAGGCTGACCGCCGAAGAATTGATGCTTTTGAATTGTGGTGCTGGAGGAGACTCTTGAGAGTCCCCTGGACTGCAAAGAGAACAAACCTATCCGTTCTGAAGGAAATCAACCCTGAGTGCTCACTGGAAGGACAGATCCTGAAGCTGAGGCTCCAATACTTTGGCCATTTCATGAGAAGAGAAGACTCCCTGGAAAAGACCCTGATGTTGGGAAAGAGTGAAGGCAAGAGGAGAAGGGGACGACAGAGGACGAGATGGATGGACAGTGTCATCGAAGCGACCAACATGAATTTGACCCAATTCCGGGAGGCAGTGGAAGACAGGAAGGCCTGGCGGTCCATGGGGTCACAAAGAGCCGGACACGACTTAACGACTAAACAACAACAACAACAACACCAGGTAGGGATGGTAGAATATGTCAATGCTGGCAAGTTTCATCTTAATCCCATCTACCAGGATTCACCTACCATCCCATGACGACCAGCGTGTATTGATACAACGGGGGCTCTGAAGGCTCACTTTTCTGGATTACAGACTCCTAGTGGCCATGCCCATTGGGGGTTCTAGAATCTGTAGTCCCCCAAAAGTAATTTTTCCAAGCTCTGGATGCTCCTCCTCCTGCTATAAAGGAAAGCCATGGTCTATGCCTACTTTACCAGATGACCACCTCCCACCAGGAGAGAAAATAACCCACACCTATTGCTGAAATTTGTCTGCACAACAACCCACAGAGCGACCTTAGAGACGGTCAGACTAAGTTCTTGCCTTATCTAAACTGTCTTCGGATCAAGAGGCGCTTTCCCAGGACGGCTACCCAAGATTCCTTTTATCTAGAGATAATCTGGAATCTTCTGCATGCCAAGTCTATCCTCTTCTATTCAACAACAGGCCTCCTTCATCTACCCTGCGACCCATGCATGCAGAGACATGAACAGACACGGGTCATTTCTGGCGCATCCTCACCACGGAGGCAGAGACATGGAGGAGAGTAAAAAGGAAGCAGTTAAGGCAACTGCAAGAAATTCCTGCAGACATAAAGCAAGCAGCTTCCTGTTTTGGACTATACCAGTGAGGTCATCTAGGGGATGCTGGGAGTTGTAATCCAGAATGGTAACTTTTCCAAGCTCTGATGCACCATCAGAGATGAATTACTACCAAAAAAAATTTAGAGAAAAACAGTGCCAGCCATCTCTGAGGTCTCAGTTTAAGAATTGAGACCTAAATAAAATCCAGAAGAGCATTATTATTTTTTGAACAAGAAAATGTCTGGAGGAAAAATCAAAATGAAATCCCCACTAGAGTGAGAGAACCGACCGAGGTTTTTTTTGTTTAGTCAGCATTATATTTTTGTAGGTTGAAACCGTGCTCTCCTACCCCAACCCCCCCCCCCCCAAAGCTTGTGAGAAATAAAGTGAGACACACGGCGAGGATGGTAGAGGAGAATGTATGAAGTACCTTCAGAGAGCAGCTCTTCTTGAGAGTTTTAGACATCACAGCACCCTCGCGGTTTCGTGCAATGCTCTGAAGGTCATTTCTGAAAATCAAATGAAGAGGGGAACAAGGGATTAGAAAACGGCAGGCAATTAGCAGGTAGCTATCATTTT
Organism: Intellagama lesueurii; assembly: GCA_037013535.1. Classification (NCBI taxonomy): domain Eukaryota; kingdom Metazoa; phylum Chordata; class Lepidosauria; order Squamata; family Agamidae; genus Intellagama; species Intellagama lesueurii. Next base: position 6,495,933 of record JBAJHW010000001.1, on the reverse strand, counting down.
ATCTTTATTTTTAAAAACTGCATGTCAAGAAAATTACGAGGGGACAAAACCAACCAAATGTATTTTTAAAAAAGCAACAAACACCCAGAACACTGGAGCTTTTATCGCTGGAGGGCGTTGGGAATGACAAAGCGGATGGAGCGTGCAGTGAATTTCCAAAGGCGACAAGGGAAGTGGGTGAGCAGACAGGCACATCCGTGCGTGACGTCTGGCATCTTCTAGCCCACCTCAGCTCAAGGCGAGAGGAACCAAACATTACCCGACATATTCTTCTTTCCAAATTGGGGTTTGGGAATTCATGTTTCAAAAAGGAAGGTGGCTGTTTCACAGATATGTGGCAATCATCCAGGTCCCCTCTCTTGTCACTGGTCTCAAAACACAGCAAGCAGGCAACAATAACAAATGATGTACAGCACCCGTTCACCTTGGCTAGCTTTGTTTCATTTGCTAAACCAAGGCTCTCAACCACTTTCGTTTGAAACCCCATTTAAAAACTCTTGCTGATCAAGTCCCTTGAAATCAATTTAGCCAACAAAGATTCTAAGAACTTAGTTATAAAATAAAGACGAGGTCTCCACACGCTTATTACATGCTAACTGAAATCCAGTCGTAAGGTGCAACCTAAGTAGGCCCATTTGAATCAGTGGAGCTTACAAAGAGCCGACTCACCAAATCCCCACTGATTCAATGGGCCTGCTGTAGCTGTGACTTCCGACCGGATTTCAGCCATACGAACCTAGATATGATGGGAGAGAGGATGGATGCAACCCTGAATATAAAACAAGACTGGGAATATCCAACTCTTTAACACAACTTCCTGTTCAACCGCCAAACCTAAATTTCCATATACTGTAGAAACCTGGTCACATTTTGAGAAAAAGAGGCTCAGCGGAGTAATTACTGCATGATACATTAAAAACTGCCCATCAGATGCTTTTCTGGAGAGTCTTGGATTGCAGCAACACGCACGGCTCAGCTCACATAACCGCCAATGAGAAAAGCATTTTGTCATTTAGCTCTTCCCCATCTTGTGCCCTCCTCGTGCCGGTTAAGCATGAAAAATCTGAGCTGGCTCCCTCTGCATGAATGAACGGTAATTCTGAAAGTCAGCCTGGGTGGTGCAGAGGGGATCAGTATGAACGATGCTATGCAGCACTGTCCAGACATTCGGAGCGGACTTCTTCTCCTGCTCCAGAAAGACGGAACCGTATCCTTCCTGTGTTAGGCATCCTTTCTAACTTTAAAGATAGCCATTTCCATCGTCGACTATATGGGAAGGGAGAAACCGCTGCAACAGAAGTCAAATTACACCACAGTCCCTGAATTAAGGGTGTACAACCCGTATAAAAGGCAAATTCTGGAAACAGAAGTGGGTAGGAAATACGGCGAAGAACACCTCTTACGTTGTCTCTTCTGCTCTTTTCCAGGACGCTTTGGGAAGCCAAGCAGATTCCAGTGAAAATGAAAGCAGAAGAAATGTTTTAAGAAATAAATTAATAACTAGTCCCCTTTCATATGACCGTTTAATCCAGTTACCATTTTTAGACCACAACTTCTAGACTCCTCAAGCCAGCATGGGTTGTGCAATCCCCCTTTCATCAAGCGCTGTGTTAATCCCTCCCCCCCCCCTTCTTCTCTGCCTGGTTTTAACTTCAATTCTGATTTCTGTTCAGTCCGTTGTATTCCGCGAGCTGGAAGAAGATACAGCAGACAGCAGTAAAGAAGGGTGCTGTGATTATGGAGCAGCCACTGAGAGAGAAGGCCTCTCTTCTCCGCACACTCTTCTTGGCATCTCTTAGCCTTACGCATAGAGGTGATGCTCAGAGAGCCCAGACGTTCTCTGTCATTTCTGAAGAGTGCAGTAAAACATCATTCATGCCAGCACCTTTTCTGTGTTAAAAGCTCCTCCTATTCTGTGCTGAAGGAGCTGAATTCTGCAACCTGTATCGTTTGTAATGCTGGCTGGATAGCTTGCAAAGCCAGAGGTTGGGAGTTCAGTTCCCCACTGTGCTTTCCAGAAGAGTCAGCCTGTGTGGACTTGGGCCAGCGGCACAGTCTCAAGAATGCCCCTACTGCACAAAGAAGGAAACGGGAAACCCCTTCTGACTACTCCCTGTCTAGGAAACCCTGAAAAAGTCTGCAATATGTCAGAATTGACTTGATGGCTGTGGAGCCAGAGGTTGGGAGTTCAATGACCCACTGTGAATTCCTGACAAGGTCCGGACTCAATGATCCATAGGGTCCTTTCCAGCTCTGCAGTTCAAAGATGATGATGATGTTGCTTATATACATGTAGAATATATATATTTGGATATTTTTATCCTTCTGTTTCATTTTGGACTGTCTCATCATAGGGTATGGGGCTGCCAGAATTACAAACAAGTGAGGTCCTATAACAAATCAAGTCTGAACTATCTCTGGAGACAAAAATGTTGATACTAAGGCAGTTCCTACTTTTGGCCTATAGTGAGAAGGCAGGATTCTCTGGAAAAGACTATAATGCTGGGAAAGGTGGAAGGCAGCAGGAAAAGAGGAAGACCCAATATGAGATGGACTGACTCCCTAAAGGAAGCCACAGGCTTGAGTTTACAAGAGCTGATAAAGGACATTTTGGACATCTTTCATTCATAGAGTTGCCATAAGTTAGAGGTGACTTGATGGCACTTAACAACATCTTTCTGTATCTTGTTATACCATCTGTCTTCGAAATCTTAGGGAGAAACTACCTTTAAGAAAAAGAGGGAGAGAGACTCTCAGAAACTGAATTCTGTATTCCACACGTTGCTCTTTCTTCTTCTCCGTATGGAACTACAGAACACATCGCCCCCTGCAAAGGTTTACAGTCCTCACCATTCAGGTGTCTGGGTTTTGAGGGCATATACTCATTAAACAGCTGGCAGTTTCAATCCTCTACACATTTACCTGAAAGTAAATACAATTGCTAGGAAGGTAAGCAGAGCTTGGAAAAGTAACTCTTTTTTGGACTACAACTCCCAGAATCTGCTTGCTAGCTAAGGGATTCTGGGAACTGTAGTTGAAAAGAGGTTATCGTTCCAGGTTGTAGAAGTAATTTGTAATCTTAGGGACTAGGAATGAAGAAATAAAGAAATAAATAATTGGGACTGAGTATTGAATAAAGAGAGCTGCAAGTCTAACTTTAGCAAACAGGCAAATTTGAAGGAAGTTTTTGTGGTGCTGTTTCCAATACTCCTGGCCTATTTTTATACACCAGGCTCGGAGATGTCTAAAGCAGGATCATGAACACCGCATCACACTTTTCATTGATACAGAAGGGTTATGTGTATTTCCTATCATATGGTAACCACAGCGTTTGAGATATTAAAGATCTTTTTTCATTCCCACCCTGACATCACTGTGCAGCTGGGCCTTCGGTGATCCGGGAGAGTTCAAGGCTCCATAGTCAGTGCAGGTCCCAGAACAGGAGTCAGAAAATGTAACTGTCCAGTAGTGGGTTTTTTTGAGGGGGGAACTGTTGGTTGCGTTGGCAACGACTCATTAGGCAAAAGCAAAAGAAGAGAGACTTGGGGAGCCACCACTCAATGGTTTAGGTCTCTGGCTGTGGAGCCAGAGGTTGGGAGTTCGATTCCCCACTGGGCCTCCTTGACAAGGGCCAGACATGATGATCCATAGGGTCCCTTCCACCTCTGCAGTTCTAAGTTGATGATGATCATTCAAGAGACATTCAAGAGAAAACTGGACAATCATCTGTCTGATCTGCTTTAATGTGGATTCCTGCATTGAGCAGGGTCCAGAAACTTAGTAACTCAGTGGCCTTATAAGCCCCTTACAACTCAATGATTCTATGAGGATGATTAGTTTAGATTAGGCATCCTTCAGTCTCGAGAGACTGTGGTCACGTGCTCTGTATGGAGGACTTGGAACAGTGTCTAGTGTGGCTGAGAAGGCCAATTCGAGAGTGACCATCCCTTCCACACTGAAGACAAATACAACCTGTCCCCTGTCCAGCTCCCTGATTTTGCTGGTTTCGGGACGGCCTCTTGGCCTCGGCCTGCTGGACAAGGGTCTCTTCAAATTGGGAGAGGCCCTGATGCACCGCCTGCCTCCAGGCTGAACGCTCAGAGGTCAAGGTTTCCCATCGGTTGAGGTCCATTCCTAAGGCCTTCAGATCCCACTTGCAGATCTCCTTGTATCGCAGCTGTGGTCTCCCTCTGGGGCGATTTCCCTGCACTAATTCTCCATTACCTTTTATGATGATGACTGTCCTATATTACAGTCTCAAACACGGAATTGTGATGAGTTTCACATACTTTTTCCCCCCTAAGTTTCTGGACCTTTGTACTGCAGAGAAGTCGCACCCAGACTTTAAAAAAACCCATTTATTTGTCCTTCCCTAGCAGAATGGCAATTTCAGTCTCGCAATAACCCTGCGGGGTAGGTCAGACTGGTTAGAGCTGATGACTTGCCCAAGGTCATCCAGAGGCTTGAACACCTAAAGGAGCCATTTTCAGTCTGCTTTGAATACCTCCAGAAATAGGCAGCCAAAGGAAAACAGTACCACTGAAATACTTTCTTCCAGTTGCAGCTGCTTCCCCACCCACTAAATCTGGGGGCCCATCATATGTTCTGAAGAGGTTGATATGGGTTGCACATGAAAATTAGCAGTTCTGGACATTGCAATCCAAACCTTAATTAGCTCTGAGCTGTAGTGCCACCTCTCTCAAATTGGGGCCCTCTAAATCTGATGGAACAAGCAGGTCACATATATCTGGGGGGACATCAAATTGGCAGACTCTGCTGTCATGGGGATGCAGTATGCTTTTGCAATGTTTCATTCAAAATTGCAGCTGGCTGGACTAAGACTGGAATGTGTGGGAGAGGAATTAAAAAAAAAACCACACACACACTTTTTACATATCACTGGTTAAAGACTGCAAATTGATAGCACCAAACAAAAATCCACCTTACAGTCCATGCCTGGTTATCTGCCAGTCTTCTGGGCTTAGCACTTCTTCCAGCTGTGGACAGAACGCGGTGCAGTAAAGAGGTTTATGAACTCTTCTCTCTGGAGTCTCAGACACACTGCTTTGTGGACCTAGGAACAGAGCTATTTAAGCCTGCGTGGAAAGTTAGTTCAGAGCCTTCAAGATAAAAGATTATCTCAGAGCCTCCGCGGGGCAAACCACTTTGAAGAAGGGAAGGCGGCCCAGTCCAGAAGCAGTGTCCAGCTTGCTGGATTTTTTTCAGCCAGCTCCCAAAAGGAACAAGCTCTCTCTGTTTCCCTGTCTGGTTGCATAAGCAACACTATCACACACCAGTGCAGGAAGGCAGCAGTGTGTCAGATAACTGTGTAAAGAGATGCCACTGGTCTTTGAATCTTAAATCCGCTTGGAAGGGATTTTCTCTCAAGGTCATATCACTTTTTATGATGAGACTGTAATTTAAACGGAGGACCACAGCCTTCTTCAAGCCGCTGGCTTTTGACTACAGCATCCCTTGACCTCCACAACAGGGACCACTAGGGAAAAATGACAGCAGTTGTCAACTTGGAAGAGACCAGATCAAGGAACGCCAGTTTTATAGCTTACCAAAGTTTTAACGAAGCATTAACCAGGGTGGATTTGATTTAAATCACAATTTAATTTTTTAAAATCATTTTTTAAAATTTAAATCGTGATTTCAATCCATCTGATTTTTTTTTTAATCGCTGATTTTTATCGGCCCTGATATTAACTACACTCAGGACTCCTGTGGTGACACATGCAGAGCAGGGAGTTGTTTTAAAAGAGAGGGACAGAATGTGTGTATGTGTTTACGTCGGGTTAATGGGAGGGAACAGGTTTTTAATTCTGTTCTTTTTTTAATATTGTGAGACGTCTTGGGTCCCCTTATTGGGAGAAAGGTGGCCTATAAATAAAAAAAAGAAAAAAAAAGAAAAAAATCATGTTCACCAAAAGAGAAAAAGGAGGGAGAGAAGTCTGTTTTTGGTGAATTCCCTCGCCCACCTTCTGCCATCGGCAATTCATCCCACAGAGATAAGGAAGGACCCTCCTCCCCAGTTTTGCTAATATATCTGCAAAAATACACTACCCGAGTTGGGCAGGCTGCCATTTAGCTTAGAACAGTAACTTTTTTTCAATTATACTTCTGAAATGAGCATGTACAGCCACCGCTAGCGGGCTCTGGGACTTGGTGGTGGTGGTCACGTCCCATCACGTCTCTTCCAAATTAGGGTGACCCCATGAACTGGAGACCTCCAGAAACTTTTTCTCATTCACAGACCTATTCAGAGCTTGCAAACTAATGACTGTGACTTCCTTAACGAAGCCAACCCTTCTCCTGTTGAGTCTTCCTCTTTTCCTACTTTTCCTCCCACTCTTCCTCGGTGTCTCGGCTTGGTCTTACGGCGCAGGAGATGAGCTTGTCCCACCTCTGCTCAAGCAACCCTCTCCCAACCTACCTTCTAACTACAGGACAGACTAGATGCAGAAGGTGCAGCTCATAAAACCCCTTCCTCCTGAGCTATCTTCTCCCCCTCTTTTACTGCTTCCCACGGTCCAAGTTCTGAAAGTACTATGGCGGTGCTTGTAGTACTGGGCATGCCTTTTGCTTGCTTCACTCGGGGCCAGTACAGAGACACGAGAGAAATTTAGAATCGTGACTGCCAAAACTGCTTAACCCACATCTGCCTGATTTTGGATTCTCAAAAGGATGAATGCTGAATCTTATTCTGCCATTGCACCTTCTCCTTCGTGAAGGCAACAACTCCAGGAAAAAAAAAAAGCAGCCCAATGTTTCAATGATCCCGGTGGGATCTTCCCCCTTGTAGAGGCCAACAGCTCTGATTTATGAGATCTGGCTACAAGGGGAAGCATTATCGTCCCTCGGATAGAACCAACCCAGCAGCTTGTCTGCAGAGAACACCTTGCAAGGTCTTTGAAGGCTGTATTCACCATATCCATGGAAAATATGACAAATCCCAAGCAGCTTTAAGGCACGAAGGATGTAAACTTAAATTGAGGATTTGCAAGAGATTTCCAACAAGAGAAGTTTGCAGCACAGCGGGCTGATCAGGACCTTGCAAAATCCCTCATTTTCTTTTACATTAGCTTAGAAGCTTGGGGTGGGGAAAAAAATGGAACAATCTCTCTTGGGATACCTTGAGAACAGAGTGCCCTGTGTTACCGAGACGGGCTCGCCTCCGAGTCGTGAAGTGATCTGAACCTTTAGGGGTTTTGTTCAGCACTTACGAAGCTCGCTGGGTGGCTTTGGGCAAAACCCAGGCGCTCTCCCTGACCTTCCTCACAGGATAAAGGAGCAAGGAGCAGAGCCATGGATAGTGCCTTGAACTCACCGATGGACACACACGCACACAACATATAAAGGTACTAAAAGCAATAAGAATAATGTCCCCCAAGACAAGGAGTTGTTCTCTACAGGCAGCTGAGCTCCCAAAAAGAATGCAGAAATATCACTTCTTTGCACACCTCTCAGAATTACTGAGCTACTCCGGCCCAGCGGCTGGGCAGTTCTAGAAGTTTTAGGACGTAAAAGCATTATTTTCAAGTTCCAGCTTTGATACAGCCCCAGCAGGCTCACCAGCGGTTTTGGGTGCAGTCCGCTGACTTCCAATGAGCCATCCAAACCAACCAAGCCCGTATAAAACAGTAGGATTGATTTATTCATCTGAGGAAGTAGATTATATTAATCCATAAAGCTCATATTAAATTAAATCTGTTAAGCCTTAAAGGTGCCACAAGAATCTCTGCTGTTTCCCTGGAATAGAAAAAACATGACTAACTCCGTTCCAAACATGACTGTCATGACCGGTGCATGCCACTTTTGAGTACGAATGTGGCATGAAATAAGACTTTTGTTCCTTTTGAACAGCTAGCCAGCTCCACTGAGGTCCCACAAACAAAATTCCCTGAAACATGATTTCTGCCCTAGACCGCACACACATAGTTCGTGCTATGACTGGTTTTCTAGTAACCAATGATGACCCTGATGTTGGGAAAGTGTGAGGGCAAGAGGAGAAGGGGACGACAGAGGACGAGATGGATGGACAGTGTCATCGAAGCGACCAACATGAATTTGACCCAACTCCGGGAGGCAGTGGAAGACAGGAGGGCCTGGCGCGCTCTGGTCCATGGGGTCACGAAGAGTCGGACACGACTTAACGACTAAACAACAACAAAAGTGACCAATGAGTGCAATCAAAAAAGCTAGGAGAACCCCAAGGTTTGTTCTGCCACTAACCACCTGCTCCTTTCCTATCAATAAGCAGTTTGTCTGGGACAAAATTCCTTACGGATTTTAACCCCTTTTTGGCATGCTTGTGCACACTCCCAGAGGAGATGAGGAAGTGGCTAGAAGATAAGACGGCGGAGTGTTCCTCCAGCCCTTCTCCTCCTGCCCTGATACGAAGGGTACAATTTAAGGAAATGGACTGCCAAGAAGTAGACAAGTTAAAAAAAAAAGGATGGGAACCACAGCGCTGAAAAAAAGAACCCCTCCCAAAAGGCTAAAAAAGGATAGAGCATGCTCAGTGGCCATTGAATTTTGACTGATTTAAGGAACCTGCACACTGGTTAGATATCTCAGTGGTGGCAGAACCAAAGGGTTGGGAGTTCGATTCCCCACTGCTCCTCCTATGAGTAGAGCCAGCCTGTGTAGCCTTGGGCAAACTGCAAAGTCCATAGGTAAAGGTAAAGTTTCCCCTTGACATTGAGTCCAGTCGTGTCCAACTCTGGGGCGCGGTGCTCATCCCCGTCTCCAAGCCGTAGAGCCAGCGTTTGTCCGAAGACAGTTTCCGTGGTTACGTGGCCAGCGCGACTAGACACGGAACGCCGTGACCTTCCCACCAAGGTGGTCCCTATTTATCGACTCACATTTTTACATGCTTTCGAACGGCTAGGTTGGCAGGAGCTGGGACAAGCGACGGGAGCTCTCTCCGACGCGTGGATTCGATCTTACGACGGCTGGTCTTCCGACCTTGCAGCACAGAGGCTTCTGCGGTTTAACCCGCAGCGCCACCACGTCCCATGCAAAGTCCTAGGGCGCTTCAAAAAGAAGGGAAGGGTAAACCACTTCTGAGTATTCTCTACCTGGAAAACCCTGAAAAAGGTTGTCGTAAGTCAGAGTTGACTTGACAGCACATAACCGTTTATTATGAGGGCACCTGTGATAGAATGGAATGGCCGAAACCTTGAATAGCAGCTCTCCGCGCTGCTGTGTATCACAGTTTACCCGCCTCCTTTACCATGGGCAGATGGCTTCAGGAAGAGGAGAGGAAATTTGATTTTGTAACATAATAAAGGTGAAGAATATTTTAAAAAAAGAATGGAAGTGGGAGCACAGATGGGAAGAATAAACATAGAGAAACCAGAACACATCAATTGGATACTCAACCCTGCGCACAGCTAACATTTAGATCTGGAAGCTCCATGGAAGATCTGCCAATTTTGGAAATGTGGACATCATCTGGGTCAGCCAGGCAGCTGACACGTTGACTCCTAATTACCCAGGCTTCTTGGTTTTCTGAAGAGTGATAAAACATCTGGGTAAATAGAACAGTGGTAAAGATGTCTTTTCAGATATGCAGATGATACCACTCTGATGGCAGAAAGTGAGGAGGAATTGAAGAACCTCGTAATGAGGGTGAAAGAGGAGAGCACAAAAAATGGTCTGAAGCTCAACATCAAAAAAACTAAGATCATGGCCACTGGCCCCATCACCTCCTGGCAAATAGAAGGGGAAGAAATGGAGGCAGTGACAGATTTTACTTTCTTGGGCTCCATGATCACTGCAGATGGTGACAGCAGCCACGAAATTAAAAGACGCCTGCTTCTTGGGAGGAAAGCGATGAGAATCCTAGACAGCATCTTAAAAAGCAGAGACATCACCTTGCTGACAAAGGTCCACATCGTCCAAACTATGGTTTTTCCAGTAGCGATGTATGGAAGTGAGAGCTGGACCATAAAGAAGGCTGACCGCCGAAGAATTGATGCTTTTGAATTGTGGTGCTGGAGGAGACTCTTGAGAGTCCCCTTGGACTGCAAAGAGAACAAACCTATCCGTTCTGAAGGAAATCAACCCTGAGTGCTCACTGGAAGGATAGATCCTGAAGCTGAGGCTCCCAATACTTTGGCCATCTCATGAGAAGAGAAGACTCCCTGGAAAAGACCCTGATGTTGGGAAAGTGTGAAGACAAGAGGAGAAAGGGGACGACAGAGGACGAGATGGTTGGATAGCATCATCGAAGCGACCAACATGAATTTGACCCAACTCCGGGAGGCAGTGGAAGACAGGAGGGCCTGGCATGCTCTGGTCCATGGGGTCATGAAGAGTCGGAGACGACTTAACGACTAAACAACAACAAAATATGTCTTTGGAGGCAACTGGCCAGACTTGAGTTTAAGTCCATTTTAAAAGGCTTACTCACAAAGAAACAAAGTAAGTGGTTTTTTTTTTACCATTCCTGCATCAGCCCACTATCATGGGACAGAGTTTCATGTGTTGTTGTTTTTTACATTCTGTGAATCCTCAAGTACTAAAGGGAAACGCTTAGAAATCTGCTCTTATGGGTTCTGAAAACACTTAGTTGATAAAACGGCTTGCTTTCTCTTTTGAGCTGGTCTGCAAATACTTTGCCCTAAAAACACGGAAGTGTTTTCCAAACTTGGGAAGTTACTGGGAAGATGAAAAGTTTGGTTCTATCGGGTGGGAACTGCTGGGTGGCTGGTGGAGCGGAGGGGGGAGAGGATGAGGAACAAGAGAAGTCAATGGATTAGGATTCGTTTGCTGAGAGAGTCTCTTCTCTTTTTTTTCACCTTAGTTCTGTGGGGCAGGGATGTGCCTCACTTAGGAATAATTGATGGACCCGGCCTATTTTCACAATAGATGCCCAGTCAAAACAGCTGAGGGGCTTTAGAGAGCTCAATATTAATTTTAGATTAGCCTAATGTAATACACTCATGGAATTACACATATAATTCTTTTTAGATAGGTCATGGTATGGCAAAACATTCCTGGTTTGCAAGCAGGCTTGTACTTTTTGTGGCGGGGGGGGGGGGGGAAACCCCAACTCCCAAGAACTACTGAGGCAATATTCTGGGAATTCCAGCTCACAGAAAGACATCCCAGTTTCACTCGCCTGGACCAAGACTTACTTCAGGCTTATACTTCCTAGTTGCAAAAGAGACTGCCCTGCTGCTTCCTAAGGGGCCTAGGTCTTTGTGGGAGGTGTAGTTCTTTGGGAGGCGCCTTCTGTAGAGTCTAGTGGGCAGTGAAACTACACTTTGGTAGTAGGTTAGTGAAATGTAGATGTCTGTCTGAGCACTGGAACTCCCAGAATTTTACCCAGGGAATTTTTATTTATTTTTATTATTTTTGGGGAGATTGAGTTAAAGCAAACAGACAGACAGACAGCACATCCATGACTAGAGACGGTGGAAGGAACTGAACCTGGACTGTCCCATTACATTTGCTCCTTGTTGAGAGAAACTCTAGGTTGGTAGAGATCAAGACAAGGTCAAAAGGGGGTGTTGGCAAGACCTCAGTAATCATGCAATGTTTCAACAAGCCGCTATGTTGGCAGGTGCCTGGATTTCTTTCTTTTTTTACCAATGCAAAGCAAAGAGGTGGCTCAAAAAAAAAAATTAAGAATTAAGAATAGGATGCCCTAGAACAAAACCCACCTAAAGCCCAGTGACCTGTATTCCCAGCCAAAATAAAGAGAGACCAGAGAATTTGGCACCAAGCTTTTTAAGGGCTCATGTTACTGTGCAAACAATGATTAAAACAGCCAGCCAGGCACAACAGATATTGTCTGTTCCCCTCCAGGAGTTGCAAAATACAATATTTCTCACGCCTCAGAAAGAGGCAGGCAGGATGAGATAACATCCAGATTGGTCTTAAGATTCCTACACAGCCCCTCACCTCGCCCCAAATTCAATTTCCTCTCCGAAGAGGAATTGTTTTATAAGATGTTTGCTATGGTGCAGAATCACCAGGAACAAGGTATTGAAGTAGTAAGGAAAACACCAGTGGTTAATGATCTACTAGCTATAACCCGAGCCTCCTTGTTTGCTTCCCCCTATTCCATTTTGCCGACATTATTCAAACATCCTCCAACACAATAAAAATAAAGACCGGGCAAATAAAACAGGAAAGTTACGGCTGGTATAAAAGGAGAAAGTCTTTCTCCCTACGCATCTCCCAACGTATAAAGTACACCAACTGGTCTGAGCTAGTGTTGTGCTTTCTTAGGAAGGAGATTATAAAATTGCTAGTTTCTAAGCAGCATGGGAGGCACATTTATTCTAACCCTGGGGTGGAACAACAAATCTAGCAAGGTTAATAGCCTGAGTTTGCTGGAAGCTGCATGCAAGTTATTACAGTACCAGTGGGTGTGGTGGAATGATATTTTTTTGGTAAGGGAACCCGGCTTTGAAGTCTGCTTAGACATGCAGAATACAATTAAAGATTGCTCTGCACCATGGGCGCAGGATGACAGATGACCCCAAGCCTTTTATTATGAAATTGCCTCCCTCTGCTTTGGTTGAAACACAGTCACATCTGCCTCCCAAAGTTTTCACTGCTGCTTCCATGGTGTCTTCGCAAGGGAAGGACAGCAGGAAACACAGCGAAGGAATCTTCCCGGCATACTCATAACCCCTGGGATCCTGGCATTCAGCATCTTATTAAAAATCACAGTAATAATATGTCAAATAAAAAAGCCTTCTCGGAACTTGGGGAAGTCCTCATCAACCCATTAGTGGTTTCCTTTGTTGGAAAGTGAATACTTCTTGGCCCTGAAGTGGCTATTCTGGAACAGAGTTGAAATGATCGCTCTGTCACTCCCTCCCCCTTTTCAAAGACATATACGAGATGTCTTAAGAGCAAACTTTTCTCTCTACCATTGTCTGCTGTCCAGATCTCATCCCCCTCTTCAAGAAATCACCTAAAACCCTAAATTTGCCTCTGCTACACATAAAATATGGATATGGAACAACTGACTGATTGGTTCAAAATTGGGAAAGGAGTACGACAAGGCTGTATATTGTCCCCCTGCTTATTTAACTTATATACAGAATACATCATGCGAAAGGCTGGACTGGAGGAATCCCAAACCGGAATTAAGATTGCCGGAAGAAATCTCAACAACCTCAAATATGCAGATGATACCACTCTGATGGCAGAAAGTGAGGAGGAATTAAAGAACCTTTTAACAAGGGTGAAAGAGGAGAGCGCCAAAAATGGTCTGAAGCTCAACATCAAAAAAACTAAGATCATGGCCACTGGTCCCATCACCTCCTGGCAAATAGAAGGGGAAGATATGGAGGCAGTGACAGATTTTACTTTCTTGGGCTCCATGATCACTGCAGATGGTGACAGCAGCCATGAAATTAAAAGACGCCTGCTTCTTGGGAGGAAAGCGATGAGAATCCTAGACAGCATCTTAAAAAGCAGAGACATCACCTTGCCGACAAAGGTCCGCATCGTCAAAGCGATGGTTTTTCCAGTAGCAATGTATGGAAGTGAGAGCTGGACCATAAAGAAGGCTGGCCGCCGAAGAATTGATGCTTTTGAACTGTGGTGCTGGAGGAGACTCTTGAGAGTCCCCTGGACTGCAAGGAGAACAAACCTATTCATCCTGAAGGAAATCAACCCTGAGTGCTCACTGGAAGGACAGATCCTGAAGCTGAGGCTCCAATACTTTGGCCATCTCATGAGAAGAGAAGACTCCCTGGAAAAGACCCTGATGTTGGGAAAGTGTGAGGGCAAGAGGAGAAGGGGACGACAGACGACGAGATGGATGGACAGTGTCATCGAAGCGACCAACATGAATTTGACCCAACTCCGGGAGGCAGTGGAAGACAGGAGGGCCTGGCGTGCTCTGGTCCATGGGGTCACGAAGAGTCGGACACGACTAAACGACTAAACAACAACACACATAAAATAAAGGAGGGACAGTGTCCTGTGATATACTACGGACTCCGAGATTTATTTAATATGACCTTTTCTGGATCACAAACCACTTCTTCATAATTAGAGAACAGTATTCAAGACACAGGTTTCTATGCAGACTGACCATTATTATGAGAGTTAACAGCCTAGCAAATGTATGTATCTGTTAACAGTCGTACTGAGTGCCAAGGTGTTTATGCTAACCAGCTATTTCCGAAGTTCATGATTTGTGTTAATAATAAAATTAATCATTTTCTGTATCCCATTTCACTCCAATCTCAACTCCATAATGATACCCGCTATACATATACACCTGTGGACTGAATTCTGTACTGTTCTCTATGCATATGAAAAAGTGAATGGTAATCCTCGTGATGCAGTGGTTAAACTGCAGTACTGCAGCCAAAACTCTGCTCATGACCTGCATTCAAACCCAGGAAGCCAGCTGGAAGTTTATTTATTTATTTATTTATTCAATTTTTACCCCGCCCTTATTAGACAGAGTCTACTCAGGGCGGGTTCCATAAAACATCAAATATAAAATACCTGAACAATTAAAATTAAAATGAGACGATTCAAAACAATAATATTAATATTAATAATACTCAAGATGGGAAAAAACCAGAAATTATAATAAAATAAAATCAAATATTGACAGGAGGGAAGGCCTGCCTGAAGAGCCAAGTTTTTAATTGGCTCTTAAAAACACCCAGCGAGGGAGTCAGGTGGATCTCTGATGGAAGGTTATTCCAAAGCCGAGGGGCCACTTCCGAGAAGGCTCGGTTTCTTGTTCTTTCTTTCCGGGCCTCTCTCGGCGTTAGGCCCCTCAGCCATCCCTCCTGGCTATGACGGGTGATTCAGGTAGATCTAGGTGGGAGAAGGCGATCTGCCAGGTATCGAGTTCACTCAGACTTCCATCCTTCTGAGTAGAGACATAAAATATTTTTTTTACTTCTCAAAAAACAAGGGGGGGGAGTTTCTTTTCTGGAAAAAGTTGAATTTTTTGGAAATTTTACATCTCTACTTCTGAGGTCATTAATTGAGTACCCAGCTCGTGCAGGATGGGGGGAGCAATGTGTAGCCTGCATAATTAAATTGTAACCTATCCAGAGAGTGCTTCAAGCACTATAGGACAGTATATAAGCAGCACACTTTAATCCAAGAAATTCCTGGGGTCATTTTCCATCAAACCATGCACGCATCCGGAACGTTCTTGCCTCTTTCTGCAAGAGCAGGGAACTCTGCATACCTAAGAGCCAGGAGATCCCTCATTATGGCACTAGCCAGTTTTTACACTGTGCTGATGCTCTGCGAGATCCCAGCCTAGTCATCAAGGTGCTAAAGGTAAAGGTTCCCCTTGACATTTAGTCTAGTTGTGTCCAACTCTAGGGCGCGGTGCTCATCCCCATTTCCAAGCCGTAGAGCCAGCGTCTGTCCGACGACCGTTTCCGTGGTCACGTGGCCAGACTAGGCACGGAACGCTGTGACCTTCCCACCGAGGTGGTACCTATTTATCTACTCGCATTTTTACATGCTTTCGAACGGCTAGGTTGGCAGGAGCTGGGACAAGCGACGGGAGCTCACTCTGTCGCGTGGATTCGATCTTACGACTGCTGGTCTTCTGACCTTGCAGCCCAGAGGCTTCTGTGGTTTAACCCGCAGCGCCACCCTGTCCCACCCATCAAGGTGCTACTCCCTCCCTTTTTGTTGTTAGAAACAGACTAACACAGCTATGTCTCTGGAAACTGGGACTGTATACAAAAGAGATTCAAATCCCATGTTGCCCTGCTTTGTACAGTAATCAATGTCAGATTTAAGCAAAAGCTACACAGTTTTCGGGGCCTTACCTGATCCCATCATACACTATTCCCTCAAAAGATATGCACAGAGTTTTTTTTTTTACACAGCCTCCACCCCGGAAAAGACTCACACATTTCCTTCCCACACCTCTAAAGGCAGAAGGCAGCTGATGGTTGCCTAACTCCTTCATCAAGGAATCCTCCTGGCCATTCGGCACCATAAGATGAAGAACGCACAGTTTCCCAACCTCTGGAAGCCTTTGGGAATATGACACAGAATGTGATTTTGAGGGAAATCTCATAGCCAGTCTCCTGATTTATGGTTGCAACCAAACACTCCTTTTGCACAAGGCCATCGCATGAAACTAAAACAGAAGGGACCCTCAATCTGATTGCAAGTGCAGAAAGCCATTCTACTGAACCCCAATTTTTCTGCTTCAAAGCTTTATTGTTTTGCAAAAACAAAGTTCACTAATTCCTCCAAATCACTTCTACATAAATGCTTCTCAAACACTAGCCAAAGCCTTGTTGCTTAGCTTAGCAAATCACCTTAGAGTTGGTCCACTGCATCAACGGGGATACGGTGAGTCAACTCCTCTGTAAGTTCCACTGATTCAAATGGGCCTACTCTAACTATGACCTACTTTGCTAAAGTAAGTCAAGGTTAAAGTAGGTCCATTTGCATCAATGGAACGTATGGAGGAGTTGACTAACCACATCCAATAGGCCTACTTTAGTGCAACTTAGTACACTGAACAATAGGAATTTTAGCTACTCTCTCTAACTTCCTCCCATCCAAGAAAGATCAATGCCAAACCAGACCCAGGTTACCTTATTTTTCCCCTCATTTTCTCAGCCAACTCTAGCCTTTTAACTTCCTTCCCTGCAATAAACAGCCATTGCAGCCTCTTCCATCTCTCCACCATCATTCGGCAATATTAAAGTTTTTTTAGACTACAGTCCTTGTTTCAAGCTCTGGATCCTCTCCTACCTCCTGGGCCCTCAGTGGCTTAGGAATCTGGCTACAGAACCAAAGGTTGAGAGTCAGGTGCCCCACTATTCCTCCTTGACAGGAGGTGGACTCAATGCTCTATAGCAGTGGTCCCCAACCTTAGGTCTCCAGATGTTTTTGGACTACAACTCCCAGAAGCCTTCACCACCACCTCTGTTGGTCGGGATTTCTGGGGGTTGAAGTCCAAGAACATCTGGAGACCCAAGGTTGGGGACCACCGCTGTATAGGGTCCTTTTCAGTCCTGCAATTCTAAGATGAACTGCTGAACAGCTCAGTAGTTTAGGTCACTGGCTGCAGTGCCAGAGGTTGGGAATTTGATTTCCCACGGTGCCTCCTTGATAAGGGCTGGACTTGATGATCATAAGAACGTAAGAGGAGCCCTGCTGGATCAGGCCAAGGGCCCATCTAGTCCAGCTCCCTGTATCTCACGGTGGCCCCACCAGATGCCTCTGGGAGCGCACAAGACAACGAGAGACCTGTCTCCTGATCCCTCTCCCCTGCATCTGGCCTTTGGAGGTCCCTTCCTTCTAAGCCTGGAGATTATCCCCATCATGGCTTGTCACCTGCAATGGACTTTTCATCCAGAAATCTGTTCAATCCACTTTTCAAGGCATCTAGGCCAGATGCCATCACCACATCCTGTGGCAAGGAGTTCCACAGACTAACAACATGCTGGGTCAAGAAATATTTTCTTTGGTCTGTTCTCACTCTCCCAACACTCCATTGGAGTGGATGTCCCCTGGTTCTGGTATTGTGTGAGAAAGAAAATAGCTTCCCTCTATCCACTTTATCCATCCCCTGCATCACTTTATACGTCTCAGGCGCCTTTTCTCTAAAGAGCCCCAAACGCTGTAGCCTGTCCTCATAAGGGAGGTACCCCAGCCCCGTCATCATTTTAGTCGCTCTCTTCTGCACCTTTTCCAATTCCACTCTGGCTTTTTTGAGGTGCGGTGATCAGAACTGTACGCGAAACTCCAGGTGTGGCCTGATCCATAGCTGTGCAGTTCTAAGATGATGCTGATGATAATGATGACCTTTCTTTCTGCCATAAAAGCACATTGCTACCTAATGTGCCTTCTTGCCAGGGGCTAGACTCGATGGTCCATAGGGTCCCTTCCAGCTCCGCAGATCAGAGATTATTATTATTATGGAGGCTGCAATATTTGCAAGAGGGAAGACAGAACTCTACTGAGCTGATTCTTGCTGTGAATTTCTAGAAAGAGGTTTCAGATAGGCAAGAAAACGGCATCATTTTTTTGGAAATACTAATTGTACTTTTAATTGTCTGGGAGTATGGTATAGCGCTTTGAACTACTTATCAAAATATAATAATAATAATAATAATAATAATAATAATAATAATAATAACAACAACAACAACAACAACAACAACAACAACAACAACAACAACTATTATTATTATTATTATTATTATTATTATTATTATTATTATTATTATTATTATTGTGTACCGTCAAGTCAATTCTGACTTCTGGCAAGCCTTTTCAGGGTTTTCTAGGTAGACAACACTTTTCCCTTTCCCTTCTTCTGGGGGTGCTCTGGAGCTATACAGCTTGCCCAAGGTCACACAGGCTGGCTCTATTCACAGGAGGCACAGTGGGGAACTGAACTCCCAGCTTCTGGCTTCCCAGTCAGATGCCGAACTTATTGAGCTACCCAGCCACCGCAGTAAAATATTAGGAAAAATCAGACAGAGAAAGCAAACAAAAATATTTTCTCCTTGTGATTCCCTGAAGTTTGATGTCACTTATGTTCCCAATTTTTTTCCCTGCAAATCAGACGGCAGTATGTCATTCCTGGGAGATTTCAGTAGTCTTGGCAAGGAACCTATACGTCTGTTTTGTTGTTGTTGTTTTGTTTTTTGTTTGGCCATCAGTTAGAAAAGGACAGTGATCTGAGGAGAATATCATGAGAATCTAGGTTGGACGAAAATAAATGATTTTGTAAAAACATCAGATGATTTTAAATCATGATTTAAATTTAATAAGCCATTTTTTATTTAAATCGTGATTTTAAATGTTTGACTTAAATCAAATCCATCCTGCCAGAAGCCTCTCTATGCATCACAAAATGTCATTATTTAAACTTAAGTATATGCACCAGCCATATACGTGACAACTTTACATGCTTCTCCTGTCCGCATCTGGTTCTCTCACATTAATGCTAATTACATAAACAGCATCAAGGGCAGAACTTACCAGTAGAAAAACTATTACTGTGCCTGATTTGCATGTTATGCACATTAGGCTGCCCACATCTGGAGCACTAGAACATGGCCAGTTGCAACCTTGCGAAATGTCTTATTAGGGTTTTCTTCTCACCCTTCCAGATGTGCTGCTGATCAATCGCAGAGCAGCAGCAGAGCTTAAGAAGACTATATGGACTTGGGATGTGCCATTCGGATTTTCTGGACTGCAACTCCCACAATTCCACTAAAATTCCCTAAGGCATAATTCTGGGAGTTCCAGCTTACATCCCAATACTTACAGACACCTATATACTTTGCTCACCTGAATCATGGCCTAATCCTCAGAGGCTGGATGGTAGTGAGGCCTCATTTCCTGCTGCAATGTTTTCTGGGAGTGGTGGAGCCACCCGGTCCAGGAAGCACTGTGGCAGGAATACCCATCCGAACACCTTCCAGCGTCTGAAGGTGAGGCCTTGACTGTGCGCAGTCCCGATCCTGGTGGCAGTGATCCAGAGGGGATTTATTTTAAAAAGGAAGGCCTCTTCCCTCCATGTCTTAAGGTTCTCAAAGAGATTCCCCAGGGCAAAAGGGAGCCTTGGAATCTGAAAGGAAGCTTTCAGTTATTTTAAATTAAATACTCCTGGCACCCAGTCTGGGTTATGCCAACACAAAGTCACGCGCCAAGATTTTGCCCAGCATGTCCATTAAACCAGTGCCTTGATGTCTAGGACCAAAATCCAACAGGAAAAAAAAAGCCACACCCTAAAAACAATTATGCAGTGCTTCTTCCTAGTCCTGGGAGCAGTTCTTCACATAATTAGCCACAGCGATGTGCAACTGGTTGTGCAAAAGGAGATGCTTCTACAGCAGGTGGTTTCCAAGCTTGGGTCCCCAGATGTTCTTGGACCACAACTCCCCGAAACCTTGGCCAGTACAGCGTGTGTCAAAGGCTTCTGGGAGTTTTAGACCAAGAACATCTGGGGACCGAAGGTTGCTTTAACTCCCTCGGGAAACTGGCTTTATGCAGTTATAAAAGCAAATAGGATTATGGCCTAGATATTTCCCCCTTGTCCTCCCACACGTATGTTCCTGTGTAGAACGAAACTGCTGATACAAGCAGGCAATAGCTATGACAGAACCAGGACAAGGTTTATTTGAAATTCATTAAATACATCTAAGAAGAAAAAAACAAGGTGCCATTGAGAAGACAATATTGCTCCCGCTCCGCTAGGCTTTTAGATCAGCCAACATTTATTCTCAAGTTACCACCACCTCTGGAATGCAGAAACCCTCCCCATATTCAGTTGGTGCAGAGCTACTGGCATGCCTCAAGTAACAGACTGCGTGGGCACCTGAATGTCTAATGTGCACGCCCATTCTGGAAGTCATTTGGAACAAACCGTGCAAAGTACTTCCTGCAGTGAGCAAGGCTTGGACGCGATGGCCTTATAGACCCCTTCCAACCCACATTATTCTATGATTTATCCGACAGAAGTAAGCACATGAAAAAAGACATCAAATAATGTGTAGTATGGGCATTGTAATGTTCAACTACCAGAGAAAAGGAAGAGATGGAAAGCAGCAAGAAACTGAAGTAATAAATCCCATATGGTGCCCAAAAAAGTCATTTTGGTAAGCCGCAACAATCATGAACTGATTCTGTGTATGTGTGAGTTTTAAATGAAAGTTATTTTATTTGCTTTTCGCTTTTTATAAATCAAAGGCTGTAGCGTGTCCCGTAAAATAGGTCATGCTTCGCTGATTTCTCTACCTCCGTAAGAGCTAAGATTTCTCTCTCTTTCCCCCCCAAATCTCTCTACAAGAAAGATGGCACTCAAATGATTATAGAATGCAAGCCGGGCTAAGCTTGGATAGTTCCCCATGCCTTCATCCTGACAATATGGGAGTTCAGCCTGAATGTTTCAGCCCATCTTTTTCTGAAAACAATTCTCAGAACTGCTGTAATTCTACCCAAATTTGACCCTGCAGACACAAATTACAATCTTTCCAGTGTTTGGCAACCTCCCTGCTCTTGCAAATTCAAGACAGAGAGCAAGAACAGGACATTTATCAGACGTGGAACACTGCCATTAATTGCCCCTGAGCAGCATTCATTTTGACAGGTCACCAGCAGCATGGGACTATTCCTAATATTGCACGTAGAGTTTGGGTTACAAAAGACACCATCCCAGTCTAACATAAGACAACCAAACATTGTGCAGGAGGAGCCTTGTGGCACAGTGGTTAAACTGCAGTACTGCAGCCAAAAATCTGCTCACGACCCAGGTTCAATCCCAGGTAGCCGGCTCAAGGTTCACTCAGCCTTCCATCCTTCTGAGGTCAATAAATTGAGTACCCAGCTCGTGCAGGGTGGGGTGTGTGTGCAATGTGTAGCCTGCATAACTAAATTGTAAACTACCCAGAAAGTGCTTCAAGCACTATGGGACAGTATAGAAGCAGCACCCTTTAATCCAAGAAAGCTCCTGGGATCGTTTTCCATCAAACCATGCACGCATCCAGAACTTTCTTGCCTCTTTCTGCAAGAGCAGGGAACTCTGCATGCCTAAGAGCCAGGAGGTCCCTCATTGTGGCACTAGCCAGTTTTTACAATGTGCTGATGCTCTGCGAGATCCCAGCCTAGTCATCAAGGTGCTACTCCCCGCTTTTTTGTTGTTAGAAACAGACTAACACAGCTATGTCTCTGGAAACTGGGACTGTATACAAAAGAGATTCAAATCCCATGTTGCCTTGCTTTGTACAGTAATCAATGTCAGATTTAAGCAAAAGCTACACAGCTTACAGGGCCTTAAATGATCCCATCATACACTATTCCCAGGCAATGTGTAGCCTGCGTAATAAAATTGTACACCACCCAGAGAATGCTTTAAGCTCTATGGAGTGGGATCTACATAAGCAGCTTTCTTTCTTTCTTTCTTTCTTTCTTTCTTTCTTTCTTTCTTTCTTTCTTTCTTTCTTTCTTTCTCTCTTTCTTTTTCTTTCTTTCACTTTTGCTTTGCACCCAAAATGAACCAGTTTCATCTTGTACAGGTGTTCGTGACAGCCTGCACTCTACGAAAGCTTAAACCAAACAAAATGTGTCATCTTTCAGACGCCACAAGCCTCTTGGCTGATTTTGCTAATATAGCCACTGCCATGAGAAGCCCACTCGACTGGTGGATAAACTC
The DNA here is from genome assembly GCA_037013535.1 of Intellagama lesueurii. Lineage (NCBI taxonomy): Eukaryota > Metazoa > Chordata > Lepidosauria > Squamata > Agamidae > Intellagama > Intellagama lesueurii. The sequence continues at coordinate 6,473,777 of JBAJHW010000001.1, read as the reverse complement.
ATGAACAAAAGACCAGCTGGCTGGCGTTTATCCACATTTACCCATGTGGATGCAACCATATGTCTCCAGGTATTGCAAGTGTTACTGGGGAACCCTCTTCAGTTATTAAGACCTAGATGGGGTGGCTTGGTTTTCCACAATGCGTGTGTGTGTGTGACAATCCTTTTCTTTCCAACAGATGTATTTCAGTCTTGTCAAAAGAATGCATAAAAATCACTTGGCTTCCAGTATCCCTGGTTGCAGGGGAATGTTTGCAAGGAGAGAAATGTTTCTTTTTTAGATGGAGCTAACGGTGGCATTTGCTTAGAACAGAAGCAGCAGCAAATGCTAAATCAGATGGGAGCAGAGACAAGCAAAATAACTGACGGCTTTCTGGTATGAAAAATAAAACAGAGGCCAATTTTATCCAGTATCACTTTTCTCTTAACAGGCGATACCCATTATTCTCTGCATGTTCTAATCTGAGAGGGAGGATTAAAAGGAATTAAAACCTAGCATTCTGCCAAGGTCTCAGAAAAAATTTCCTACTGTGAGAGGCATTTCATCTCTCAAACCCCTAAATGACAGAGAACATTTGAAATCACACACGAAAACCCACAACAGGCTAATTGCCCACCGCGTTACCATAGAACAGACACAGAAAACAGCATATATACAGGTACACAGGGCTGTAGACTACTGTGTGAAAAGGCCAATGGGCAAGCTTACTGAAAATTATGGACACTGCACTTCAACACATCTGGGGACCACCCACACTGGGGAAGGCTGAGCTAAGCAAAATATTTGGGTTTTATAACACACATTCCTTGAAAACGCCCACAACAGTTCTGTGTAACTTGAAAGCTTCCACATCCAACTTGTTCAGCACCATTTGGGTCCTGCCACACTTCTTCCATATCAAGAGGTGAAAACAAAAAACAAATGCACCAACTACTAAAGATATAAATGCAAAACACATCCTAACGGGAGACCATTTAATCTTTGCGAGGCATCAGGTGGGATCAGGAAATGAGTGTCTGTCTTATTTAAGAGGATGGGCTTCATCCAGAATGTCCCTTCCACAAACAGAGCGAATTCGTACATTCTTGAAGGGACTAAAATGCAGCAAAGGAAAAACAAAATGAGGTTTGTAATTTTCCCAGGTTCACGATCCCTCTTCCGATCCTCCCTTCACTGCCTCTCGCCTTCATGGAACAGGGAGCAGGTACTAGAGGCTGTAAAGGGTAGAAGAAATCAGCAAAAATAACCTCTTCCATTTCTATCTTCCCGCTCTGAACACATCTGACCGGATCTGATTTTGGAAGCTAAGAAGGATTAGGCCCAATGAGCACCTAGATGGAAACCATCACAAATTTCATAGGAAGGGTTAAGAGTAGTATCTACTAGATAGTAGGGGACGTGGTGGCTACTACTAGACGTGGTGGTACTACTAGATAGTAGGGGACGTGATGGCGCTGCGGGTTAAACCACAGAAGCCTCTGTGCTGCAAGGTCAGAAGACCAGCCGTCGTAAGATCGAATCCACGCCACGGAGTGAGCTCCCGTCGCTTGTCCCAGCTCCTGCCAACCTAGCCGTTCGAAAGCATGCAAAAATGCGAGTAGATAAATAGGGACCACCTCGGTGGGAAGGTCACGGCGTTCCGTGTCTAGTCGCGCTGGCCACGTGACTACGGAAACGGTCTACGGACAAACGCTGGCTCTACGGCTTGGAGACGGGGAATGAGCACCGCGCCCTAGAGTTGGACATGACTGGACTAAATGTCAAGGGGAACCTTTACCTAAGAGTAGTATGCAAGTTGGTCTGGATCCTGGGAAGATGCTGCCCGTCAGAGTTGATCGTACTGGTCTAGATAGACCAAAGGATCCGACTGGGTAGCAGAACATTTCCCACACTTCACTTCCACCATCATGTGCACAAAGCTAAAGCCTTTTACATTTCAAGGTATTCATCAAAAAGACCAACTATGGGGAAACTTTGTTTTTGAAACCATATCCTCTACTTTAAATCCGTTTGTACAGTAACAGCTCCTCTAAAGCTCCTGCTAAAAGGTCGCCAGAAGTAGAATAATGAGCTGTCTACTGGAAATTTGTATTTGTACCCATTTTCATATATATATGCGCTCATGCACGCATGCGTGCACGTGTGTGTAGCAACACCACCCTAAAGCACAACAGAAGAACACCAAAGAACTTTAATAAGTAATAGTTATCAGAACACCTAGTACTCAGTGACAAGCCAAGATAAAAATAATTCAGCACTGCAGGGAACATGTAAAAAAAAAAAAGAATCAGACAAACCCTCAATTAGAGAGATTGAATGCTTGACAAAAGGTTGCGCACATTCCCCAGGTTGCTAAGTGTTAAGAAGCACAGACGCAGAAGCATAGTTCCTGTATATATATTTTTTCTTTAAGCAAACATGGTATGTCTCCAATATTTTCTGCAGAGTGGATTGGTTCGACTTTAGTTCATTTATGAGGCAACTTAAAAATATCATGAAAGCTGGGTTTTACAGACTTACAAATTGGCTGCCACGGGCCATTGCAGTGAAATAAAAGCATCGATCCAAATTACTTGGGAGTCATCTAGGAACTATTTAGATCAGATGACCAAAAGATCACCCTGGGACAAGCATTATGCTTCTTGCAGTGGCCAAATTATAACTCCCTGCCGTCCAGTCAATTCTGAATTATGGAAACCCTTTCCAGAATTTTCTAAGTAGAGAATCCTTAGAAACAGCTTCCCATTCCCTTATTTTGGGGGCACTCTGGGATTGTGCAGCTTTCCCAAAGCTACACAGGCTGGCTATTCTCCCAGAAGATACAGTGGGGAATTGAACTCCCAACCTCTGGCTCTGTAGCTAGATAGCTAAACCACTGGGCTTTCCAGTTAGCCACAGTGCCCAAACGATGCCTCTAAAAAGCCCCTTTGTTGCTTCCCAGTAAGTACGATGTCTCTGAATATAACACAATCATTATGATCAATGTGTGTACTCTCTGGGAAATTGAAGGGTATCATTATATCATCCACCACACAAACAGAGGGTTGAAAATTATCTCAGTACTCATCAGACCCTGTAAGACTGCAGCTCCTTACATCACACTGACAGGTTGTCTGCCACACCTTTTCAACTACAATCCCCATCATTTCTGACCATTGATCATCCTGTCTGTGGCTGAGAGGAGTTATAGTCCAAGACACCAGGAGGAGATCAGGATAGACAAGGCTGTTCTTAACCCTGACGGGAACAATCTACCCTTGGATTCTACACAATCTGATTAATTTACCGCATTTTTCCGTGTATAAGACACCCCCATGTATAAGACCCCCTCCTTTTCTAACCCAAAATTTCTTTCTTTGCAAGAAAGTGGAGGGGGAAAGCGATTCCTGCTTTCCCCCTACATTTTCGTTGCAAAAATCAGCTTTCCCCCTCCACGTTTTGCAAAGAAAATGGAGGGGGAAAGCGATTTCTGCTTTCCCCCTACGTTTTCGTTGCAAACATTTATATATATATGACCCTGTTGTCCTTACCCGCAAGGTTAAGGTTTAAGAACAGAAAGGAAGGGAAAAGAGGGAATGAAAAGATGAAATGAAAGAATGGGTCACAAGCAGATCTTGCCAAAAAAAGGAGAAAAATATCTGAGAGAAGAACATAGCAGCACTGCCTGGGGAAAGCTGATTTTGGCATGGGGATCATCCACTACTGTGTAAACACATGGCATGCTTACATAATTCTGCAAGAGAATTCAATCCAGCGTGTGGCAAGACCTGTGAATCAACAACAGACAGGCTTGAATTGCAGGAAGGACAATCCCAGATGGCTAAACATAAAACCTCAAAGTCGTCAAAGAGTTCAGCGCTCTGTCCAATACTTATCAATTTGTCTCTGGAAGGCAATGCGTTCACGCCAAACCTTCACCCCAGAATTCTTCAGACTGTCGCACTGCGGAAGGGAATCCGCTCAATCCTACTTTGATGCCTCTTTGGTGGAACAGCTTCTCCAAGACTTCCCCACCTTCCCATGAGAGCCGACGGAAGATGCAGGGAGAGGAAATTGTACTCTCCCCTGTTCTTACTATTTGTTGTTGTTTAGCCGTTTAGTCGTGTCCGACTCTTTGTGACCCCATGGACCAGAGCATGCCAGGCCCTCCTGTCTTCCACGGCCTCCCGGAGTTGGGTCAAAGTCATGTTGGTCGCTTCGATGACACTGTCCATCCATCTCGCCCTCTGTCGTCCCCTTCTCCTCTTGCCTTCACACTTTCCCAACACCAGGGTCTTTTCCAGGGAGTCTTCCCTTCCCATGAGATGGCCAAAGTATTGGAGCCTCAGCTTCAGGATCTGTCCTTCCAGTGAGCACTCAGTTCTTACTATTAGGAGGATGGAATTACTTGCAGTTCCACAACTTCCCAGGCTGTTTCTTCGAGGGTGCAACCACGACCACATTTTTCCTATCCTTTCCTCTAGACTGCAATCCTACATATAACTAAGAAGAAGGAAGGCCCACTGAACTCAATGGGTGTTTGTTCCGAGTAGACATGAATAGGTTCTGACTGTTCAACCCCAATTCTGGTTAGTTAACAGAAAAGACAGGAGTATGGCCACCTGGTGATACCCAGAAGGGGGAGCCCAAGGGGACTGGATTCTGCCCGAGAGCCTAAGGTTCCACACTAGTCCCAGTGATATGGTAAAGGACAAGCAGATGATGCCATGATTTGCCTAAGTCAGTGGTAGCAACGAGAAAACAGATAACAGCAACAGCAGCTGGCAACGATGGTAGCAAAAAAGCAGAAGGTCCACTGATGGTCTATGGGCCAGAGGTCCTAAAAAGCCTGTAGCTGGCATCCGCCATAGAATCATGGAATAACTGAGTTGGAAGGGGCCGTCAAATCCAAACATTGCCCTGCTCAATGCAGGAATCGAGATGAAAGTAGATCTGTCAGAAGGTTGTTCAATTTTCTCTTGAATGCCTCCAGCACTGGAGCGCTCACGACCTCCTGAGGTCACTGATTTCATTGTCGTACTGCTCTAACAGTTTGGATACTTTTCCTGATATTCAGTCTAAATCTGGCTTCCTGTAGCTTGGGCCCATTATGATGTGTCTTGCTTTCTGGGATGATCGAGAACAGGTCCTGCCCCTCTTCTGTATGACAGCAAAAAGCAAAGCAAAGCATGCTGCTTATATACCACCCCATAGCACTTCAAGCACTCTCTGGGCGGTTTACAATTATGCAGGCTACACATTGCCCCCCTCCCCCAGTGAGCTGGGTACGCATTTTACCAACCTCGGAAGGATAGAAGGCTGAGTGAACCTTGAGCCGGCTCCCTGGGATTGAACCCCGGGTCATGAGCACAGTTTTGGCTGCAGTACAGCCGTTTAACCACTGCGCCACGAGGCTCTACAGCCTTTCAAGTATTTGAAAAGTGCTATCATATCAAAGTGCCATCCTCTCCATCATCTGCTCATGAGCTTCTGGCTGGCTGCTCTTGCAGAAGGAAGGAGAGATGAGGCAGACTCTGGTCTGACTTGGCAAACCAGCGCCTCTGAGTGTATGCCAAGAGCAACAGTATGTCAACAGCAGGAACAACACATCCAGCTGTTCAGCTGCACTTTCTAGAATGCACAAGCCATCACAATGGCAATTTACATATGCAAAGCTCAGAGGGCTACAGTTTCTAGAATCCCTCAATCAGCATCCTAGCCAAGAAGGGGGGGGGAAGGATTTTTCGAAGCTCTGCTAGCATTCAAGAGGCATTCTCTCCTGATTTGCATCTAAGAAAGAGGTGGCTGGCAAAATCCATCTCACCAAGAACTTTTGGACTTTACATCTAAGAGTAACTTTCCTGGCAAAATCCATCTTGCCATAAACTTTTGGACTTTTAAATTATTCTACTGGTACAAGCCCAATGAAATGGTGTTTGAGCCATGAAAACTCACTTATTCTATCATGATTTTTTTAGTGATTTATAAAGGTACCGCCTATTCTTGCATTTGTATTTTATTTTGTATGGACCACTCCCTTTGCTTCAATGGAATTAGGAGGATACCAAGAAATAGCCACCTCCATCTCTTTACCAACAAGAAGACACATGGTTTCTCAATATTAGCGGAGGAGGGTTGCAAAAACTAGGTAATATTATTTTGACTTTAATCTGACCCCAACTGGTTAAATTTAGTGAGTTTACTAAATTATCATCCCAATTCCCAGATGGAGGTCTTGAGTTTTCTGTGTCACACACACCCCCCGGCCAAACAGAAACATGTCCGTTTCAAAGAAAGGCCAAATGGGGAGGTGTGTGTGTGCATATGGCCTGTTTCTTTATTTGAAGAACTGGGGCGTGACATCCAATCCACAGCTTCCTCGGCTGTAACCTTAAAACAGCAACCACAGTTTCCTTCACCTCTCCTGATTCACATCTAAGAAAGACGCACCTGGCAAAATCCATCTTGCCAATAACTTTTTGGACTTTAAGTTCTTCTGCTGTTACAAACCCAAAGAAATGGTGTCTGATCCATAAAATTCACTTATTGTGTGATGGTTTTTTTAGTGGCCTGTAAAGGTATTTCTTATTCTTGCATTTGTATTTTATCTTGGAAGGCAGAAGATTTGGGACATCAACCAACAAGCACCAACAAGATCGCATTTTCCTATCCCGGCAGAGACCCACTGACAATACCATTGATGGGTTTTTTTAGTGGCCTGTAAGGATTCTGGCAGGTGTAGTTTATAGAGTAACTTCTCCAAGCTTTTGATTCTTTCCTATCCCGGCAGAGACCCACTGACAATACCATTGATGGGTTTTTTTAGTGGCCTGTAAAGGTATTTCTTATTCTTGCATTTGTATTTTATCTTGGAAGGCAGAAGATTTGGGACATCAACCAACAAGCACCAACAAGATCGCATTTTCCTATCCCGGCAGAGACCCACTGACAATACCATTGATGGTTTTTTTTAGTGGCCTGTAAAGGTATTTCTTATTCTTGCATTTGTATTTTATCTTGGAAGGCAGAAGATTTGGGACATCAACCAACAAGCACCAACAAGATCACATTTTCCTATCCCGGCAGAGACCCACTGACAATACCATTGATGGTTTTTTTTAGTGGCCTGTAAAGGTATTTCTTATTCTTGCATTTGTATTTTATCTTGGAAGGCAGAAGATTTGGGACATCAACCAACAAGCACCAACAAGATCGCATTTTCCTATCCCAGCAGAGACCCACTGACAATACCATTGATGGGTTTTTTTAGTGGCCTGTAAAGGTATTTCTTATTCTTCTTATTTGTATTTTATCTTGGAAGGCAGAAGATTTGGGACATCAACCAACAAGCACCAACAAGATCGCACTTTCATCTCTGGGATTCTTAACCCATCAAAGCAAACAAAAGTTTGCATCCAAGCACCACAAACTGGTGCTCAGCCTGATAAATTATAACCAAGTCCTTTTAAACCAACCAAACAAGGAGCCAGTTGCAACAACATCTAAATACAGGGTTTTTGCAACTCGACGCGGCCCTTATCCTTGCTGTGTCTGATGATTTTTAAATCCTCAGGATCCCCAGTTTTTTTAAAACAAACACTGACGCCCACACATACCCCACCCCATGTTATCTGGTTCTAATCAGTCGAAACTTTTCCGCAGCAGGCCGTCATTTGATGTCACTGCTAGCGATTACAAACCCAATGGAACTACAAACAGATAGGAAGAGAAATCGGCATGAGCTAAAATGGAAAGGCAGTGAGGTCAAAAGAGGGGGTGTGGAGGCAAAATAAAGCAAGAAAAGGAGGACTGATAAGAGGAGAAAAAGCATCTCTTTATACTCCACATCTCCAGTTCACCAAAGCTGCTATCAAATTAAACTCATTAGTCTTCCAGAACAGCGTTCCCCAACCTTTTCCGGTCCGCAGACCGGCTGGGGAAGACGGGGCACAGACCCCTGCGCAAGCGCGCGCGCCCGCATGGGCAGCACACCGCCATTTGCGCATGCGCACGGGCGCACACGGGCCCGTACGAGCGCACGACACCATTTGCGCATGCGCAAATGCCAGCACGCGTTTGTGCGGGCCCGCGCGCATGCGCAAATGTCAGCGTGGCACTCGTGCGGGCATGCCGGAGCGCGCGCGCAGGCGCAAACGGGCAGCACAGAGGTGAGTGTGTGCGGGGGGTGGCGGCGGGAGGTCTCTCTCGGCGGCCCGGTCTGGCCCACGCCACGGACCAGCACCGGGCCGCGGACCGGGGGTTGGGGAACGCTGTTCCAGAAGACTCCTTTCTGCAGCAACAAAATAACACAGCTTGTCGGCACCAGCAGTCATGCTGACTAGAGGATTCTGGCAGGTGTAGTTTAAAGAGTAACTTCTCCAAGCTTTTGATTCTTTCCTATCCCGGCAGAGACCCACTGACAATACCATGTGCAATAATACTCTGTAACACAGAGATGGGAAGGCCTGGAAAAAAAATGGAGGGGGGACAGTTTTTTCCCCCATTTTTTTTCCAAAGCCATTTTTTTGTTTTCCAGAAAATTTGAAAAAAAAAAACACAGTGTGGAATATGTTCTTTTAGAATGATATGATATTCAAACTATATAACATGAAGACCTTAATGAAAGACTTCTGAGACTTTATGCATTTAAGTTCTCTGAGTTACTCACACAACATAGGATGGGTTTTCTGCCAGAAGTGACTGAGGCTACAACAAGCTGGTGTAAGCCTGACGCAATTACACCACTAAACTTATTATTGGATGCAAGAATATCTCTCAAGGCACTGGGAGTGGGCCACTGCTTTTGCACACTCAGAGAGATCTGATCATGGGGCAGGAGATAGAAGGAAGAGTCAGACAAGATAAAACTGCTGGATACTTCAGGAGTTTAGGCATCAGAGCTGGGAGTTCAATTCCCCGCTGTGCCTCCTTGACAGGGGCTGGATTTGATGATCCATAAGGTCCCTTCCAATTCTGTGGTTCTAAGATTATTAAATTATTAAACCTGCAGAAGGACTGGAAAAATTGCAAATAGGGAGGATCAAGAAATTTTCATGCTCACAATATTTTACACCCAACACATCCCTGGAATAGGTAATATTTTATTTGGGGGGGGGGGGGGGAATGCAGTGGAAAGAAGAGGAATAACATACTTACCAAAGTGGAATAAAAACCAATGATTTAAAAAAACACCAAATTGACTTAAATCATGATTTAAATTTTTTTTAAATCATTTTTTCATTCAAATCATTTAAAAAAAATTAAATCATGATTTAATCCATCCTGATACATACAATATTAACTCAGCTCTTTGCTAGCTTTTGCACAAGTCCCAATCATTACTCGGTCTAGACTCCTTTAGAGAGGAACAGACAGAAAAGCAAACATGTTTAAAGTTACTGAGACCTTTGAACCCAAAAACCGCTTGCAAGGGGACACGATGGAGGTCTTCTCAAAAACAAATACCAAGACCAACTGTTTGGTGAGGCAAGAACGGGTCTTCTGAGTAGCAAACGGTAGTGCCCTTTATAATTTTCACACCTTGGCTTTAACCTGGTTTGGCAAACAGCCAGCTTCCAAAGCTACCTATGCTGCTTTCAAACCATTCAAAAGATCTGCTGGAAAACGAATTTCACATAACTCCCAAACTTGTAAACAGGACGGCTTTGTGCCTAAGAACAAACCTCTATGGGCCAGAAGACATTTTGAAAGAAATGTTTCTTGTTAATCATCCTGTATTCCTCTACAATGAGAATATGGCTATGAAAATATGCCTGAACAATCCTGATGGGTGCTCTCTAACTCCCCCAACAACACTTCCTCACATCCCTCCACAAGCAGACAAAGACCGAAATTAACAATTTCGCCTCAGGTACATGAAAAGAGAGTCAGCAGTGACTGGCAACAACATGACAGAGGAGAGGAATATTTAGGGAAGACTGCGATGTTTTAAGAAGACATCAAGAAGAGGTGGCAAGAATACACAGAGGAATTATACCAGAAAGATCTGGATGTCCCGGACAACCCAGATAGTGTGGTTGCTGACCTTAAGCCAGACATCCTGGAAAGTGAAGTCAAGTGCTTCTTGGGAGGAAAGCGATGACAAACCTAGACAAAAAAGCAAAGACATCACCTTGCCGACAAAGGTCCGCATAGTCAAAGCTATGGTTTTTCCAGTAGCGATGTATGGAAGTGAGAGCTGGACCATAAAGAAGGCTGACCGCCGAAGAATTGATGCTTTTGAATGGTGGTGCTGGAGGAGACTCTTGAGAGTCCTCTGGACTGCAAGGAGAACAAACCTATCCATTTTGAAGGAAATCAACCCTGAGTGTTCACTGGAAGGACAGATCCTGAAGCTGAGGCTCCAATACTTTGGCCATCTCATGAGAAGACTCCCTGGAAAAGACCCTGGTGTTGGGAAAGTGTGAAGGCAAGAGGAGAAGGGGATGACAGAGGACGAGATGGTTGGACAGTCTCACCGAAGCGACCAACATGAATTTGACCCAACTCCGGGAGGCAGTGGAAGATAGGAGGGCCTGGCGTGCTCTGGTCCATGGGGTCACGAAGAGTCAGACACGACTTAACGACTAAACAACAACAACAAAGTTATGTCTTAAGTGTAGGGGAAGAAGGGTCACAAGGAAGGCATAGCGAAGGTCCTCCAGGAAGTTCTGCTGGAGGCGCAGCACACACACACCCATCACTTGACCAAGAGCCCGATTCAGTGAAAGGCAGTTTATAATATGCTTGCCCTTCCTTATGTCCTTGAAAGGCTGGAAGATCAACGTTTTTCACAGCAAAATACAAAAATGAAATTAAGAGAAAGCACTATCGACAAAGAAACTATAGATTAAAAAAAATCAGGTCTAAACTGTGGCAAAGTAAAGCATTATCATGCAGCAACATAATAAAACACCAGTTTATATGAAAGTTCTAAGTTTAGAAGCCCTGTTTATTCAATGTCCAGACAACTCAGGATTTCTGATGTGGCACCTTGTTTTCTTTCCTCGGGTGAGGGTGTGCCATACATATGGGCACCATCATCAAAACACCTCCTGTTTCCATCAGCTCATCACTAAATATGGGGAAACAAGAGACTCGTATAAGAACCAAAATGTCTGTCCAGGACATCTGTCCAGGAATTAGCAGTTTTTCAGAGACTCAAGCCACTCAAACAGCACTTTGAGTGGTACTCAGGAAACAGATGATCTGGACACACAAAAAAGGCAAATTCACCATCCTCTCACCGACGTCTGTTTTCAGGACAAACACACTACTGTCATCATCGTCATTGTTTTAGAGCTGAAAGAGACCCTATGGACTACAAAGCTATTAGGAGTGACCGCTCAAATTATCTGCCCTTCTGCTCACATGAAATTCCACCTAGGCATGCACAGAAACAAGCGTTACAGAAATTTACAGCCACTACTTTATTTTTTTTACCAGATAAGAGTCACTCAGTTACCTGCAAATTCCCACAGTTCAAGAGTTCCCTGTGGCCTCCTCAGTCTTACAGACGATTTTCTAAGCTGATGAGAACATCTGTCAGAGACCTTCAAGGAACATGGATATGAAAACGACCAAGAAAACCAGAACACACCAGCAGAAGAACACATTTCCCAACCAGCCATTTCCTGGACTGCGTCATTTGGACCAAGGAGGATCAATAAAGGCTTACCCACAACTTCCAAGATTTTATTTTCATAAAACCCTCCAGCTATGGCATTTATTAACAGAAATAAGGAAAGCATTTCAGATTCCAAAGGAGAGCATTTCAAAGTCAGTTTTTCCCCCCCAGAAAGGTATTTATCACTATGATACAGATTACTCACTAACTTTGGCCAAAATGATCTGCCCATTCCCCTAGCAGCAAATAGTTTTGGTCTAAGAAGTTAATCAGAATCACACAAGAGAAGCAATCAAGATGATTTATAATTTTTCTTTTCTCAGAACTTTGCACATTATAAGCTTGGTACTAGGGATAGTATGTGGGTTTCAAGATACTGAACACGTGTCAATGATGCTGGAGTAACAGGGTTCTCATGGTGACCAGGCACTTTATTCTAAAAACATGAGAGGCCCCAATACAATAGCATTGTTGAAATAAAGTAGGGAACAGGAAAACCGCAATACCAGCGACAGACAATCCTCAAAGGTCCAGGGACTGCACACACCATTCCTTAAACCTTGGAGAACTAGATCCACACCTGCAACCACTCCTCCAAAAAAATTATATTTTTTTAATATATAAAAATAACACAGCCCTCTTGCGCCCTCTGGTGGCCCAAAATATTTTTTTTTAAATACCGATACACGATACAAAATACAACAAAAAAACCCCTATCTCCCCCAGAGGGCATAAAGAGGCTTTTGGGGGCAAATATATTTTTTCTCAAAATATTTTTAACATTTGGGGAGAACTGGAGGAATGCAATTATACACTGCATTCTCTGGGTGCTGTATGTTTTCTAACCTCATGCTGTTTATCCTGCCTTGAGCTCACTGAAGGAAAGGCAGGGTATAATCATCATCATTATCTTAGAACTAAAGGTAATCTAACTAATAAATAATGAATGCACAAATAAATGAAGGAATACTGAAATGAGGGATTTATACTATTCGGGGAACCACTGAAAATAAGGAACGGCCCACTGTCCTATTGGTTCTTCCTTTATTTCTAGAAAGACATACCAGATAGGCTGCATCAAACACTTGAAAAGGCATTTTACAACAGACAGTGAAGTGTCATTGGCCACAAACTAGAAATACAAATACAAACCATAGCAAACAGAATTAGCACTGAAGGTTCGGTGTGTTCAGTACAAAATACTATACCATGTTTAAAACCAGAGACGGAACAAGAGAAATACTTTGCAGGTGTCTCCTGCAATTTCAGGGACATGAGCCATGGTACTGTACAAGATAGATATCCTTCCAATAAGTTAATATTTGGATAAAAATTAAAAGTTAAGAGATAAAAATGTACAATACAATCTGGGCCCTGTTTCTATATGTTTCCTAGAAGGGCGCAAATCACACTGGGCGAGTGTAAAGGAGTGGTGCTGACTTTTTAATGATTGCTCCTTATATAAGGTTCTATTTCTGCTGCCATGTGTTTACTAAGAACCCAATGAAAGCCATTGATAAAACAGTGTCATGCAGCAGTCGGTTTGAGCTAGGGACGCGATAACAGTACGACGGGTGAATGAGGTTCTTTCACCGCAGAGCTGTTTGGAAAGCTCTCAAGAATAATCCCTTCCCTTCTCGTACTCAGTATCCCAAACACACCCAGTCCCCAAAGGAAAAGATTGGCCATTTATTAAAAAGGAAACACACTGCAGAGAACTTGCCAGTTATGATTTCAAGGGTCAAGTTCATAGCGGGTAATGTTCCAAAAGACTTGCAAAGTTTATGGTAGAAACAAGTGCATAACAGAAGGCCGGGGGGGGGGGGGGGGAGACAAGACTGAAGAAGTAAGAGTCGGATTATACTTAGGAAAACTATAAACTGCCCGAGAAACACTGCAATTTACTGTCTACTGCCTTAGAGTTGCACTCGTACACTATCATCAGCTATCACATCAAGGATCAGCACTTGGGTTTGGCCTCTGAAAAGGGGTTCATTATCCACATATCATTAGCTTGCAAGCTGTTATCAGAACCTCTAGCTTTCATCTCGGGTTCTGTGTTGGACCGGACCGACACAGGAGACCGCTAGAAGCTCAGAATCGTTGCTTGTCGTCTTCTCCGAAGAAGAATGGCTAATCTAAAAGTGCAAGGTAGCAGTTAAGAGAGCAGGACTGGAAGACGGGAGATCTGTGTTTTGGTCCCCAAGGAGCCAAGAAACTTGCCAGGTCATTACTTTCGGTCTCTCTCAAACTGACCTACCTCACAGGAAGGTCGCTAAGGGCAGGCATGCACACTCCGTTGAGTTCTTTTCGAGAAAAGATGAGAGACAAATGTTATTTGTGTTACGTGCTGGCAAGTTACTTCCAACTTATGGTGACCCTATAGATCAACAACTTCCTTTCCCATTAACATCTCTGCGCAGGTCTTGGAAACTTAAAACCATGTCTTCCTTTACTGAGTCAATCTATCTCCTCTTTTCCTACTGTCTTCAAGTCTTACTAGCATGACTGTCTTTCCAGGAAAGCCATGCCCTTTCGAGATATGTCTAAAGCACAACCGCCTTAGTTTTTTCATATAAATGTAAATGTTGTTGTTGTTACACGTTGTCAAGTTGCCTTTCAACTTATGGAGGCCTTATGAATGAGCACTCTCCAAAATGTCCTGTCCTCAACTGCCCTGCACAGCTCTTGTAAACTCAAGCCTATGACTTCCTTTAGGGAGTGATCCATCTTGTATTTAGTCTTCCTCTTTTCCTGTTATCTTCCACCTTTCCAAGCATTATTGTCTTTTCCAGAGAATCCAGCCTTCTCGTGATGTGCCCCAAAGTAGGACAGCCTCAGTTTCAATATTTTTGCCTCCAGAGATAGGCTTGATTTGATCTAGGACCCACTTCTTTGTCTTCCTGGCAGTCCAGGGTATCCACAAATAGTACATTACAGTAAATCTGCAAATTTATTATAAATGTAAATAGTAACTAAAAAATTATTATCTTCATCATGCCAGAAATAGCCATGCTCAAGCCAGGCTGTAGAATTCTGAAGCTCTCCCAGAGAAAAACAGAAAAGGTTGAAGGGGAGCTTGCTCGTAGACCAACACATGAATTCTTCCGGTTTATAGTATATCATCTTGTAATAACTCTCCATAGCAAGGGTAATGGGAAAGGTGGCTCAAAGCTTCAGCTTCCTTCTGGGTGTGCCTGTCAAATTCTTCCCCCTTTCCACCTTCTCTCTGTGCATCTCCAAGCCAATATCAAAACTTTCAACAGACACAGCCAGGCTATGCTTGATGCAGCCCAGCTCTAAAACAACAAAAGTATACCCCAGCTCTGCGTACAGGTAATCCAAATCACTCAAGTTGGTGTAAAAAAGAAAACGCTCCACAATCACTCAAATTCCTGTAAGAATAATAAAGCGTGGAAGGCGGGGGCGAACATGGGTTAAGGTAACAGGGTTAGCTAACGATGTTTATTTTATTTATTTATTTATTTATTGCATTTATACCCCGCCCATCTGGTCAATTGACTACTCTGGGCGGCTTCCAACATATATAATAACAATATAAAATATAACAACATTTAGACATCAGTAGTAAAGTTAATCAAGATGGAAAGAGATAAGAAAAAAATAAAATAAAAATAAATCAAATAATAACTGAAGGGAAGGCCTGCCTAAACATCCAAGTTTTCAGTTGGTTTTTAAAGATGCCTAGTGAAGGGGCCGCACGGATCTCCGGAGGGAGATTATTCCAGAGGCGAGGAGCTACCGCCGAGAAGGCCCGGTTTCTTGTTTTTTCCTTCTGGACCTCCCTCGGTGTCAGGCTCCTCAGCCTCACCTCCTGACTCGATCGAGTGATACGGGTAGATTTTGGTGGGGGTAGGCGTTCCGCCAAGTATCGAGGCCCTAAACCGTTTAGGGCTTTGTACGTAAGCATTAAAACTTTGAAGTCAACGCGGAGCCGAATGGGCAGCCAATGCAAAGTGGCCAGAATAGGGGAGATATGATATTTTCTCACTCCACTAATGAGTCTGGCCGCCGCATTCTGCACCATTTGGAGTTTCCGCATCAACCTCAAAGGTAGCCCCACGTAGAGCGCATTACAGTGGTCTAATCTCGAGATTACAAGCGCATGTACCAAGGTGGTGATGTTGTTGTTGTTGTTTAGTCGTTAAGTCGTGTCCGACTCTTCGTGACCCCATGGACCAGAGCACGCCAGGCCCTCCTGTCTTCCACTGCCTCCCGGAGTTGGGTCAAATTCATGTTGGTCGCTTCAATTACACTGTCCAACCATCTCGTCCTCTGTCGTCCCCTTCTCCTCTTGCCTTCTCCCTTTCCCAACATCAGGGTCTTTTCCACGGCGTCTTCTCTTCTCATGAGATAGCCAAAGTATTGGAGCCTCAGCTTCAGGATCTGTCCTTCCAGTGAGCACTCAGGGTTGATTTCCTTCAGAATGGATAGGTTTGTTCTCCTTGCAGTCCAGGGGACTCTCAAGAGTCTCCTCCAACTAACAATGTACCCCCATACTATTCCTGATGCCTCAAAGAATCAGTCTGAGCCCACCACTCACCCTCAAGCTGAAATAAGCCTTTGAGTTGCAAGGTTCTTCCTGCTGATTTTCTCATTCATCTTCACAAAACCATGATTATTCCCATGAAAATGGGACTGTATGCCTTTGAGAATGATTTTCTCCAGCCTTCCGGAAGATCAACAGCAAGCACCCTTTCTTGGGTCACAAAGGGGGGGGGGGGGCAAAAGCTGGGAGTTCTTGAAAGCAAGGACCTAATGAATGCTACCCGCAGCCCACCACCAACTATGTACGAGGGTGGGGGGTGAGTTACGGTATCTGCTTCTCCAGTGAAGACACAACATTCTTGCTACCTTACATCAAAACTAAGTGCGGTGGACATACCTATGGGGAATAACCTCTATTCTTCACCTCTTAGGGGGTATTAGAATTAAAATAGCACAATTAAGCACTCATATCCCTGCTTACAAAACAAGGTGCAAAAGGCTTGGTGAACAAATAAACACACAACAGGCTAGTCATCACCTTGACGCCATTCAGATGTGGTTTCACTATATCTTCCATCAAGCCAATTCAGCAATGGCTATTTATTTATTTTTTATTTATTTATTTATTCGATTTCTATCCCGCCCTTTTAGACAAAGTCTACTCCGGGCGGGTTCCACCAAACATTATAATTAAAACAGTTAAAAACAATTCAAAACAATAATGATTAGTAATGCTCAAGATGGGAAAACAGAAAATTATGATAAAAATAAGAATAAGTCAAGTATTGACAGGAGGGAAGGCCTGCCTGAACAGCCATGTTTTTAAAAACATATCCATAAACATATGGAGATGACATCACATACACAACAATGTGTCTTTCTTGGTATGACAACTGGTCGCATATTCTCGCCACCCTATCAAAAGAAACACACTAGCTTGATAATAGTCAGAACCATTCAAGGAAGGCCGGACTCTGAAAACACACACATATATACAAAACCTGCCAATCCACCTGGGATCATGTTCTTCCATTTGTTAATAAAAGATTCAGGCTGGCAACCTAATACCTCTTCTAGACCACGGCTCAAAAGCCACTTCATAAACATTCTTTAAGCCTCAATACCAAAGCAAGCATCAAAAGCTGCTATCATTATCTCTTTTGTTTTTTGTTTTTTAAAAATGGCATAAGCATATTTAGCCTATATTTAACCATGCAATTAGTATAAACATGACACCAAGGGCATTTCTAAAATAATGCTAACATGCTGAATATTTTAAACAGGATGCCATCTTGCTCTGCACATACTGTTCTGCACATATTACAGAGCATTTACCAGCAAATTCAGAAGTGTCACTGTGATGACACCTTGTCCAATCCAGCTTCACAGCACGCTCTTTATGTAACTGTCACACAGCCATTGAAACAGAAGGAAGGAAAGGAACAGAATTCGTCATATATGGATAAAAACAGGGACAAGAAGATTCAAAATGCTTTTTCTTAAATCAGTTCAATAGACTGTAAATGTACAATGTAGAAATCACTACCAAGACACTATGCGTAAATGTAGGAAGCACCAGCAGGATATTAAGATATTATACAACGTGGAATTTATTCCAACATTCAGATGGGCACTTTGTTTGCTTGCTTGCAATAATTTTACCCCACCTTTCTCCTTGAAAAGGATCCAAGGTGCCACTTACAACATTGAACGGCAATATTTAAGGTTGCAAACAATGAGTAGACAACAGTGGTTAACATTATTAAAAGTCAATATTTAAAGCGAAGAACAATGAGTAAGAAGAGGCAGCTCCCATCATTAGAAGGCAATATTAAAGCTAAGGAAAAAAGTATACAGATATTAAAAAAAGGGGGGGGGGAAATGCCACTCTGAGAAATGGAAAACACAAAAATGGAAAACACAAGTCATACTAAAAATCCAGTTAAAGCAGCAATGCATAACAATCCATCTAAAAATCTCACACAGGTAGCTAGTCACTGAGGGAAGGGAGCAGCCACGGAGAAGGCCCTCTCCCGTGTCCCCATCGGACGCACCCGGGAAGGTGGTAGGACCGTGTGAAAGGCCTCTCCTGATGATCTTAATCCCCGAGCCGGCTCATAATGGGAAATACCGTCTTTCAGATAGCTTGGGCCCAGGCCATTTAGGGCTTATCCTCAGTTTTGTACCAAGGATGCACAAACTGGCAAGCCCCTACACATACACTCAAGAGAATGAAATGTTATAATGTTAACCACCCAGAGTAGACCTTTGGTCTAGATGGGCGGGATAGAAATCCAATAAATAAATAAATAATGGTTTTTCCAGATTGCAACCCTTTAGGCTGAAGGTAGGAACCACACAGTCGAATGTCAGACACTGAAAGAATCTAGCAAGTCATGAAGAAGGCATCCACCGAGCCTTTATACAGCCATATTTTTGATACTTTTGCCACAGTCATCATACAGGATTTTCAGATGTGAACTGAGGGACAGCTTTTGTCCCCCTTCATTTAGAGATTGGGCTTAGGGTTTCCCTCATGACGGTGTCTAGCCCTACCCTTCTTAATTATTTGGCCACCCATGTCACATCACCAGCTACAGAGCTGCCCAAAGGGACTCTCAACATCACCTTGTTTTACCTTGAAGCTGTGGTAGGACTGCATATATGAAAAAAGAAGAGCTTATTAATTTAACTTTTGATGTATCGTCACAGTACTGCAGTGAAAACTGGAATTGATAGAGCAGCTCTGCTCCCACCCCTATTTAAGGTAGGAAAAAAACAGGCATAATTAACAAAGAATAGACTGACTGCATAAAGGAAGCCACAGCCTTGGACTCACAAGAGCTGAACAAGGCGGTTGAGGACAGGATATTTTGGCACTCTCTCACTCATAGGGTTGCCATCCGTCAGAGGCAACTGGAATGCACCTAACTGGAACAGAGGCAACTGGAATGCACCTACCCAATTGACAAGCTCTATGCCAATTCCACTTTATTAATATTATGATTTTAATTTCCTCTTTTCCTCTTTGGAGCAGCAAGCAGAATAAAAAGGCGCAGAACCTGGAGGAAAAAGTAGGACAAGTAGAATTCCCCTAGCAGCCAAAAGCTAATGAACAGGCTAATTATTTATCCCTTCCCACACTGGCAAAAGCAACAGAAAGGCGAACAATAGATGCACATCAAGGAATGAACGGTTGGAGTTCCCCATCAGAAGGGACAATAGGAAGGTGGAGTTTCACCATCACAGAGTGCAAAAACTACACGTCGCAGGGCAAGCTGCTCTGAACAAGGCAGGCTGGAGAATCTGTGGCCTTCCGTAGGCTAGACTTCGGCTCTCATCGGCCCTCCGCACTCCAGCTAACAGAGAGGAATGGCTTCGCTCTACTGTAAAGCTAATGGTTGTCTAGTATTCAGAAATATATATATGTAAATACCATTTTCACTTGTTAAAGCAGCCATACACCTGGAGCCTTACCATGAGCAAGTGTTACTTCCGGATTCTGAATGATTTAACCCTACATGAAGTGAACATCAGAAGACGCTTCATGTCTTCAATTTATACCTTGTATTTCCTACCACAGCATGCAAGAGAATGAAAACCATAAGCCACCGTGATCACAGACCTTCTGTAGCTAAAACGGGGAAGAGGATGGGAGTCTCTCTAGATCTAAACTGAGTGGGACACGTACTCAAATATATCGGGTTGCCCCGACATCGATGGAGGTAAATTAAAGCTCCCCCTAAAGAACCCAGGTCTCTTGAGTTCAAGTCTGCCACCTCTAGTCACGACTGCCCACAAGCTCTCAAAGGGCTCTGCAAGTTTCACAAACACATCCATTGAAGGGTGCCTTCTCTTAATGACGTTTCACACTTTTTCCGCACAGGAAAAGGTACTCTATATATTGCAAATTCGGTGGAAGCGGCCCTTAGGGACACGAACGGCTATCGGTAAAGCTTTCCCTGATCCCAAACCTACCCCAGCTGATATCTAAAACTAATCTGGCAAGAGGAAATTTTTTACAATTCTCCAAGGGAGAGAATCCAGAGCAAAAGAGCGGGGTTTGGGGCAACGTCTAGGAAAGGGCAAGTAAGGCTCCCCCAAACCCCAGACATCAATCAGGGAGGGGTGGTGGTGGGTTTTTTTTAAAAAAATAAAGAAATCCCAAATCCCCCTGCCTTCTGAAAAGAGGGGAGATCATCCATTCCCACCAAAAAAGATGACCTTGCAAACAGGGGTCCCCGCAGACCCACTCCCCATGGGCCCCCCCACATCCTAAATGTAGGGGGGGGGTCCCTCCTATAGCCTTGCCATCGATTTTTATAACAGGGCAAAAGGAACCTTTCACCAAAATGTTTCTTTCCCCAGCCTTAAAAAGAAAAAAGGGAAGCCTCCCACCCACAGTCCCCTTTTTAAAATCAAAACTAGGGAGAGAGAGAGAGGCTGGGGAAGGGGTGGAAGGAAGACCTTCGTCCTCACCTAGAGAGAGAGAGAAAGGTGGGAGGAGGATCTGGCCCCAAAGGACAGGATCCCCTCACCCCAAATGGGACCCCAATGTTATAGGCTCTAATCGGATGCTCAACCCCTCTGGAAGAGCATTTGGGGGGGGCCCACCCCCACCACCCCCACCACCCCCACCACCCCCACCACCCCCACCCTATTCTTCACCCTGAGGAAGGAGGAAGCCCCCTCCCCACGCCAGAGAGGTGCCTGCCCACCCTCTTCCCCCACCCCAGATAAACCACCCCCGCCCCAAAAAGCTGGATCCGACCCACCCTGGAAAGCAGGCAGCGGGCGGGAGAGGCGAGGAGGCCCCTGTGTTCCCCCCCCCCCCAAAAAAGCTGCCCCTCCGCTCTGCGCCGTGGGGCCGGGGTCGGTGGGGCGCCCCCCTGCCCGAGACACACACACACCCACACACACACACACCCACGAAGGGGGGCGCGGAGGGAGGGCCCTCTTTCTCGCCCGGGCTCGGGGCCCTCGCTTCCGGCGGCCTGCCTTACCTGGCTCCGGGGGTGACTCCCGGGCGGGCCTCGGCTGCCGGGGCGCCTGCCTGCCTTTGCCCGCCCCCCCCCCCACGGCCGGCCTCCTCCGTCCCGGCGCGGGGAGGAGGAGGAGCCGCCGCCGCCGCCGCCGCCGAGGCCTCTCGCGCCAATCGAGGCCCGGGGCGGAGCAGCCCCGCCGAGCAAGAGCGGGGGACGCCGCCGCCGCCGCCGCCTGCTGCTGCTGCTGCTGCTCCTTCCTCCTCCTTCTCCTTCGCCGCCAGCCCCGGGCAGGCTGGGACTAAGGCCCGCCCGCTCGCTGGAGGAGGAGGAGGAGGAGGAGGAGGCGGCCGCTGGAGGCGGGCCAGGCCGAGGAAGGCGCCCGGGAGGGAGAGGGAGAGGGAGGGAGGCCTCCGTCGGCCCCCAGGCCGCTTCTGGCGTCTTTCTCCCGCCCTCGGCCGTGCCAGGGACGGAGCGACACCGGCCTCCCCCCCTCACCCCGCCTCAGGCGGGCGGAGAGCGTTCTACCGGCCTAGTGCCAAGGACCCACAAGGCGGCGCACACACAGACACACATACACACACACACAGACAGCATGAGGCAGCTCACACAGACACACACACAAACACACCTCAAGGCAGCCCGGACACACACGCACACACACGCACACTCCACAAGGCAGCTCACACAGATACACACAAACACCCCCCCAAGGCAGTTCACACAGAGACACACACAAGCACACCCCATACACCACAAGGCAGCTGATGCAGATACACACACAAAAACATCTCAAGGACCACAAGGCAACACACACAGAGAGAGAGAGCACGAGCAGCTCACACAGACACACACACAAACACACCTCAAGGCAGCCCGGACACACACACACACACACCCCACAAGGCAGCTCACACAGATACGCACAAACACCCCCCCAAGGCAGTTCACACAGAGACACACACAAGCACACCCCATACACCACAAGGCAGCTGATGCAGATACACACACAAAAACATCTCAAGGACCACAAGGCAACACACACACAGAGAGAGAGCACGAGCAGCTCA
Source organism: Intellagama lesueurii (assembly GCA_037013535.1). NCBI lineage: Eukaryota > Metazoa > Chordata > Lepidosauria > Squamata > Agamidae > Intellagama > Intellagama lesueurii. Next base: position 6,451,611 of record JBAJHW010000001.1, on the reverse strand, counting down.
CACAGACACACACACAAACACACCTCAAGGCAGCCCGGACACACACACACACACCCCACAAGGCAGCTCACACAGATACGCACAAACACACACACCCCCAAGGCAGTTCACATAGAAACACAAACACCCCCCCCAAGGCAGTTCACACAGAGACACACACAAGCACACCCCATACACCACAAGGCAGCTGATGCAGATACACACACAAAAACATCTCAAGGACCACAAGGCAACACACACACACACACAAACGGGTAAATAGGCTCAGATATTTCGTTGAGGCACAAGGAGAGGCCGGGAGAGGAGGAGGGTCATTGTCTTTTTAAAGCCAAAACCAAAAAAACAACTACATATTGGGGTTGTTGTTGTTGTTGTTGTTTTGCTTTTAAATATTGTCCTTTTAGTGATGTCAGCCACCTTGGGTCCTTTTAAGGAGAAATTTGGAATAAAAATATTTTAAATAAATAAAATAAATAAGATGCCCGTTTTAATGCCAAGGTGATAAATGGCTCTCCCCCCCCCCCCTTTCGTAAAGGGGACCAGTTCTTGCTTGGGTTTTGGGTTGTTTTTTTGTTTTTTTACACAAGGTACCACCAGTCCACCCAGGGTTGGAGAATGGTCCAGATGTTATAGGACTACCATTCCCATCAACCCTGGACAGCAAAGGAGAGAGAGAAGCATGAAGCGAGGTGCAAGCGTGACAGCATCTGGCACAGACCTTGGGGGGAAAAAGGTCATTTTTCCAAAGTCATTTGCAGGTTACATTGATCTCAAAGGACTCAGAATGGCTTATGTGGCTCTCACCGCTGAACTCAAGATGGTCAAGGTGGGACTTCTCCTCTCTTCCCTACATTATCCTTACAACAATCCTTGAGGCACGACAGGCTGAAATAGTGCAAACCAGCTCAAGGTTATCCAGTGACCCTCATGGGCCAGTGGAGATTCGAATCGTGATTTCCCAAGCTCTACAATACTTCAACCGCTGCATGATCATGGCTCTGTAATTAGCATCAGTTGTTGTGCGAAGACCGCAAGCAGGTATTGTTTATTTAAATTTATTTATTTAAAATATTTTTATCTCCTGTTTCTCCTTCAAAAGAACCCAAGGCGGTAGTTACACGTTTAAAAGTAACTTTTTTTTAAGAATACTTGCACAAGACTCAGTGGTTAAACTGCAGTATTGCAATCAAGACTCTGCTTGGGTCCTGAGTTTGATCCCAACGGGGCTCATGGTTGACTCAGCTGACTTCTGCCCTTCCTAGGTCAGCAAATTGATTACCCAGCTTGCTGAGGGGGCAACATGTAGCCTACATAATTAAATTGTAAAACCACCAAGAAGGGCTTGAAGCGCTATGGGTCGGTATATAAGTGGCACATTTGCTTTTCTGCTTTGCTTTTTGTTACTTTGAATAACAAAACATCTGAATGCTACAAGTGACTGGCCTGTCCACCTCTTACCTACCTCATTTTTTGCCTCAACACTCACAACAAAGTATGAGGAAGTGACATAAACCAGCAAATAAACCATTTTATTTTCCTGCTCCAACGTTTAGCATGGTCATGTTATTGTTATCTGTTATCAAGTCGCCTTTGACCTATGACAACCTTATTTATTTATTATTTATTTATTTAAAATATTTTAACCCTGCTTAAAAAGGACCTAAGGCAGCTTACATCATTAGTAGGCAGTACTTAAAGCTAAAAACAGTAAGTATACAAATACTAAAAAAGATCAAGCAAATTGCAGTAAACAAAACAACACCTGGTTCTTGGCTGTACAGTAGTCTCCATTTTTAGACTAAAAATATTGAACCACAGTATATAAAATCTTTTAACAGTTTAAATTTCTTCATTGTCAATATCAAAGCTGTGTACTGTAGTTCTGTAGTCATGATTTTTGTCTGAATCTTCAGCTACAGTCCTGCTTTGGCACTTCTTTCACTTTCATCAAAAGTCATATCAAGTCTTTGCTGCTTTCTGCCAGCAAGGTGGTGTCATCTGTATACAGTACATTAAACTATTGATTCCCCCACCACCTATTTTCAGTCCTCCTTCATCTGAGTCTAATCCAGTTTGCTGTATGACATGATCTGCATGTAGATTGAACAGACCCCCCTTACCCCACAACAATTAAAACAAACTCCAAAGTTACAGTTACACAGGAGGAAAATTTATCCTTTGCCACTTTTCAAGCTTAAGGTAATGTGGTTATACCATTATTATTGGAGAAAAGAATTAATCACAAGTTATTAGTTGTTATTATTATTCCAGAGAAGACTCCCTGGAAAAGACCCTGATGTTGGGAAAGTGTGAAGGCAAGAGGAGAAGGGGACGACAGAGGACGAGATGGTTGGACAGTGTCATCGAAGCTACCAACATGAATTTGACCCAACTCCGGGAGGTAGCGGAAGACAGGAGGGCCTGGCGTGCTCTGGTCCATGGGGTCATGAAGAGTCGGACACGACTTAACGACTAAACAACAATTAGTTATTACAGCTAGTTACTTCTATGCTCTAATCTCACATTCCCCTTTCCTAGAACCAGCCTGATACTTAGTTCATGTTTTACTGATTTTTTTCCAGGATGTTACCCGTTGTTTTGCTTTTTTTTTTTCTTGTTCAAAAGTAAAGGACCAGCTTTAATGCCACGCTAATACCAGCTTTTATTTATTTGAACACAAGGTAATAACCTTACAGCCAGCCTGGATATCTCTCTCCCTTATAATGTCACAAATTGACAACTCCCTGCTAAGGAATGATTTGCATGTTGTATAACTTTCCACAGCCTGCATCACATTCTTCCCTGGAATGATAAAATGAAACAGCACTATCTTATCATGGGGCCATAGATGGTTTGGAATTGACAGAGTAATTAGATGGTTAGCCAAAGCGCTGTAGTTCTTGTGTGGCCAACAGATTATTGCACTTATCATGATTTTTAATGGGTGTATGCAATCTTATCAACATATAATGTTTGTTTTAATGGGAAAACAATGGGCTGCGCTCACTGCACTGAACCTCAGTTTTTCCTGTTGCAGCAGGGATGAGAGATAAAGTCAGAGTGGGAAACCGGATTCTCTAGATCACAGTGCTCTTTGGCCAGATTATTTTAGAGGTGTGGTCTCAGCACTTAAGATCAATGCTGGAGGGAGATGTTCCTCTGTGCACTTCAGCTAGGAACCTAAAGAGGTAGGTGGAAAAGCTTTCAGATAGCTTTTCAAACACTGGGTGAATCACAAACAGAGCCTTTGGCAGGCCAGATTCCAACACCCTGTAGGCCATATCATGTGCACATTGATCAGATTCACCTCCCTCATAATTAAAAGATCTGAGAGGGAAAACTTCCCTGAAATTTTAGAAAGCAGCTACCTATCAAAGTAACTAGATAGTGCTAGGCAAGATGGAGGAATAAAAGTATGGCTCATTATAGGGCAGCTTTACATGAATCTTGTGGTGCAGTGGTTAAACTGCAGTACTGCAGTGAAGACTCTGCTCATGACCCGAGTTCAATCCCTATGGGCTCAGGTAGCTGGCTTGAGGTTGACTCAACATTCCATCATTCCAAGGTCAGTAAACTGAGTACCTAGCTTGCTGGTGGGGCAATGTGTAGCCTGCATAATTAAATTGTAAACCACCCAGAGAGCGTTTTAAGCACTATGGGGCGGTATATAAGCACGCTTTGCTTTCTTTTTGGACCCTCTTGCTTTTGAGCTGTCTTCACATCTCATTTTTATGTGTGCCTTTCAATTAGTTTAGTCTTTATTCTTAATTCTTCATCACTGCAGACCTTTCATGGCATTTGTGATACCCAAGCCATACTGGAAATGGACAGGTACACTACAGACTGATCAATGTTGTGATGACATGGAGTGTTCATTAATGTTCCAACTTCTCAAGAAACAATGTTGTCAGAAAGTTCACAGCTTGGCTTCTATGCAGGAGGGGAACTTTAGCTTGGTAGCAGATCAGTTTGACAGCATTCTTCCAATTAACTTGGGGGAAAATGTTGACAGGGTCTTTTGCCGCTTACAGAAGAACTGACGTATCTTGCCAAATACTTTGTTTTCCTTTAGCAAGCTTAGTACTTCTTGAACAGTTCATTTTATCTGCCAGTAACATTGTTTAGAAAGGCACTGTTTCTAAACCTTGGACAAGCAAGGTTCTAAGTTGAGAATCACTGAATTGGAAAAGAACATGGAGCATGCCCAGTTCTACCCTACTGCTTAGGGCAGGATCAACACAGGAGCCTTAACAGATGGCACATCAGCCTCTCTTTAAAAACCTCGAGCAAAGGAGACCCCCACCACTTTCCGAAATAGTCTGTTTCATGGTCCCAACAGCTCATACTGTTAGCAACTTTCTCTTAACAGTTAAGTGTCATAATTTTCAGTGCAATTTCCATCCACTGGTTTTAGTCATGTCCTGTGGAACAAATGTGGACAAGACTGCCATCATGTTCTGTGTAACAGCCCTTCAGATGTGCGAAGACCACTCTTCACTAGAGTAGTGTATTGATTTTAAGGGGTTGATTATTGTGTTTTAATTGTTCTGTTGTTCAATCTGTTTTAACTTGATTTTGATGACGTTGGTTAGCGACCTTCAGTGCTGTTCCTTAGTGGAAAAGCAGTATCAAAATGTAATAAATGAAAAATAATAAATAGTCATGGTTGCCCTTCATCTTCTCCAAACTAAATGCACCTTTGCTGTTTTACTGCCTGTTTAGGCCTTAGCTGCCAGATCTATCATCCTCTTGGATGCTAACACCAAGATATGGACACTCTAGTTTTCCAGATGCAGCCTGACCTACCATGAACTGGTCCCCTGCAGCCCAACGGCTCCCATCTGCCCCAGCCACCAAAGCCCATGGTAGAGAGACCAAGAAAAGGTGGAAGGTCACAGATCCTCTAAACCTGATGTAAGTAACTTTGGCATTTCAAAATACAAAGAGTCGATAGGAGAATAAATGGTGGTCATGATGACGGCTGGAAACGGTTGGGCTGAGATACGAAGATTCAATGACAAAGAACAAAAGTGTCTGAGGAAGTGGGTTTCGATCCACAAAAACACACACCAATATGAAACTGTTTGTCTTTAAAGGGTTTGTGTGTTTTTTCTTTCGCCACCCTGACAAAGAACAGACCAGGAGGGGATGCAGTACCCGCAAACAGCACACAAGGAACAAGGAATTTAAGTCCTGCCAACAATGTTTCACTACTCATTTGTTCATCAGCTCAATTCCTAGCACCTAGAATTATTCAGGGCCAATTCTGGGTTGTTTTCCATTGTTTGCCTTTGTGACTCTTGAACCGTGGCTTTGCGATGGTAAATGTATCTTGAAATAATCAATGAAAACCGAGCCCTACCCATAAAGGATGAATCACACTCTATTATGGCCTTAACATCTGCCAGATATAGGCCTTCCATTACAAAAGGTTACCCGGGTGAAAGGAAAGCAGAGAAAGGAACCAGAGCACAGCTTAGAAGCTATTTTGTTGTTTTGTTGTTTAGTCGTGTCCGACTCTTCGTGACCCCATGGACCAGAGCACGCCAGGCCCTCCTGTCTTCCACTGCCTCCCGGAGTTTGGTCAAATTCATGTTGGTTGCTTCGATGACACTGTCCAACCATCTCATCCTCTGTCGTCCCCTTCTCCTCTTGCCTTCACACTTTCCCAACATCAGGGTCTTTTCCAGGGAGTCTTCTCTTCTCATGAGATGGCCAAAGTATTGGAGCCTCAGCTTCAGGATCTGTCCTTCCAGTGAACACTCAGGGTTGATTTCCTTCAAAATGGATAGGTTTGTTCTCCTTGCAGTCCAGGGGACTCTCAAGAGTCTCCTCCAGCACCACAATTCAAAAGCATCAATTCTTCGGCGGTCAGCCTTCTTTATGGTCCAGCTCTCACTTCCATACATCGCTACTGGAAAAACCATAGCTTTGACTCTGCGGACCTTTGTCGGCAAGGTGATGTCTCTGCTTTTTAAGATGCTGTCTAGGTTTGTCATCGCTTTTCTCCCAAGAAGCAGACGTCTTTTAATTTCGTGGCTGCTGTCACCATCTGCAGTGATCGTGGAGCCCAGGAAGGTAAACTCTGTCACTGCCTCCATATCTTCCCCTTCTATTTGCCAGGAGGTGATGGGGCCCGTGGCCATGATCTTAGTTTTTTTGATGTTGAGCTTCAGACCATTTTTTGCGCTCTCCTCTTTCACTCTCATTAAGAAGCTATTTTAATGGAATTCAATTCCCAGAATACCCAGAGCAGCAAGGCCATTCATTAGCTAGGTGGCCTGGGGAATTCTGGGAGTTGTAGTCTATAAAAGTACATAACTTCCAAACTGCATTCCAGTTCAGCTTTTCTTTCACCCGTTTCGTCCAAGAGAGCAACTTTTCCAAGCAGAGTTCAAGGATATTTTGGACTGAGTATGGCTGGATAGTTCAGCGGTTTAGGCATCTGGTTGCAGAGCCAGTGGCTGGGAGTTTTGATTCCCCACTGGGCCTCCTATCAGTACCGCCAGTCCCAGGGCACCCCCAGAAGGGAATGGGAAATCTCTTCCGAGCAGTGTAAGTCAGAATTGACTTGATGACACATCACGATTATTGTGATGATGGCTTACCCTCCTAAGGGATTCTGACTCACCAAAGAAATTCCTACACTGTTACAATCTTCTGTGGCCAGCGTACGGTCGGAAATCAATAGCAGAATGCGCTATCCATTGGCAAATGGCAGAAAGGTTGCTTCACCTAGAATGTCATCACACTTTGTCTGGGAAGGCCCCTTCGTTATGCACCATTCACCATAAATACAGCTGTGTACAGATTTAGTGCTACTTATACAGTAGTATGCAAAATATTTTAGGAACGCGTTGATTTTGCACATGCACACTCACAACTTCAGATTTCATGAGAAGCACGGACTGAACTGCTGCATCTTTTGCCAAGCTGAAGCTGCATTCACCTCGAAGACTTAACAGAATACGGTTTAAACTATCTTTCCTTATCTGGGAGTTGGAAAAACTCCCAGAATTATCAGAAATGCTGGACCACATTCAGAAATCCCTAGCAATGTGGCTGTAGAAGTTAGTGGACTGACACTTGAAAGACCCAGGTTTGAATCCCCTCACTGGTTTACTAAATTCACTGGGTGACATTGAGCTAATCGCTCTCTTTCAGACTGCCGCCCTTCAGATTTCTCATGAGAATAAAGTGAAGAGAAAGAGTGTCACGTCGTACAGCACCTTGATTTTACTGGAAAAAGCAATAACATGAAAAGATCTGTTTGTCCTTGTGTGCAGGCATACAATTATAAAACGTGTGAATGGAAAACAATCACACTCGCTATCAGCCTGTTCAAAAAACCACTTAAAGCCCAGTACTGTACATACTTATTCTACAGAGCCTTGTGGTGCAGTGGCTAAACTGCAGTACTGCAGCCAAAACTCTACTGACAACTGAGGTTCAGTCCCAGGTAGCCAGCTCAAGGCTAACTCAGCCTTCCATCCTTCTGAGATCAGTAAATTGATACCTAGCTCACTAGCTGGGGGGACAATGTGTAGCCTGCATAATTAAACAGAAACCACCCAAAGAGTGCTTCAAGCACTATGGGGCAATATATAAGCATCAAGGTTTGGTTTTTAAAAAATTTTAATTCCACTTAAATTTCTTCCCAGGTTAAGTCATGCATGAAAATTTCAACCTCAGCATTCAAACAAGAAATACATCCTGTCGACCTTCTCCCCACCCCACTGCTGGCCAATGTGCTTATTTACAAACCCCTAATACTTCAATACTTAGGGGGGACGTGGTGGCGCTGCGGGTTAAACCGCAGAAGCCTCTGTGCTGCAAGGTCAGAAGACCAGCCGTCGTAAGATCGAATCCACGCGACGGAGTGAGCTCCCATCCCTTGTCCCAGCTCCTGCCAACCTAGCAGTTCGAAAGCATGTAAAAATGCGAGTCGATAAATAGGGACCACCTCGGTGGGAAGGTCACGGCGTTCCTAGTCGCGCTGGCCACGTGACCACGGAAACTGTCTATGGACCAACGCTGGCTCTATGGCTTGGAAACGGGGATGAGCACCGCGCCCTAGAGTCGGACACGACTGGACTAAATGTCAAGGGGAACCTTTACCTTTACCTAATACTTCAAAGCATACTATTACTATCTACGTCTACGTTGGCTTGGGCATGTCGTGAGAATGGCTGATGGTCGGATTCCAAAAGATCTCCTGTATGGAGAATTAGTGGAGGGAAATCGCCCCAGAGGGAGACCACAGCTGCGATACAAGGACATCTGCAAGCGGGATCTGAAGGCCTTAGGAATGGACCTCAACAGATGGGAAACCCTGACATCGGAGTGTTCAGCCTGGAGGCAGGCATTGCATCACGGCCTCTCCCAATTTGAAGAGACCCTTGTCCAGCAGACCGAGGCAAAGAGGCAGTCACGGAAGCAGCAAAATCAGGGAGCTGGACAGGGGACAGATTGTATTTGTCTTCAGTGTGGAAGGGATTGTCACTCTCGAATTGGCCTTCTCAGCCACACTAGACGCTGTTCCAAGTCCTCCATACAGAGCACGTTACCATAGTCTTTCGAGACTGAAGGATGCCTAATACTATTACTATGCTCATTCCATAGAATTGGCAGCAGTTGGTTATAAAAGCAAATAGTTTAGGCAGGAATACAGAACTATCCAGATATAACAAAGTCTTGCAGCATCTTGAAGGTGAAACCAGCCATGCCAAGCTGGCGCTCTTCAGGTGTGCTGCACCACAACTTACAGATATTTGCCAGCTGATTATCAGCTTGGTCCACACTGCTAATAGACTGCCTGTCACCTGATACAATCCGTATACTGACAATATAGATTAGACTGTATGGAATGAATATGCAGTGGCCAGGCTGAGGGAGGATTCTGGGAACTGCAGCTCTTTTGTCCAGCGTCCAAGATTAAAACATGCAGTTTATTAATAGTTTTTGGAAAGCATGTCGTCGTTTGTGTCAAACTTGCCGAAGCTGAGGGCAAACTTATTTTTCCGAGAGGATACAAAACAGAATGAGGTTGGAAACAGGAAATGGTAACCTTGCCCTGTAAAAGCAATTTCGAACCTCCCTTTTGGGGTCCAAAATCAGAAATAGAACCACAGCAACGTTTTGTTTCCTTCACGCTGGGAACGCCAGAGAACCTGAAGAGGAAGGGAAATGTGTGAATATTCAATGCGCTGATTCAGAGATCGAAGCCTTAGCCAGGGAACTTAGCACTGCAGTCACTGTTCCTCCAGTATCAAGGAACACGTTACCATAGAGACAAACAGAAAAATCATTTTGCTGCAGTGCCAGGAGACAAATTAAGATGTCTTGAAAGAAGTGTGGATTTGTAATTGGCAGCAGTCCAACTCTTGATCAGACCTGAATGATAAAGCTTATCTGTATTACTATTTTTTTAATTAAAGCATTCAAGACGGATCAAGATCTGGGGTTGTGTTTTTCTGGGGGGGGGGGGGCGTTGTCAAATGTAATCCAGTTATTGAACTTCTAGTGTGGTCCTGAAAAAAGCCTACCACAAGACACACACCATTCGATCGAACAGCTCTCCCAGTCTGCTTACACAACGTCTGTTCGCAAGCTGGCTCAGACCACTTTCTGCCCACCTTCTCCCTCTGGTGGATACTGTAAGCACAGGGTGATATGAATCATACCAGCCGTTCTGTTTGTCGTCTTGCAAGGCACCTGGAGGCAATATTGCCATTTTTTCAAAAATCCTATAAGAAGAAAGCATAACACGCAAAAGAGGGATTTCCATTGATCAGTTAGGAGAGCCCAATGATCAGAAAAATTAAGAAAGTAACACAAACAACTCTCTAAGCAACCATGAGTCATGTGCAGTCAAAATGACGGACCATCCATATATGACAGGGCGTAACCTTCCAACTTCAGAAACGGTGAGACCAGGCTTTCGGGCATATTTATTTGTTACTATTTACAGTCAACCCTCGACTTACGAACGGCTCCAGATACGAACATTTCAACTTACGAACCACTCTAATAGGAAAAAACAGACTCGACTTGAGAACTTTTTCCGAGTTACGAACAGGGAAAAAAACCCACGGGGAAGGCAGGGAACCAACCTCCCTCCCCCCTCCCCCCGCAGCAAGCGCCACTTTCAGAAGCCTCCCGGGGGCAGGGGAGAAGCACCATTTTTTTATTTCCCTGCCTTCCCGGCAGCCATTTTGTGTGCTTCTCCGCTCCCGCCCCCCTCTCCCCGCCTCTCAGCTGATCGGCGCTGGGTCTCAGAGGCTTGCCCAGCAGGTAAAAAAGGCAGCGGCGGGGGATGGGGGGGGTGCCAGTCCGGTGCGCTCCCTGCCCATTCCTGGCGCGGGTCTACTCGCGAGTAAGCGCCGCAAACAGCGCGGGTCTACTCGCGAGTAAGCGCCGCCAAAGCTGCGCAAGAGGAGGAAGGAGAAGCCGCGGGTGCTGGTGCTTTGCTAGGGAGACTTCGGACAGTAAGGTGCTGCTGTTTTTTCTTTTAAAAAAGTTGTTCTGGGTGGGTTTTGGAGGGTAGGTTTGGGCTGGGGGGGGTATGTTTCTGTGTTGTTGTTTTTGGTGATTTTTTTTTGCAGTCCCACCGTGGGACTTGCTCAAATGTTTATTTTTGGATGTTTTTGTTTTTTTTGTGTGTGTGTTTTGCAGTCCCAGCGTGGGACTGCAAGTGTTTTATTTTTCATTTCTTTTTTTTGGGGGGGGGGGTATTTTTTTCTTCGGCCGGAACGGATTAATGGGTTTTCAATGCATTCCTATGGGAATGCATAGTTCGACATACGAACTTTTCGACATACGAACGTTAATCCGGAACGGATTAAATTCGTAAGTCGAGGGTTGACTGTATTTAAATTTTTTTAGCCCCCGCCTTTCTCCTTAAAGCAGTCCACACGGGAAAGGCAAATTCTTCCTAACAGGCCAAGTCAAAATCATCCCGTTCCTGGTTGTAGTTCAGCACATGCTGGCGTATACGAGAGGAGTCCGTCCAGGTGACGAAGTCCTCCATGGCCCGGGTCACCAAAAACGCCGGGTCTGTCACAACCTCCGGCCCCACCCGCACATGTCCTTGCTCCACAAAGGTCACAGCAGATTTCAGATTCTGGGCCATGCGCAGCTTCAGAAGCAGGCAAGGCAGGCGGCGGCGGCAGAAGGAAGAAGCCGAGACACGGTCGCAAATCTCCAAGGAGCTTTTCGAAGCGATCAGCCCCATGGCATAAATCTTCTCCAGGAGCGCAGAGGTACTCCGAGCCCGGAAAGCTGCTGACTCTGGGGCATCCCCCAGGTCTCTGATGCGGCGAGCCAACTCCCGAACTGCTCGGCTCAGTTGGTTGTAGTGAGTGTAATCTTCTCTGCGCTGCAAGTGGAAGCGACGGATAACACGCAACTCAGCAAGGTTGCCTGCAGAAGCCTCCCAGTTGATTAGATCTAACTTCTTGAGGAGCTTCTGCTCATGAAACTTCAGCTTGCGCACCATCTTCTTCTTCTCCTGGATATAAATCATCAAAGAGAAAAACATCCTATGATGTATTTAATCACCACCACTCCTTTCCGTCAGGGAGCCACCTTATGCTTTTGCCTTTAAGACACTCGTTAAATCCTATCTATTATATAGGTTTCCGCAGTATAAGCAGGCATACAGGTTTGGTTTCTGACTGCAGTATGTTTGTACTACTTTTAATATATTTTTAGCGGAGAGCTGTGATTACATTTAATTTTAGAGATGACAAGTGTGATTTTAGATGTTTGCAATTTGTGATCTTAACTGGAGTTTAAAATCTAGTTGCTAGTTATCCTGGGTGGTCATGTAGAAGGCTGGTAAGTAATATGAACACATCATCATCATATAACGTATGTAAAACAACTAATGTTTTCTAACGGATATAAAAATATCAAGAGATGAGACAGGTCCTAGCCACAGGCTCATAATCGAATTGAGTACAGCAATAAAAAAAAAACCACTCAAGGAAATTTATGGAAAGGAAAGGACTCACAACATTGACCCTGTGTTGTTCATGCAGAATATCCCAGGTTCAACGCCTGGCATCTCTCCACTTCGAAGGATCAGGTAACAAGGGATGGGAAGTGTAATTCAGCATATCTGGACAGCACCAAATTGTGAAGTAGAAAGCAGGAATGGGCCAGGCATGGGCCAACAGTTAGACCAGGTACTAAGTATTTATTCAAAGATAACACTCCTAACTCCAGGAGTCAGCAGTGTGGTGACTCCTCACACCCTATAAAAATATGCTACCATAGAGATGAGCAGAAAATTATTCTGCTGTGAGATCAGGAACTTTAAAAAATCCAGCTCTTTGATCAGAAGTGAATTACGCTGTTTCTGGTTTTTCTTTTTTAACAGAAGTATTCAAAACTGATAAAGGTTTGAGGTTGTTTTCAAGAGAGGAGGTAAAATATAATTCAATTATTGACTCTCCAGTGTGATCTTGGATAGGGTGGATAAAAATCAACAATTCTTTTTAAATAAAATTGATTTAAATCATGATTCAGATCCCAAATTAAGTTGTGATTTAAATTTTAAAAAAATAATTTTTAAAATTTAAATCATCCAAAAAAAATTTTAAATTTTAAATTTTTTAATCGTGGTTTAAATCAATCCGATTTAAATCAAATCTACCCTGGTCCTTGAAAAGGATTACAGTTACACATGGAAGATTCATCTTTTTCTCCCCAGGGGAGACGAAGATGAATCTCACCAGCACAAGCGGTTGGCCTGATTAAATGCCACCACCAGAATCCACCAGTCGACTTACTGCTCACTGCATGTGGCTGGCATCACCGACAGCGCACCAATTGCGGCAGTAACCCGGCTGGTACTGCCCCACCTCCCTGCTCAGCCAGCCACTCTGGTGAGGGGACGGGATGATAAAGTTTCCCCCGCTCAGCTGCTGAGTGTCCAGCTGAGCAGGGAGATGGGGCAACACCAGCTGGGCTACTGCCGCGATTGGCATGCTGTTAACAACAGTGGCCATGCCCGCAGGTTCTGGGGGCAGGTGTTCATTGGGTCGGCCACCTGTGCCGACGAGATTCGTCTTCATCTCCCCCAGGAGACAAAAGACGAATCTCTCACGTCTAATTACAGTTAGGGACCCCAGCCACCTGGGTCCAGGGTATTCGTGTATGAATAGTAAGGTAAAGGTTCCCCTTGACATTTAGTCCAGTCGTGTCCGACTCTAGGGCGCGGTGTTCATCCCCGTTTCCAAGCCGTAGAGCCAGCGTTTGTCCGAAGACAGTTTCCGTGGTCACGTGGCCAGCGCGACTAGACACGGAACGCCGTGACCTTCCCACCAAGGTGGTACCTATTTATCTACCCGCATTTTTACATGCTTTCGAACGGCTAGGTTGGCAGGAGCTGGGACAAGCGACGGGAGCTCCCTCCGTCGCGTGGATTCGATCTTACGACGGCTGGTCTTCTGACCTTGCAGCACAGAGGCTTCTGCGGTTTAACCCGCAGCGCCACCACATCCCATTCGTGTATGAATATCCCATCTCTAATTACAATAGTTCTTAACAGTTTCAGTTAATCAGGTGAAGACTTTAGAGGCATGGCAGCTCAAAGGCCATGTACACACCGTGCAAACAAGGTCATAATTTCAGTCACAAGCCTAGAACACCTAGGACAAACCTGGAGCAGATGATAGGAAAGATGCTTCTCCACCCAAAATGGAAAGACACTTCCACTCAGAATTATTACCTCCAACAAACAACTTGATTTATTCAAGTCTAGCTTTTCCTGTTAAGATTACAATTTACAACACTAGGATGGATTGCTATGCATTGCTGCTCTGACTTGCAGTATTACTTGTGTTTACCATCTCTCAGAGTGGTATTTCTTTGTTGCTTTTTAGTATTTGCATACTTATTGTTTTAGCTCTAATATTGTCTTTTAATTATGCAAGCTTCCTCTTTATACTCATCGTTCTCAGCTTTAAATATTGTCTTTCAATGATGTAAGCTGCCTTGGGTCCTTTTGAAGGAGAAAGGTGGGGTAAAAATATTCTAAATAAATAAAATAATAGGGAAAGAGCAGAACAACTGGCAGGAAACAAGCAAATTGTGTGTCTATGTGTATGTGGTGGAGGATCAACCCATATATACTGTAGTTCCATAGCAACTGCTACATTAGTCTCTTGTTAAAAGGAAAAAAACAGTGACTTTTCAGCCACGGTAATGGAAAGGAAGTTTCACGTAGCTTTTAATAAAGCTTTCGTGGACTTCAGGCCACTTCCAAAGAAGTTCTGAAATCCTGATTTTTGAAAAGGTGCCCTACAGTTAGGGTGGATTTGATTTAAATTGATTTGAATTACGATTTACATTTTTTTAAAAAATGGATATTTTTGAAGTTTCAAATTAAAAACTCAACTTTTTAAGTTTAAGTTGTGATTTAAATCAATTTGATTTTTTAAAAAAATCATTGATTTTTATCAACTCCGGTTGCAGTCCACGAAACCTTACGCCCAACAAAAAGTGTTAATGGTGTTTAAAGTGTGACAAGATTCATCATGGAAGAGAACAGAGAAACTTACAGAAAGTCCTCTGCAGTTCAGGTTAGGCCCCAATACTATATGTAAACAGAGATGTAAAATCTCTGAAAATTTCCATTTTTTTCTGGGAAAAAACATTTTGGAAAAAAATGAAAATTTCCGGAAATTTTACAACTCTAGGTTGTAAAATTTCCAGAAATTTCAATTTCTTTAAGAAAACATGTTTTTCCCGGTTATTTTCGGGGGTGGGGGTGGAAATATCCGGACATTTTACATCTCTAGGTTGTAAAATTTCGGGAAATTTCCATTTTTTTCAAGAAAAAAAACGTCGTCCCCCCCTTTTTTTCCGGAAAAAATTTCGGAACTTTTAAATCTCTATGTAACTTACACCTCCTCGGAAGAAAACCCTATTAAGAACAATAGGGCGTAACTCCTCCTGAGTAGACACGTGTAGGATTGTAATGTCAGAATCCCAAACTTTCGTTCACGGGAATCTAAGAAGGCAACCACCCAGAACCCTTTCCCTTCCTTCAAAATCCACTTACCGGGAAGAACGGCTGTTCCAACCGGCGCAAAAATCAGACTCCCCGAAGGTAAACTTGCCCGGAACTTCTTCTCATGAACACAACCCGCGTGGGAAAGGCTTTGAGCAACTTCCGGTTCCCTCGTTTTGGAATTCCGCCCTCTTCCTGTTTTTCTGAATATAGACTTAGAATAAAAATAGACGGATACATATTAGCTAGATTCTGAGTTCACTCTAGAACTTAATCAGAAGGGCCAGGTTACCGCGCAACGAAGGACTATCTAGCCCACCATTTCCCCCATCTACTTTATGGTATCTCTATGGTAATAATCCCGAGTAGAACAGTCAGGAAAAATACCCGGTGGGGCATCCAATGCCGGAACGGCTTTGCGGATCCAATGAGCGGCCCGGGAGGCGGGATGAAGGCGCAAAAAGACGCGACGTGAGAGGCGGAGAACGCGAGACGGAAGCCTGGAAGCCACCTCTAATTGGCGAGCTGGGCGTCAAGGCTAGGAAAGGCGTCCAATGGGAGCCTGGAGAGGCCGTCCCCGCCGGCCAATCAGCGGCGGCCGCTAAAATTTGAATCCAAGCCGAGGCGGAGACGGTTCGCTCGCCCGCTCGGCGCCTCCAGTCGGGCCCGCGAGCCAACCAGGGAGGCGGAGAGCTCGGCCGCGGAGGTACGAAGGGAAGGCCGGAGACCAGGCCTCACGGGGGGAACGAAGTAGGCCCCGGGGGGGGGGGCGTGGAGGAGAGGAGAGGAGGGGCGATGGGGAGAAGTTACTTTTTCTGGCCCGCTTCCCCTCCCCCCCCCAGAGTATCCCGGCCCAAATGTGTCCGTTTCCGTGCTAGTTGGGATGTTCTGGGAGCTGTCGTTTTTTTTTTTTTAAAAGTAACTTTCCCCCGATGCCTGGCAATAAGGGCATCTGTGGGTCTGTAGCCAGGCTTGGCTTTTTTTTGTCAGGTAAAGATTATTTAGATACCACACCGGGCATCGAAAGGCTCTATAGGGGGTGGGGGGGGGGGGTTCTGGGCTATCCAGTCAGAACTGACCCAGAGCAGACCCTAACAGGGCTTTCAAGGTGAGTGAGGTATTTAAGGAGTGGTTTCTACCAGTTCTATCCCATCCCCAGTCAGTTTCCGTGGCTGAGGCGGGATTCGAACCCAGGACTCTGTCACTCTCTCCAGGACACCGCACTGGGTATCGAAACACCATATTGTGGTTCTTCTGTGCTGTCCAGTCAGCACCGACTTATAGCGACCCTCATAGAGGTCTTTAAGGAGTGTTCTTTACCAGTTCCACTTTCCCCCCCCCCTGTGAGTTTCCTGAGACAGGATTTGAACCCAGGACTTCTGAGTCCTGGTCTGTCCTTCTCTCCGCTACACAACACTGGGTTTCTAAATACTATATTGTTGTTGTTCTGTGTTGTCAAGTCAGCTCTGACTTAGGGCAACCTCATGAATGAGCCATCTCCAAAATGCCCTGTCCTCAACAGCCCTGCTCAGCTCTTGCAAACTCAAGCCTGTGGCTTCCTTTAGGGAGTCAGTCCATCTCATATTTAGTCTTCCTCTTTTCCTGCTGCCTTCCACCTTTCTAAGCATTACTGTCTTTTCTGGAGAATCCAGCCTTCTCACGATGTGCCCCAAGTAGGACAGCCTCAGTTTCAACATAATTCAGGCTTGATTTGATCGAGGACCCCATTATTTGTCTTTCTAGGGTACCCTCAAAGCTCTCCTCCAGCACCACATTTCAAATGAATCAGTTTTTTCCCTGTCAGCTTTCTTTAATGTCCAGCTTTCACATCCCGTATATGGTGCTCAGAAACAACAAGAGTATGAATGATTTTGGAACCAGGGAGGGGGGCACAGGGAGGTATTTCATTGGAATTGGGGGGGGGGGGCTTTTTTTGTGTGGAGGACCATGAAGGGAATGTCGTTTCCACACCAAAAAAAAAGTAAATTAAACTCAACGTGTATTTTTTTTTTCCTTCTCAGATTTTATCTGGTAGAGGCAAACAAACCTTGTCACCTCCACGTTGTATCTAGAACAGAGAAGATGGCGAGCAATTTTACTACTCGATATAAAAAGGACCTGAGTACTCAGACCCTCAAGGCGAAAATTGTCCGCCGGAAATCGCTTCTGCAGAAAGAGAGCAGGCACAAGGAGTTCAACAGAGGTCGGCAGTTTGGACCCATCGATGTCAACACGCAGGCAGCAAGAGACAGGGAGCTTTCTCGGCTGGATGAGTCCGGCGAAGTGCACTCACCAAAGAGCAGTGCAAAGCCCAGTAAGTAAAGACCCATGTGTGGTGTGGTGTAGACCTTCTCACCCTAGTCCTGCTTAAATTTGTGTGCTTATTGAGTTGTTTGCTTTTTCTTTTGACACTAAAATGGGATTTAGCCCAATGATTACATGTATTTGAAAACAGCCCATGTTTTTTGTTACAATTTCTTTTCAAGTGAAAAAATTCAAAAGGAGTAGCTGTGTCACAGGAAAATCAACAAAGATGGTCACTAGAGATCGTGTTTCATACAGCTTTGTACGAAGCACTCAGCACGGCCACAGGTGCCGTGCTGACCCATCTCCCCTCCCCACAGCCGGATGATCCACTCACCAGATTTCGTGTGCCGCCAGGGGGTCCTTCTTCTGTGGTGGCACTCCAATCCAAGCAGGAGCCTGGCCGGCCCTGCCCCGCCTCCTCAGGCAGCCAACCACAAGGAGGCGGAATGGGGGAAACGATGCGGGGTCAGCTGTCTGAGGAGGAGGAAGAGTGAATGGGCCAGCCGGCCAGGGGGGTTGGGAAATGGGGCCAGCACGGCGTCTATGGCCCCATACTGAGTGCTTCGTAGGAAGCTGTACAAAGCACAAAGCGCTTGCGTTTCCATGTCCCCACTCCATGGACAGGCCTAGGTTGTTCATTCTAATTAAGTTAATGGAGAGAGTTATATTATTCCCCCCCCCCGCCCCCCTCTCTTCCCATGCAGGTCAGCTCTCAAATGCTGCAGCTAAGGCTCCGGGACAGGAGCGCCTTGAAATGCTCCAACGTTACAAAGCTGAAAAAGAACTTCGGAAGTTAAAAGAGCAGAGAGAGAAGCCTATATTTAAATGCGGGCGATTCCAACCGGAAGGTCCTTCCTTCCTCCCGAAAGCATCACAGATCCCGGTGCTGACCAGAGCAAAGGAGATGAAAGCATCGACCACTGTACGGGTGGCTTCACTTCTTTATAGTTTCTTTGATGTCATTCAGATGGGCTTAGTTCATAGGTCATACCTAAATCAGGGGTGTGGGGCAAGTCCTCCGGTCCAAGTGCAAGTCTTCAGGCCAGAGTCCTGAGTCTAAAGCCTCGAGTCTGAGTCTCGGGGCAATGGACCCGCCCCAAGCGGGCACATGCGCAGACAGGGAAGCCAAAATGGCATACGTGCATGCATAGAGACAGCGGGCCAGCATCCCTTCCAGAAGCCAGCTGCTGCCTCTGTCCACGCACTTGCCACCCAGCTGATCGGCTGGCACATGCACAGAGGCAGAAACCCCAGGGTGTGTCCAAATCAATTAATTTTATTTATTTAAAATATTTTTACCCCGCCTTTCTCCTTAAAAGGACCCAAGGCTGCTTACAACAATTCAAAGACAATGTTTAAAAGCTAAAAACAGTGAGTATGCAAATATTTTAAAAAGGATTAAACAATTTTAGCGACTTGAGTTGGACTCGACAGTGACTGACAACTCATGAGTCCCCCATCCCTGATGTACCTTAGGCCCAAAGATTGTAAAAGGCTTGTTTTTCCCCTGCTAGGCGGGGGTGGGGGGTGGGGTCTGGGATCTGTAGTGTGTGAAAGTAATCCAGATGTTGGTGGCTCTCAATACGTAGACTCCCCAGGCAGCATGGCCAAGGATCAGGGATTCTTTAGGGTTTCAGTTGCATCCGAGTAATATCTGGGGAGCCAAGGTTAGGAGCTGTTTTCCCTGGCTGGTTAGGATGTAGAGACTATTCTGAATAATGTAGCTTATGTTGCTAAAGCTATCACATGTAACAACCAATGGGAATAGGAAATCTCTTCACTTTTGTCTCTTAGGAAGTACCATCTGTGAGAGTAACAAGATCAAAGGCAAAGAACCAGTTGCAAGAACCGGTTAGACCTCAGCTTCCTGTGGTTTGTCTTTTTTTTTGTTCCTATTATTTGAGTGTTAAATAGAGAAATCGGCTGATAGAGGTGGGACATTAACCTTTAAGCCAGGAAGGTGGTGTTTTGCTTTGTTTTGATCTGTTCCTTGTTTCAAATGCTTGCTGTGCTTCTATTGAGTATCATGAAGACCTGAAATTAAACGTGGGTGGGTGGCAGGGTGGGTGAGCTTTTCTATTAGCTGAGAACCATTTTTTCTTTATTCCTTCTTTCTTACACTAGAAGTGGTGAATTGCATATGTATCATTAAGAGATTCATGATTTATAGCAAGGTATACAGTGGGACCCCCTTATCCATAGGATCAGTATCCACTGAGTCACTTATCCACAGTCTGAAAATATTAAAATAAAAATTCCTGGAAATAATATATATTTCTATGGTGCCATTACCAGAATGGGCCACTAGTGGGAGCCAGAGACCATGGAATGTATAATATTTGCTATTATAATAGCGCTTGCTATAATCTGCATTTTTCAGCATCTGCAGGGTGGGGGGCTTGGAACCAGTCTCCCATGAATAAGGGAGCCCTACTGTACTCAGCAGTGTTTCCCAATTGCTTCTTTTCTGAGTTCACCTAGCAAATTTAATCTTCCAATTTCTTTCTGGAGGAGTTGGACAAGAATTTCTTTGAATCAGAGTCTATCCTACCTATCGTTTCAACTCTCAAATGCCACAAGAACATCTTCTCTAATGCATTTAGAGTGTCCGCAGTCGGGAACATGGTTTGGAAGTGTGTCTGGACAGCAACCCCCAGCGTCCGTCAACTAGTGCCAAGTTCTGTTCCCCAAAGAGTGTCATTTCCCTACTCAGGAGCAGAAGACAGCTCTTCTCGCGATGCTCATTCATTTATTCTCCCTTTCCAATGGACAGTAAAATACTTTGTGGTTCTAAGAGCTAGCTGATGCGCGAGATTTCTCTTCTTGACAGAGGATCCCCATACTATATAGAAAAATTCCTTTGGAAATTCCTGTTTTATATATAAATACGGCATGCTTTCATGGGGAAAAGCTAACTGGTCGAGAACGGCCTCTCCCAGCATCATACCCAGACCTTTCAAGCAAGTCCTTGCAGACTGATTTCAGAGGAATCATTCTGACTTCATGGAAAATGCAATCTAGCCCGTCGCTCTGTTAGTCTGTTGTAGCACAAAAGAAATTCAAAGTCTTGTCGCTCCTTTAAGATTTGCTAAGCTTTCGTGCGTCCAAGCGGACTTCTTCAGATGAATGAAGTCGCTGTTCTTTGGGTGGAATTAGTACCAGCACAGTGAGGGTTTCTGGGTACGTGGATTTATTCCTCCCCCCCCCCCCCCCCAGCTGCATCAGAGATACCACCGACTTCCTGAGGAAGCTGCAGTCCATCGATCGAAGACCAGAAAAATGTCAACCTGACAACCATGAATATTGAGGCGCTGTATGTGAGCATCCTCCACAGAGATGAGCTGCAGGAAAGAAAGAACATCGTCCCAGAGGGGACCACTGTGCATCCATCTGACCAGGAAACTTTGCGACTTACTTTTCACCCACAACTATTTCATTTTTGGACAGGTACCTGCAAGCCAATGAGACAACAACGGGCAACTGCCACACCAACGTAAACCTCAGCGTAGACTGCTTTAAGGAATGGGCTAACTTTCTGGACACAATTAATAAATGATGATGATGATATCAAGAAATTTAACACAGTACTATAAGCAGTTGCAGGTCTCTAAAATAACATCATCAGAGCTACAAAAAATGGCAATATTAGGAACAGCATACCTACTGCATCGATATTTAACAGAAACTTAAGTTTTTGGTTAAAATTTGTATCTAATACCAGTCAATGTTTTTATTATTGTGACTGTGCCTGGTGTTTTTGAATAATAATAATAATAATAGTTCAATTACGCAGTGGACAGATAAGCACTACTATATACAGAAAATCCACAGTCAGACATTCATGTTGACATGGCTCCAGCTTGCACCCAGATCACGTTAAAAAATCCATCACATCCAGCCAAGCATTATGGGACAGCGGCATCTGCTCAGAATTGAAAAGAGACTGCGTATGGGAAGAGTCAAAGGGGACTTTTCTCAGACTCAGATGCCCACCAGATACAGTAACGCAACAGGTCAACAGGGCCAAACCTATTCCCAGAAGTGAGCTTTTACAAGATAAACCCAATCCAGATGGCAGCAGGAAACCTCGAGTGGTGACATATCATTCCCGGCTGAAACCCCTAAAGATCTCCAGCTGCCAAGTCTCTAGCAGGCTTAGCTGGACATCCCACGCTCTCCTACAGCCATGTCACCCAGCCTATGAGAATTCTGACCTGCAGCCACAGACTGTCCACCACAGACACTGACACAGGAACCGGAACATGTGACTAACCCAGGGGTCGGCTCTGCCCACCTATTTACACAGTATCACGGAACACAGTCCACAATATCGGGGACTCGTACACTTGCCCGTTTCCAAATGTGATATATGGCATCTTTTTTCAGTAATGCCTCACTGCATTTTATACTGGCTGAATAGGGCAAACTCTTAAGAGAGTAAATGAGTACAAAATAGCCAGAAACCACTGGGCAAAACCATCACCCTTCCTGGACTCTCTTTCTTTGACCTCAGATTTGCACTTAAAACTAAGACACTTCAAGGACAGATTCCAAATGGAGACCACCGAGCAGGTATTCATCAGGAAGTTCAACACACGCTCTAGACCTTAACAAATATAATGGTTTCCTGTTCATTACAGATACTAATCCAACCATCTGGGCCTTTGTTACACAGCGACCCTAACCACCATCATTGTGCTGGAATTCATCACTGCCTAACACATGCTCCCTGACAACAGTTTTAAACTTCCCCCCAGAGACAGAGCCACTCCATTCATTTGAAGAAGTGTGCCTGGACATGCAAAAGCTTATGAAAAATAGACTTCAAAGTGCTACGAGACATCTGATTTCTCTTATTTTGACTTCGTTGATTTTAAAACAAGGAAAATGTAAATATGTCTTTCTTGGAATGTAGATCTTCTTGAATAAAATGGTACAAGAATGTGTGTTTTTGTGTAGAATTGAGACCTTCGCTTTGGGTTAATCTTGATGAATTAGCAGCTGTTCTCAGGGTAGCTGTTATTTGAGGGCAGCGGCTTAAAGCAAGCTTGGAAATAATTGTTTTCTGCAGTAAGCAATACAAGGTGACTAAGCAGGCAGTTTTGCAAAGGAAAGACTAAAACTGTCTATAACTGAAGAAGTCATCATCTTGTTAAGGTCAGTTTGTTATCTAGCTGTGGACTGCAGATGGACCCGAGCGCTCAGATGTGTGCTTTTGTAAAGAAAAGAGTTTTGAAATGGCTTCTCGACTTCTCTCTGCAGAAGGCCCCCAACTATACCAGCAAAAGTGTGTCGCAAGCAGCTCAGCAGAAGCAGATCTACATAGACAAACTTCCCAAAAAAGAGAGCAAAGGTATGATTAATCCATTTTGAGATTTTAAAAAAAACCCACTGCTTAGGCTTTGAGACTCCAGAAGTTTTGGAATTCGGTTCTCAGACGCCCCTACTGCTAGTCACACTGGCAAAGGGCTTCCAGGAGCTGGAACGGCCCAATGATCTGGAGAGCCAAAGGTTCGTAATCTACTGGCCGAACCGCTGGCCGAAATTCTGTGGCTTGCTGTAGCAAGCCACAACTAGAGTAGTCCCATTGAATCAGTGGGGATTCAGTGAGTCAGCTCCTCCATAAATCCCATTGTTTGAAATGGGCTCACTCTAGTTACTTACTGTGTGTGGTAAGGATTTCAGCCACTGTAGGATTGATCTGAGGCTTTGTGTGCATTTTGGGACTTGTTTTAGAAAAAGAGCCTGTTGACTTTTCCAGGGTTCTGCCCATTTCTCAGGATAGCTGTGAAGATCTCAGTGAAATAAGGAGATACCAATTCTAATCTACCCAGAGCTCTCAAGACAGATCTGGAACGGGCTTTTACATACACACCTCCTAAGAGAGAGAGAGAGAGAGATTATATATATGGCTTTAAGAGTCCTCCACCCCATGGGCAGTGGCTGCCATGGCCGAGGGTTTCTCGGAGTTGTCGGCCCAAAAGAGTAACTTTCTAAAGCTTTGGTGATGGGGATATCACTGCTTCGCCACTTTCAGAGCCTCCGGGCTTTGTGGGAATTTCAGCCAACAATTTTATAATCGTTTTGGAGGCAGTAATCTGGGATGGAATGATAAAGTCAATAGAGTCTCTAAAGAGTCTCTTTCGCCCTTTTCCTGGCTGTTTCAACCAGAATGCCGAGAGGCCATACTTGCTGGTGGATTCTTGAGCTGTAGTCCCCCTGCCCCCCCCTCCAAATGTCTTTAAGCTCTGGTACCAGATTTGATAGGGACGTGGTGGCGCTGCGGGTTAAACCACAGAAGCCTCTGTGCTGCAAGGTCGGAAGACCAGCCATCGTAAGATCGAATCCACGGGACGGAGGGAGCTCCCGTCACTTGTCCCAGCTCCTGCCAACCGAGCTGTTTGAAAGCATGTAAAAATGCGAGTAGATAAATAGGTACCACCTCGGTGGGAAGGTCACGGCGTTCCGTGTCTAGTCGCGCTGGCCACGTGACCACGGAAACTGTATTTGGACAAACGCCGGCTCTACGACTTGGAGACGGGGATGAGCACCGCGCCCTAGAGTCGGACACGGCTGGACTAAAATGTCAAGGGGAACCTTTACCTTACCAGATTTGCAGTTAGATCTAGCTCTGCTAGCAAGGGAATTGCTTTATACAAGCCACTTGTTTTATTCCACAGCCTATATAATCCGTTTTGCTTCTGCCTCAGACTACTCATCCTTTTTGTGAGGGCCTTCTTTACTCTGGTACAGCCGAAATTTAGTATGTTTTCTTGGATACAGATCTTTTCTTCCAACGAATGTGTTGTTCTGCTACTTTTGGCCAAACAGAGAAATCCCCAGCCTCAATGTCACTTGATCTGCCATACTTCTCTATCCATTGCGATGAAATCGCTTTGAATGTTATGGGATGTAATTCTGAGTAGACATGGATTGAATGGTGTGATTGATGTTTTTTAAAAAAACTTTCAGAATATACCGCAAAGGGTTTTAAGCATGCACAATTTAAAGTTTCCCACCTCACTTTCAGAGGTACAGCGTCCAGCCTCCACCATCGCCAATGGAAGAATCACAAGAGGAGCAGCAGCTGCGAAGACCAAAATACCGCAGGTTTCAAGGCCGGCTGCAGCTATAGGTGAGTCAAGTGGTGGAAAGCTACCTCTCTCAGGCATTCAGCCTGGCTTTATCTTTTCTTCATTTGCAGCTTTGCCTAATTAAACTTTCAGTCCATGGCTCCTAATCCTGTAAGCCTCTGGATGACTTTATTAAAACCTATCTCCCTTTGCTTTTGTATTGGTGCGGCAGACTGAAGATCGGTGGCCAAAAATTCAAGTAATACTGTATCTATCCTGTTCCAGGTAATCCACCACAAAACAGAGGTATAAATAAAGGGAAGCAGCAAAGAGGGGTCAAAGACAAAGTGGCCATGGTAAGTTTCGTATTTTTAACTTTTCCGTAATTTTTTTTTAACATTCCAACTTCATACAGTTGTGTTGATGGTCAATAACCCTCTGTGGTAGGTGATACAGTAGAAGAAAAAGCCAACAGTATAAAAGCAAAAACAAAGCATGCCACTTATATATTGCCCCATAGTGCTTAAAACACACTCTGGGCAGTTTACAATTGAATTATGCGGGTTATGTATTGCCCCCCTCTCCCCTGCAGCAAGTTGGTTGCTCAACTTACCTACCTTGGAAAGATGGAAGTTTGAGTCAACCTTGAGCCGGCTACCTGAGCCTGTTGGGATCGAACTTGGGTCGTGAGCAGAGTCTTCACTGCAGTACATACTGCAGTTTAATCTCTGCACCGTGAAGCTCCTTCCTTACAGGCGCCAGAGAATTGGGGACAGCTTGTCTCAACATTGTTAACCGCTTGACTATTTTCTGCGTCCGCACCTCAGGACGTAAAATCAGAATTGATGGGAAAATGCTGAGGTGGTGTTCAATCAGGCAGCTATGAAGTGTATAGACTGATGGAAGGCCTACTCAAACGTTTAGGGTGGGGAACCTTTCTGAGGGCTGAATGCAGTTTTGCAGGTCTTCTGGGCTGCTTTTCAATGGTGGATAAAGTCAAAGGCAAAAGGGTGAGTCCCCAAATATCAGCATAGTTTAGCTTGAAGATCTTTCTGACATTAGGCAAGCCTACAGAGAGACATTTCAGTCTTTTTGAATGAAACAACCCCCTACCAAAGCTGGGGAAAAACTGAGTGAAGGTAGCACGGGAAAAGCTGGGGTGGGGAAAACCTGTGCCTGCATTCAGCCCCAAAGGCCTGAGGCTCTCTGTCCTTTTGCTAGTCGTCTTGGGAGCCTGGTCACTTCCAATTTATATGCCACTTTCCCACCCAATCTGCTCAAAGTGATCTGCAACAGAAGAACAGTACAGTGGTACCTCGCAAGACGAACGCCTCGTGCCACAAAAAACTCGCAAAACAAAAGTGTTTTGCAATGTTCTAGGCGCTTCGCAAGACAGTTTTTCCTATGGCCGTGCTTCGCAAGACGATTTTTTTCCGTCTTGCAGTGATGCTCGCAAGATGAAAAAAATGGCATTTGTCTTGCGAGGTGTTTCATAGGAATGCATTGAAGGCAATTTCAATGCATTCCTGTGGGAAACCGCGCTTCGCAAGATGATCGTTTTCGCGATACGAAGGGACTCGCGGAACGAATTGTTTTCGTCTTGCGAGGCACCACTGTGATACAAAAAAGGCACGTGACTGCGACGTTGCGATCACATCGAGACTCCTGTTGGTTAATGGATCCGTGTTAAGGGCAACGGCGTAAATTGGAAGCCGCTGTTTGTATTCATCATTGCCTGCCGCTGTTCTTAAGGAAAGGGAGAGAGGTTGGTAGATCTCTCTTCCCCTTTGCTCCGAGTGTTCCTGTTGCATAAGAGGGGTGGCACCAGGCCTGCTCATCATTGGCCAGAAAAATGGTGAACAATTTTGGGGGGGAAGAAAAAAAGAGAGAGACTACCTTCTTTGTCACAGGTGTGTGAGATGGAAGAGAACCCACTTGCGCCGCCACCCATGGAAGAAGTGACAGCCCAGTGGAGGGCAGGCCCTGAGCCGCACGGGGCTTTCCCTGAGAAAGAAAACCTGCCTCCTTCTCACATCCCGAGCCCTGCCCCGACCAGGAGAACGCGGTCCTTTGCCCCTCAGAACTTTGTGTTCAAGCCTCTGGAGGGCTTGGCCGCCTACCGAGTGAAACCAATGAGCCCGTCCCGAGCCAACGTATTCCTGTCACCCGACCTCGTCTGGAATCCTGTGAACTGCACCAGGTATGGACCCTGACACTAAATGTTCTCCACGTTCTCTAAAAAACGTTCCCGTTCTCCCGGGAACAAATCTTACCCACTTGCCCGAATCGATCTGCCTTCGTGGGGCACCGTGGGCTGAGATCAGACACCCTTTCAGGCTGACGCGAATCTTCTCTCTAGGCAGCCAAACCCATCCCTTCCTTTGTCCTCCTAATACAGATATTTTCTCTACTCCTTTGTGCCACTAGCCTCTTCTAGAACGGCTCTAGAAGAATGTCTGCCGATAAGAGGACCACTGCTAGTGGCTACATAAAAGACGTTGCCATTTAGGGGACTTTGTAGAATCTGAGGTTGAAAGAGCAGCCCTGTTCTGTATTGACAGGGGATGGAGTCACCTTCAGAGTTTTGATGCTAACCTGTGTTAAACATTTCACTTTTTTTTTTTAAACTTTACAAAGCACCTATTCTGTAATTTAGGGGAGGGAAACGATGTTCACGTCCTGTGCTCTAGAGCCATGGTTCTCAAACTGGGGTCCCCAGATGTTCTTGGACTGCAACTCCCAGAAATCCTGGCCAGCGCCGCAAGGAGTGAAGGCTTCTGGGAATTGCAGTCCAAGAATATCTGGAGACACCCGTTTGAGAACCACGGCTCTAGATCATGCAGTATTTAGAATTTTCAAGTGTATCAAACAAGAAGCCACCTTTTTCTCACTCCACCGCTCCTTCTGTGGGAAACTGCCTTCATGCTGAGAACCATCCATGAAGAGGTGCTAAGCGGCTGTCTCTCCCCAGATTAACGTCATGAGTATGTCGTTCTTGTGCTTCTTCCCAGCGGAGTCCCTGGAGTAGGGGCAAAAGAAAATGGGCCAAAGGACTGCAGTCTGAAATATCAAACCTCCCCTGACCCAAAGGAAGATCCTCAGGAGCATCACTTGGCCGTAGAGTCACGGGCACCTGAGGAAGGTAAGTCAAGAGAGAGAACTTTCAGAGCATAATTGCTGAGCCACTGTACTGTGACTCACTCATTTGCCTCTTTGGACGACAACTTCCAGAATCTACCGGCCAACGTGGCCCGTGGGACATCCTGACTGGCGGATTCTGTGGCCTTGGTCCGGCTGCTTAGTCCCAACTGGACTTCAACCCATTGAATTGACAGGATTTACTGAAAGGTTGACTGGACTCTTTAGCAGTTGATGCAGCCGGCCTGCTCGGTCTGGGACCAGGCATCAGATATTGGGAGCTGCATTCTCAAAAGAATAGTTTTTGCAAGCTCTGGCCAACAGTCCCCATTTCACAGCTCTGCTGCCTCAGCAAACTGACTCCAGACCTTAGGCAGAACATAATTTTTGGCCCTTCTTAAAGGCTGGTGCACTCTTGCCAACTCAGTGGCTGGATCAAGTGGGACAGAGAACAGGGAGTATACAAGTAATGCAATGTTTTGACTTTTCTGCATTACTGAGGTGTTGAAAATATGGTCCCCTAGCATCCTTGCTCTCCCTCGTTTTGGGTAGGTGGGGGATATATAGATGTACAGTAAGATCCTGTACCCGCAGGATCAGTATCAACGGCTTTCACTTATCCACGGTCTGAAATTATTAAAAATATTAAAAGAAAAATGATGCTGAGGGGGGGAAAAAGTTTTTTCACATGTATTACCAGAACTGGCCACTAGAGGGATCCAGAGTTCATGCTGTGAATACTTTTAGTGAAGAATACATACCCTGTTTTCCCGGAAAATAAGACCTAACCTGAAAATAAGCCCTAGTAGGATTTTTCAGGATGCTCGTAATATAAGCCCTACCCCAAAAAATAAGCCCCAGTGAAGTGGAACCCCGCCCTCCACCCTTGTGCAGCAACCTGAAGATGACGTGACTGTAAAATAAAACATCCCCTGAAAACAAGCCCTAATGTGTTTTTTGGAGCAAAAATTAATATAAGACCCTGTCTTATTTTCGGGGAAACACAGTAGCATGGTCTCTAGTGGCCACTTCTGGTAATGCAAGTGAAAATATATATTTTTTATTTTTGTTTTTCCTTTTACCATTCTCTGTATATACTAGAGAGTGTGTGTGTGTACTTGCTATTATCCACAATTTTAAGAATCCATGGTGGGGCCTGGAACCAATCCCCAATGGATATGGGGGTCATACTGCATGTATATCAGCATTTGAGGGCGCAAGAAGAGTGCAACAGCAACATATATTTATAAGAACAAATTGGGTGGGAGTGAAAGAGTATGTATCCCCCCCCCCCCCCCGGTCCAGAAAAGGGTGCGTGTGGTCTCCATACCTCTGGAGGCTGCCTATCCTTTGTCCTTGCTGAACTATAAGTGACTGCCAAAACACCTGTAGTTACCATGTTGTGTTAAGACACACTTTAAAATGTAATTCATTATCAGTTCAAAGGCAGGTAATGATTCAGTTAGAAATTATTTTGTTGGTAGACCACCTAATATTACAAATTTCCCTGTGCCACATGCAGCGTTCTGCAGTTTTTGCTATAAGACAAGTTTGTCTTTCCAGAATGTGTTCCTCTGGAGAAGTTGGATGTCACTCCCTCAGAAAGAGAGCCCTGGGTGCCGCGTGCAGGCCCGCCAGCAGCGGAAACCACCGAGTCCACTGGGGAGCCACAGCATGATGTCCCCTACTTCAGGTTGGTCCAGAAAAACAAGAGGCATCAAAACTGATAAACTACGTATGAATGAGAATACCTGTCTCAAGAATAGAGAGATGGGCATGAACCAGAAAACTGGTGGTTTGTGATGGTTTGTGGCTACCCGTGAACTACAAACAATCACAACCCTCCCAAAACAAACCGATTCACAGTTTGTTTTTTGGGTTTGTGCCTGGGGGAGTGGGGACCGATTGCCCCCTTCCCATTACCCCTGCTGCCTCCCAACCTGTTCCCTCGAAGGGAAGCCAGCCTGCTGTCTCTGATGATGGTGGCGGTGGCAGGAACAGGTCAGAAGGCAGGCGACGGGGTCCGTGGGAAGAGGGCGGGCGGGCGGGCATTCATTTTGCTTTGGCAAAACAGGATCCCTGAACTCGGGTCGCGGAACTGAACCACGAACCCGCCCAGTTCGTCGGTTTTTCTGCTCTGTCGTTCGGTTCTTGCCCATCTCTACTCTAGAATGGTTGTTCTCGTCTGTAAAGAAAATTACATCCACGCTAAAAGAACTCTGTAGAACATCTTGCTTTCCCCCGATACAAATCTCGCAATGCAATCCTATCTTAGAAGTCTACCCCCCTCTGAACTCAGAGAGGCTTGCACTGATTTAGGATTGCCGCCTCCATGTGACACTCTTCCCACGCTACGAGTGTGGTGTGCCTGTGGATCAGCTGCCAGATCTTTCTTTTACCGATGTTAACCCACCGTTAATGACTTGATGTCATTGGTACGTCAAGCGGGTCTTACTTTATCTGAACTGCTCAATGAAGGGGTTATTCAACCTCTTTATAAATGAAGGAGTAGAATTTTGTTACAGCACATTGAGAAGGATAGCTAATAGCTCAACGAACAGAATCAGCATGCAAGATGGCCTTATCCAGTTGGAGAACTGGGTTAGAACAAACAGAATCGGCTTCCACTGGGATCAGTGTAAAGGTCTGCCGTTAGGCAAGTAAAGTCAGGTGCGCAGAGGCAGGATGGGGAACATCTGGACTGGGAGCAATAGGCGTGAAAAGGTCAATGTGTGTCAACAGAACAAAACAGCAGCAAAAACAAGACAAACCTGCCTTGCACAAGGCTTTGGAACTGTGCCGTCCTGAGCTTTAGAGAGGAAGGGTAGAATACAGATAGGATCAGCAGCTGGATACATTACTTTTTTGGACTGCAGCTCCCAGAATCCCCTAGGTATCATGACGTGCTTTCTGGGGCTTATGATCCCAAAATGTAACTTTTCCAAATTGTGAATATATTACAGGGCATGGGGTTACACTGAGGTGTGTCTCAAGCCCAGTCCGGCCATGTCCTGTTTGTTTCACTGCTCATATAACCACACTCCACATCTGTGTATGCCCTTTTTTATTTTTTACTTTTAAATTAATATTTTAAAGAAAAATCCTTCAGTCCGAGACACAGAGGCTGGCGTCGCATTGTGAGAAGTGGGACGGGACAGCAGAAACGGACATCCCAGAGTATGGTGAGAGAAGGAAGGAGGGGAGGCGGCGTGACATTGGGGTCGTCCAGCCAACTGCCAGTTCTGGCCATTTGCTCGACTTTATCGGCCAGATATCTCTCTGGCTGTGACTCCTTCCAGCAAAGCGCGTGGGTTTTAACGGATGTAGCAACTTTTGCAACCTCACATACCTAATCCAAGTATGCGCTTCTTCAGCTAAAGACCTCGTCCGCACAACCATTGGGCAAACCCGGCTACTGATAGCCGAGAGGTTCAAGCAGTTTGAAGGGCTGGTGGATAACTGCGAGTTCAAACGCGGTGAAAAGGAGACAACCTGTACTGACCTGGATGGATTTTGGGATATGGTCAACTTCCAGGTAAGGATTCTTTCTCTCCAGCATTTGCTTTCTTTCCATATATGCCAGGAAATATGCCATATAGGTAACCCCTCTGGGAAACATAGCATTTATGGGAAAAGCAGTAAGTGAGAAAGCCATGGGTTCTCTGGTCCTGGGAATGGATTGTTGTTCAGCTTCTATCTATAGGTCCTCTTTGGCGTTTGAGATCTTTCCAGGCTAAACTCAAGCTCATCTTGGTTTACCACTAGAGATAGACACGAACTGCCGATTCGTGCCAGTTTGTTTAGCAACCAAACAGGTGTTTGGCGCTTCCCTGCCCCGCCTCTGCCCGTGGGCACCCACTCAAGAGGCAGCGCTCAGAGGAGGCAGGGCAGGGAAGCCAGGCCACTGCCTCCAAGTGGGCGCCTGCTAGCGGAGGCGGGGCCGCGAAGCGCCAAACACCCGTTCGGCCACTGAACGAATCGGCACAAACTGCTGAACCAGGGATTTGTGCCCATCTGTACTTACCACGCAACCTGAAAGTCTGGTTTCTTAAAACAAAACCTGGGGTTCTCTGGACAGCGAATTCGACACCCAAAGTGAAATTCTCCATTTTGGCAGATTTTCAGGTGCACCACGGCCTTTGTGGTTTCGTGCTGGCGTTTGTTTGTTTGTTTGTTTTTCTTTTCCCGGCTGAGTCCTCCATTGCGCAAGCATGCAGAAGTGGACTTTGAGGCTTTTGGTCTTGTCTGTGAAGAATGCAGCCATCTCGCAAATTTTAAACAGTGGTGCGCTTTGGCCTAGCCCTGTCGCTGTTTCTCCTTTCTTCCGTAGATAGAAGATGTGAATAAAAAATTTGAGAACTTGAAGACGCTTCAGGTGAATGGATGGCAAGCAGTGGAGGATGTCCAGTCCAAGAAGCCTTCCAAGGTGGGCGAGGGTTCTAAGTCGTCTTCCATGGCCCATTTCTGAGGTTCTCCTATAGAGCTGTTAAACAGAAGCCGACTTAGGATTCCGTTCCTTCCTTCGGGAATGGAGCCCATGTCATTCCACAGGTGGCCACTCGGGGGCTCTGCATCCCATACGTTGGCACAGTTGGCTCTGGGCCACTTTCCCAAGCCGGTCTGTGCAACAGCGCCAACCCCTGTCGAGAGGGAATAATTTATCCTAAAAAAAAAAATTACTACGATACACGCTTCAAACGTTGGAGCTGTGGGGTGGATCTGGTTTCCGGCTTTCTCTGACTCGATGTCTTTTCTTATGTTCTCATTCTAGCCACTCGGAAGAGGCTTCTAATAAAAAGCAGGGTCTCCGTTGTTACGTTTAATCTTCACAAGGGAAAGTTTTCTGCTCGGGAGCCTCTTTCAGAGTTTCGTTCCGTCACAAGGCAAAAGTGGGTCTAATCAACCAAGTTGCTTCCTTGGATGGCAACGTCCGTCGTAGACCTCCGGGCAGATAGATAGCCAGTAGCCTTTCTGGGGCATTCTGGGAACGGAAGTCCAAAGAAGTCACTTTTCTAACCTCTGTTCCACTCCTTAGCCCCCGATGACATGGCTACGAGAGGGTGGGATTTTACACCTTTGGCCACCTATTTCCTAGCTGGGAGTGGTGGGATTTGGGGAATCACAAGAGCTACTTTTTCAAACTTTTGATTCGACACCCATGGGAGAAGGACCCGTGCTGTACTTCTTGAGTGTTCGAAGCATAAACTTGGGAAACCCTGTTAAATTGGCCCAGGCTCAACTTTGCTGTGGAGATGGCTGAGCTGAAGGAGGGGGCCTTTCCCAGCTGTTTCTCTGAGAAAGTCTTTTATTTTATTTATTTATTTCCAGAAGAAGGGCCCTCCTCCTCCTCCCAGGGCGACGAAGGCAAGGAGTGGGTCTGCCGAAAGGAGAGCGGCCCGTAAGCGCCTGGCCGCCATCAAGGCCGTGGTGAAGAGCAAGATGAAGCCGGAGGGGCCAATGGCGGAGGATGCAGAACCGGAAAGGCCGGCCGCTGCAGAGACCTTGGTCTTTGATGGAGGGTTCTTCCAAATCGAATCTCCTGCCAAGCCTTTGCCAGGTTGGTCTGGAGCTGTTCTCTTTGGGCCTGAGTTTGTACAGCAAGTCGAAAAGACTTCTCAGCTCCGGAAAACCCAGTCTTGTTGGTCTTGTACGGCTCCTTTTAATCGTGAGAAGCGGGTCGGCCCTCAGAAGCTTGGGGACCCACAGAGCACAGAGAAGGCCCTTTCCTGGATCTCATCTCCCAGAATCCCCCATTTTGGCCATGTTGGGTGGGAGACACGAGAGCCTAGTAACACTAGGAAGCAGTTGGAAAAGACCAAAGGAACTTCCAAGTGTGAACCACACTTAACCTTTCAGAAAGAACCAAGGGCTTCTAGTGCTCTGGACCCCGTTCCCACCCACCTCAGTGGGAATCCAGGTGTTCTGGAGTGCAACCTGAACAGCCTCAACCAACCACACTCAAGGGTGCAGCATCATGGTGGTGGTGGGACTGAAGTCTAGACCACCTGCCGGGCACCAGGTTGGGGAAGAGGGCCGTAGAGTCTGAATGGTTTTGCAGCTGCTGGAGAAGACTCCCACCGTAGCCTTTGCCCAGCCGTGTCTGAGCATGAGCCTGCCAAATGATGGATTTTCGCAAAGGGGGTGCTTTCCCTGGGAAGGACCTACCTGCTCCTGGACCCTGCCAGTTCCAGCCTGCGGGGCTGGTGGTGGCCTCACTGGAAAGAAGTCCTCCCCCGAAGGCAGAAGTACTGAGATGGCCAGGGCCACGTCTGTTTGATGGTTATAAAGTAGAGAGATGGGCACCAACCGGGTCGGTTCGTGCACCCCATTTTGCCCAAACAAAATGAAGCGCTGAACCTTTTTTTTTCTGCTCGGCGCTTTGTTTTGCTTTGGCAAAACAGATGCCCGCTTTCCCCGCTGTCCCCCGCGACCGCCACCTCCCTGCCTGGCCCGACCTTCTCCTCTGCCCCCAGCCGCAGAGAAAGCGGGCCAGCGTCCCTTCCAGGAGCTGAGCCGCCTGCCTCTGCCTATAGGCATGCACAGAGGCAGCTGGCCCAGCTGCTGGCAGGGAAGCCGGGCCGCCCTCTCTGAAGATGGCGGAGGATGAGGCAAGACCAACTGCGGGGGTGTGTGTGACGGGGGGCAGGATCCCCTCCAACCAGGAGCATACTGGGAAAACAAACCCATGAACTGGTTCATTTTTCTGGGAGTTCATGTGGGGGGGGGGGGTCATGGGTGGTAGCCACGAACCACAAACCATCATGAACGGCCAGTTTTCCAGTTTGTGCCCATTTCTACTGTAAAGGTTCAACCCGGCACCTGCTCGGGGACTTGGTAGCTGGTGAAGGCTTCAGGACTAGAGCTGCTTCACTCTGTAGCTCCTTGGAGTTTTTAGGCCATTTCCAAGGCCAGCGACTTGTAGGGATCATTTTTCAGCCTTCCTGGGAAGAGGGTAGCCGCGGAGAGCCTTGTCTTTCATGAATTTGTATCATGAATTCTTGAAGCCATCCACGTGACACCAACATCAGCTGCTCCCTCTCGGTCGGAAGGCAGCCTAGCAGGGATGGATCTCTTCATTCCGACAAGCTTTAAATACTCCTCACCCCACACCTCCACAGCAGTCCAAAGAGACCCGGTGGGTTTGCAATCTGGAAAATAAGGCCTCAGTGGCCTGCCGTCTGCCTCAGGAGGTCCCCGGGGTGAGCCATGTCTAGATATTTTTAGGGTTTCCAGGTTTCCTTTCGACCCTCGCCAACCATTTCCAATGCTTCCTCTCTAGGTTGGACTCCTAGATCATCCAGCAGGCCTTCCAGGCGGGCAACCCCGAGGTCTGCCACCAAAGCCCTGCTTCAGAGTTGCGCAGATACTTGTGTTGTCCGGCATGGCACTCCGACACCATCACTGCCAGGTCTGAATGGATCCGTGGGTCCTCGGGCAAGGGACCTCAAACAAAGGTAGGTGGCCCTCAATGACTTGAACCATTCGTCTGGTGCTTAAAGGACCGTCAGTGTCGGAGGAAGTGGTTTTTTCCTCTGTTCTCTTGTCTGCATGTGGCCCGTGGCATAAGAACCGTCCTATGAGCCTTCTTGGCATTTAAGATCCTCAGAGGACACTCTCCTCTTGGTCCCATTGCCAGCGCAGGCACCACGTCGGATGGGGCCACGGGGGAGGGCCTTCTCAGTGGCAGCTCCCGGGTGATGGGATGCTCTCCCTCGGGCGATCCGGCTCCCCCCCCCCTCCCTTTTATCCTTCCGCCGACAGCTAAAGACCCATCTCTTCAGGCAGGCTTTTAACCATCATGATTGAGTCCCTGATGCCTTGCTTTTAATTATCCAATTGTATTCTAATTCGCTTATCGTTCAATAGTTTTTTTAAATTGTTACCTTATTATGTTTTTAATTCTGTTCTTTTTAATATTATGAGCTGCCTTGGGTCCCCTTTTCGGGAGAAAGGCAACCTATAAATAAATAAAACAAATAAATAAATTAAAAAAAACAAATACATTTCCAAGACAGACCAAGGATCCGTCTGGTTTAAACCTTATGTTTGTCAGAGCATCCAAAGAGGAGTCTTTTAAGTGCTCCCATCCAGGGCAGAGAAGTTGTGGCTTATCCTCGGTTTATTCTCAGAATCTGACATGTAAAATATTCTGCCTGTACATGCATAAATTCCATTTCTTCCTCAATAGAAGTCTTTGCTGGGTTTTTTTATGCATCCCGAGCTAGGAACCACTATAAAATTGCTGAACAGCAAAAAGAAATGACTAGTTCTAATTCATTACAGCAGTAGCTAAATTCTTTGGGCTAGCCTTAAAAATAGGGAAATGGTACCAAATGATGATTTAAAAATAAAGTTTAAGTGATAACAAGCAATTGTTGTGTTAGAAACCCCCCCCCCAAATGTATTAAAGTTAAATCAGAGAGAGAGAAAACGTCACCATAAGAATACAGCAAAGTGCCTTATACTGAATCAGCTCGTCTTGGATGTTCTTGGACTGCAACTCCCAGAAGCCCTTGCCAGCGCAGCTAGTGGTGAAAAGGCTTCTGGCCGTTGCAGTCCAAGAACATCCAGGGACCTAAAGTTGGGAGCCACTGTTCTAGACCCACATGGCCAGCTCTGACTGGCCGCCGTGGTTGGGGGCAGGCATTTCTTCAGCCCTTCCCAGAGATGGTGGGGAAGCAAAGGCCACGTTTTGCCGTAACTGCTCTTCTGACATTATGACCAAAAAAAAAAAAAAAAAGTGGCAGGTGGTTGCTTGTGGTGAGAGGGGTGGATTCCAAGGGCTGGCTTCTGGGTAGCCCCGAACCAAGGCGTGGGCACTCTGGGATCCCTAGTGAGCCAACAGCTCATGCGAAAGGGCTTTTCAGCTGGGAGCAACGTGGGTTCTGCTTTTTGCCGTACTGCCCCTGCTGAAGACCTAATGCTTCTGTCTTTGGGGGTTTTTTCCCCCCCTGCATCAGACGTTGCAGTACAGATATAAAGCTAATTTAGCTTGTGCCATAACAGGATTGAATAGCACTTGTCGTATAATTCGCACAACCTTGTCCTCCCATCTCCATTCCTCCCAGTGATCCTGCTTGGGCCGATGTCCATTGGTCATCGGTTCAGCCATTCATTGATCACTTCTTGCAATGCATGTCATGTTTTCTGTTTTCTTCCAGCCATAAGAAGGATGTTGTGAGAGTCCTGTGGCTGGCTTTTATTGGCCCAGCAGAAAACTGCTTGTTATTTTTTATGTTGCCTTTTCCTAATGGTCTGTTGTATCTTTGTGCTAATTCGTGGTTAGCTCTTGTGATGGTTCATGTTAGTGTCGCGGTTATTGGTTAAGGGGAAAGTTTTGGGGTGACCTTGTCTAGCCTTTCCCCCTTGTCTCTTTCACACACATCTTCCCTAAGATAAATGTAAAATCATCATCATCATCCTGTGCCATCAAGTCAATGCTGACTTATGGCAACCCTTTTTGAGGGTTTTCCAGGTAGAGAACATTCAGAAGGGCTTTACCCTTCTCTTCTTCTGGGGGCATCCTTGGGACGGTGCAGCTGGCCCAAGGCGGCCCGGTGGGGGGAATCGAACTCCCAACCTCTGGCTCTGCAGCCAGATAACCTCAACCACTGAGCTGTCCATCCAGCTTAAATATGAAAAGTTTAAAATCAAACCTTCCACATTTGCCCATGCAGGCGGACTTTCCTTTTTTTCTCCAGTGACATCCAAGCTGTGGAGGAACCAGGTGTGGCAACAGAAGGCAGAAGAGGAGAAGAAGAAGAAGCTATTGTGAGTAGTGTTTTAACGGTACGTGTAATTGCCCTTAAAAGGATGATTTTATACCATGGACATGAAGCAGTGGGCACATTTGGGTTTTCGAACAGCGCAGTTGAAATCCAGTCGGGGCAGGTCAGAAATACTTCATCCGGTTAAAACCTGGATGAAGTTTTATTTTTCCCCAAACAGCAGCTTGGTTGTGTTTGGATTCAGTGAATCTGTAGCCCTGGGTGCCATTTCCCTATCCTAGACCAAACAGCTTGTTCCCCCCCCCCCCCTTTACGCTCTTTGATCTCTCTGTCTCTTCTCTTCTCTTCCAAACCCCCAGGAGACCCAGAGAGCCACCGGCGACAGCGGGCCCTGTTCAGCCAACGTGGAGCGCTGGGGCTCAGCCAGTTTTCAAGGGTGGGAAAGTCCCTCTGTTTTAAGCGAAGCCCCAGAAACGACGGCAGAAGTCAGAAATCCTCTTGTAAATCTGGTTGAGGAGCACGTCCTGTGCGGTCCGGAGAAAGGGTCCCAGATGGAAGGAGTCGGTTCTTGGAGCGAGGAACAGCGCCCTCCCGAAGGTGAGTGAAACAAGGAGATTTCTTTAAGCGTTGTGAAGAATCTCTTTGGGGCTGAAGAACTTCTCTTATTTTCGGACTGCAGGGAGCAGTTTGCATTCCCAGGCCTGCCTGCATCGCTCCCTTGCAGCAGCAGCAACAACAACAAGTCTCTCATGGCATAATTTAGAAGCTCCTAAATGCCTTCTGGGAGAAGCCTCTGATGGCCTTAAGTTCTAGGTGTGCAATATGGGATGAGAGGCCTCACTCATCACAGAGTGGCAGACTTCTAAGTTCACAAGGTTTGCTTGGTTTTTAGATCCCCCCCCCTCCCCCGGTGCCACAGCTTTATGTTTCCTGGGAGATATATATATATATATATGTGTGTGTATTTAGCCCTGCTGTGTCCTATCTTCGACACATACTTGTCATTCACGAGGCTTCGGTTGTTCCTATTAGGATGTGCAACTCTAAAAGCGCTGTGAATGCCAGATCCATTCACCTCCATTCATTTCAGCAGGAAGCTGTCATTTGCCCAGTGATCTAACATGTGAACCAGCCCTGCATTACAATAAACGTCTTCCTTTTCCAGGCCCTCTTCTTGAGGACTTTTCCAGTGGCGTCGCCTGTGATGATGGAGAAACTGATTGCCAGGTAACGTGTTCTTGCAGCGGAGTCCACCGACTTGAAACCCAACTGTTGGCATTTATAACGTTTTTTTCCAATGACTGAATGAATTCGCAGTTCTTTTCCATTAAAAGCAAGCGAAGAGAAGAACTGGAGATGAGCAAGAATAGCAAAACTACAGGCATGCAACCCACAACACATGCGCAGAGTGCAGGGCAGAATTTCTTAGCTGGAACAATCCCCATAACGCAAACGGTATTGTGTCGTAAAAAATCGTATTGTGTCGTGAAAAGTCAGGATGTCTTACTGTGAACTCTGTTTCCTCTGTATCGCCTTCAGAAGGTAACAAAGAACGTCATTTTAATCATTTGCAAGACTTCTCTTTTTTTTTGACAACTCCCAGAATCTCCCAGCCAGCATAGATTTGCAGTTAGAAGTTCCTTCCACAAGACTGACGGAATGAAATGGCTCTCTAGATCTAGCTGTTGTTTTTCTAAAATACATAGGATGATCCATTTCGCCTCCTTGTACTCCCTGATCTCTCGTTCTCTCTGAGAAATGGCTTATCTTGAGCCCCTTGTTGGCTGGGGGATTCTGGATGTTGCTCTGTCCCCCAAAACGTTTTCCAAGCTCTGGACATTTGAGCGCCGCCGAGAGCCCCAATATCAAACCCAGAGGTAATGTGGAGCGGAGAGGCAGATTTCACAGTGGCCTGGAGCAACGGGTCCTTTGAATCCAGCCCATGGAGTCGTCCCTCTCTCACAGCAGAAACCTCTCTAGCACTAGTTTTAAGAGAGAGGTTTGTATTTTATCACATGGGACTTCAGAGGATAAGGTGAAAAGATCCTGGATCGCCCACACAACCAGTCTGGGGAGTTTGGTAAACTTCTACGAAAGAAGCCATTCAAGCAGGCAGTTTCGAATTTAGATGCAGGAACACCCAGTGAGGAAAGCAACTGTGCAGCTTTTAAAAAAAAAATTCTTAATTCTGTTCAAGCTGAAATGAAGGACGTTTGCACGATTATATATTTAAAAGTGATTGAGGTCTAGGACCTCGAACATGTTGAAAGTAGATCTTTGCTGGACTTGCCAGTGAATATTTAAGGTACAAATTGATTTTTTAACAATCTTTTATTACATAGTCTGCTTCCAGAATGCAAGTTTTCTATTTAGACAATGCGTTTTCCCTGAGGTAATGCAGGTGAGATGTCCAGGATGCAGGGAGGTTTGTGGGTTAGGGGGCCCAGTGCCAAGAACAATAAGAGGATCCCTGCTGGATCAGGCCAAGGGCCCCTCTAGTCCAGCTTCCTGTCTCTCACAGGAAGGGCCCCACCAGATGCCTCTGGGAGCACACGAGAGAGACCTGTCTCCTGATCCCCCTCCCCTGCATCTGGCCTTTGGAGGTCCCTTCCTTCTAAGCCTGGAGATTGTACATCCCCACCATGGCTTGTCACCTGCGATGGACTTTTCCTCCAGAAATCTGTCCAATCCACTTTTCAAGGCCTCTAGATGCCAGACGCCATCACCCCATCCTGTGGCCAGGAGTTCCACAGACTAACAATACGCTGGGTCAAGAAATATTTTCTTTGGTCTGTTCTCACTCTCCCAACACTCCATTGGAGTGGATGTCCCCTGGTTCTGGTATTGCGTGAGAGGGAAAAGAGCTTCCCTCTATCCACTTTATCCATCCCCTGCATCACTTTATACGTCTCAGTCGTGTCCCCCCTCAGGCGCCTTTTCTCTAAAGAGCCCCAAACGCTGTAGCCTGTCATCATAAGGGAGGTACCCCAGCCCTGTTATCATCTGAGTCGCTCTCTTCTGCACCTTTTCCAGTTCTACTATGTCTTCTTTGGGGTACGGCGACCAGAACTGTACGCAATACTCCACGTGCGGCCTTACCAGCTTTTTGTACGATGGCATTAGAATGTTGGCTGTTTTCTTTTCAATCCCCTTTTTAATGATACCTAGCATAGAATTGGCCTTCTTCACTGCTATTGACCCTTTCATCGAGCTGGCCACCAGGACACCAAGATCTTTTTCCTGATCCCTCACGGACAGCTCAGAACCCATCAGCTGATAACTAAAGTTTTGACTATTTGTTGCCCCAATGTGCATTACTTTACATTTACTAATATTGAAATGCATTTGCCATTGTGCCGCCCATTCTCCCAGTTTGGAGAGATCCTTTGGGAGCTCTTCACCATCCCTTCTGGTCTTAACCACCCGGAAAAGTTTTGTGTCATCTGCAAACTTGGCCACCTCACTGCTGATCCCTGTGTCTCCAGGTCATTTAGGAACAGGTTGAAAAGCACCCATCCCAGGACAGATCCCTGGGGCACACCGCTCTTCACCACTCTCCATGGTGAAAACGGCCCATTGACCCTCACTGTCTGTTTCCTGGTTCTCCACCAATTCTCAGTCCATAAGAGGACCTGCCCTCTTATCCCCTGACGGTGGAATTTTCTCAGCAGCCTTTGGTGAAGAAAGTAACTTCTTTCAACCATCAGTGATGAAATGCTGAGGAATTCTGGGAACTGTAGTGGGAAAAAAACAACCTTTCTAAGCACTGGGATGGTGCCAGTTGCGTTGAGGAACACAAACTTGGTGTAGTGGGGATGCCCTCACTCCAGGAACAGGTTCACCGAAGGCCTTGTATGAATCTTTTTGTGCCAAAGTCTTCAGGTATGATACGTCTGCTTCTAAGCCCTGTGCATCAATGAGGTCTAGAAACTTGTTTTCCTCTCTTTGCTGAACAACAACAAAATGCGGATGCTCAGAATACAAGGTTTGTAGTGAAGCTGCAGCCGTACCTCCCTGATGATAATGCCTCGCAAAGCAAGGTACCTCTTACCAAAGATTTTGCCCAGTTTGAAAACTAAGTAAGACTTAATGGGATGTGCTCCTTCACGTTCAGTTCCCGGAAAAGTTTGACAGAAACTAGATCTCTCTAAAGCAATTGTCTGCCACCGGGAGAGCTGGGCGCTTCGATGTGGTTTCATGTGACTGCTTGCCGCCCTTAAGGGGTCTCCAACGTGACCGTTCAGTAAACTAAGTGGGGGGCTTTTTTTTTTTTTTTTTTTTTGCTCAAGAACTAACCTCAGCTAATTTGTTCCCCACAGCCAAACCCAGATGCCAGCCTTCTCTTCACCCCTCTCCGGAACAAAGCCGAGAATCACGTGGGAGCCACTGTGTGTGACGACCTCATTGCATTTTCTCCCCTTTCACTCCCGGGAGGAGGAAAGGAATACGATGGATTAATCCAGGATTAATACTGGAGGTGTACGAAGCTTGAGGAAGATGACATCCACACACTGAAGGAATTGGAGAAAAGGCTTTCTTTTCGCTTTTTATGGATTTTTGGTTCCATTACATCGTTGTGGCTTAGTTTCTCAGAGATAGATGAGGGGCGTCTGCTGGAAAACAGACCTCATTTATGTGCTGTAGGACGTAAGTGCTAAGTTCTTCTGTGGCCTGTATTTTTAACTTTCTGTGTTTAGTTATATTGTTTATAAAGAAGTTCCCTCTGAATGGGCTTGACTGCACCTATGGGTGAAACGTTTCAGGTTCCCAAAATTTGTAAATAAAGGTCAACAATTGGCCAGGAGGGTTTGTGTGTGTGTGCGAGAGAAAAAAAACTTTTAATGCTTTGGCAGATGTTGTCTTTAAAAATGGTCAAGATACCTTAATCTTATTACTCAAACATGATTTACTCCAATATTCGATGGAAATATTAAACTTACATTAAAAGGTTTTGTCTCATGCATGTCTGCTTCTCCGTATATCTCTCTGGGTTAACATCTTTGTCCCCAGCCAAGAGGGACAGGTTTTAAATTGGCAAATTTAAATAATTTGCTTAAACCAACAAGCGGAGGGGGGAAGGCTGTTCGCTTGCCTTCCGTCATCCTTCGCTCAGCATGGATTCTGGGAGCCCTGTCTACCTATTCCCATAGCTACAAAAGATATACGTAGTTATGTTTAGGGTCTACAAATCAGATCTAGTCAGCCCCAGGAGTTGGCACTGTCAGCCTCCAAAACGAGTTGGAACAGGAATCAAAAGTTGCCTAACTATCAAAGAACTTAGAAGCGGCAACTGGTAAGGATCTTTGACCAGAAAACAACTTCTAAAGTTAGCCTTTAAGGTGCCACCCCTTTTTAATTTTGTCTTCACCTATGATGCTTGCACAGACTAATATGGCTTACCCCTCTGGCCAGTGAGTTTCCATGGCTGGTTGGGGATTCGAACCCAAGCCTCCCAAGTCCTAGTCCGTCTTTCCAGCCAATACCCTATTGCCGTTATACTTACTCCACCCAGCTACCTTATTCAGCCGCATCCCAACTCCACCTTCTGAGAATTCACTGCTCATTTCTCACACCTTTTGGGGCCTATATTTTGCAATTAGAGAAGCCTGCATTTAAAAAAAATATGGGGGGATAAAAATTCTAAACAGTATGTTTGCAAAAGAAGCAAGATCTTGGAAATGTTACTTTCAATCCTAAAATTCCCAGCATCCCCTAGACATATATGGCTGAAGAACTGTAGTCCAAAGAGTAAATTTTGCCGAGGTCTGGAAAAGGCCAGCCTGCATAACCACATGCATACGTGATGTAAGATGACACCCAACCATTGTGGCACTGGTTCTACATTTTATTAAGTCTGCATTACAAAGTCAACCGAATTTTTGCATTACAAAGTTAACTAAACAGACTTTTGCAAGGGGAAAATAAAGCTTCTGTTGTTTGTTTTAAACACAGAGGGGATTTTCAAGTGCAAGGAGGTCAAAAGCTT
Organism: Intellagama lesueurii; assembly: GCA_037013535.1. Lineage (NCBI taxonomy): Eukaryota > Metazoa > Chordata > Lepidosauria > Squamata > Agamidae > Intellagama > Intellagama lesueurii. The sequence goes on along the minus strand of JBAJHW010000001.1, from coordinate 6,408,360 downwards.
TGGTTTAGACCATAGTAGGTGTGACACTGTCAAGGGTGACATCGCCAGCAATGGAAAGCTTGTTGATCTGGTTCAGCTCCTTGATGCGGTAGTTGTACTGCAGGAGATGATCATTGTTGACAGCTATCTTGAAATGATCCACGTCGCACAGAAGCTGGACCTGCAAAAAAAAAAAAAAAAAACAATATATAAAAAATTAGCAGGTGCAGCTTTTAACACAAGCTGTACCTGCCAAAATTCCCTCCCCTGCACAACTATTAAACGGACGGGAACACTGCCTTTTTTTTTTTTTTAACTGATCACCCTACAATGAACCAAACCTTTACTGATCGGTTCAGCCCTCCTTGCTTCTAGAGAGCATGCAAGCTTGATCTGATCTAGCACCCATTTAGACATGCAATACTAAGTCCTTAAGGTCCCATGAAAGTCTGTTCTCTCTCCCCCCCCCCCCCCCCCCGCACTAGTGGGTGTCTTTGGAGTACATTACGCAGCCTTGTGTGAAAAAAATAACCACAAGGTGAGAGAATCTGATGCTCTTTTGAGCATGGTTATAACCGCAGCCCAAGGCGCAGTGTATGACAAGGGGGGTGTTTACTTGTAGGCACATTTACTCCAGCTCTAATGTGGGGGAAAAGACAGCCCTTCAGCCCAGCTTGTACCAGGCTGTTACTGGGGGTCGCAAAACAGAGCCCAAAGTGAATCTTAGTAAAAGAACCATAAAACTGGACTACTTTCGGAAAGCACGAGAGAGATCAAAAACAACACAGTATATCTGCGAAAAGTTTCTCAACCAAAATTAAGCCGTGGTTCTTTTTATACTTCTAAATGAAGTTACCCAGAGTGCAAGCTGATTATCACCGGAGTATGTAATGTATAAACAACAGTAACTACAAGATCCTAAAGCTGAGGCTCCAATACTTTGGCCATCTCATGAGAAGAGAAGACTCCCTGGAAAAGACCCTGATGTTGGGAAAGTGTGAGGGCAAGAGGAGAAGGGGACGACAGAGGATGAGATGGTTGGACAGGGTCATCGAAACGACCAACATGAATGTGACCCAACTCCGGGAGGCCGTGGAAGACAGGAGGGCCTGGCGTGCTCTGGTCCATGGGGTCACGAACAGTCGGACACGACTTAACGACAACAAAACTACAAGGACTGTTTCTCCGTTCAACAAATGTATTTATCTATCATAACGCGTCTGTGTGACCTGACCCAACCACACAACTTTCTGGATCTGCTCAGTGCCCATGTATGGGCACTTCCACATTCTGCTCATGAATATCCCCCCTCATGAATACACCTGAGCACTAATGTGAAGCAGATAAAATTTGGCAGAGGGAGCGTTGCCTGGAGTTTGCATTGACGTATCCTTTCTAACTGGAGAGGTAACAGATAAAGCAGCATTACCAAAGGAAAATGGGCATTGGGTTGATCAACTGGAACTGCACCCAAGTCAAAGGAGTCACCCACCTGCCCCGTGCTGAACAGTGTAAAAAGTGGGTGGGCAACGCAGGACCTAGATTTCTATATATGGAATGCTTCCCAGAGAGAGGGGGCGGCCGTTGTGAGAAACACAAGGCCAGAGCAGGAAATCCTTTTCAAGTCTTTCTTACAACGAAGACCACCGTCAAAGACTTGGAACAAATTCACCGGTTGTTTTTAAACTCCAGTTGTCACTCACTGTGCAGGGGGGATCTTAACAGATAGTCAATACAAATTGCCTCAATCTAAGTACAACCGAAAAAGAAATAGGTAGGTTTGAATAAAAGACAGTGAAAAGGAAACAGGGTTTTAAAGATCTAAATCAGGAGTGTACAAGTTGTTGGATGGAGGGATGGAGGGATAGACATATTTATTTATTTATTTTGGCCATGACCATAAACACAATATGTAGGCAGGTAGGTAGACAGGCAGGTAGGTATGCGTGCATTGGCCCATAACTTCCGTCAGCACACACCAACATAGCCTATGGCAACAAATTATGGGGACTAAACATGCTGAATTCTTTCAGTCTTTCCTCCTAGGGCTTGGTTTCCAGCCCCCTGATCATCCAGAGAAGGACAACAAGGATGATCAGGGGGCTGGAAACCAAGCCCTGTGAGGAAAGACTGAAGGAACTGGGCATGTTTAGCCTTGAGAAAAATAAGACTGAGGGGAGATAGGATAGCACTTTTCAAATCCTTGAAAGGTAGCCATACAGGGGAGGGGCAGGATCTGTTCTCATTCATTCATTCATTTGATTGATTTATATACCGCCCATCTGGCAGACAGGGCCACTCAATCATCCCAGAGTGCAGGACACGCAACAATGGGCTCAAGTTACAGGAAGCCAGATTTTGCTTGAATATGAGGAAAAACTTCCTAGCTGTTAGAACAGTACGACAGTGGAACCCGTTACCTCGGGAGTTGGTGAGTGCTCCAACGCTGGAGGCATTCAAGAGAAACATAGACAACCACCTGGCAGATATCCTTTGCTATGTATTCCTGCATCAAGCAAGGAGTTGGGCTTGATGGCCTTATAGGCCCCTTCCAACGTCATGATTCTATGATTTTAGGCCAGGAAAAAAAAAAGTCTAGAGCAGCCATTTCCTACAGGGGTCATATGGAGCCCCTGACACATTTGAAGGGGGTCACATAATGGAAACAGTTCTCCACACATCACCTTACAAGGTTCATTATGCGACTTATACAATCCCGATTCAGCCTATATTTCTTTCATATTGTGTTTATGGGCATGGCTGAAAAACAGGTTGAGGACAACAGGTCTAGAGGACCTCAAGGGACCCACCTTGAGCTCAATGCTAGGTGGACTTTGGCAAGAATCAGATAGACCTTAGAATATTCACATGAATAAATGCAGCCTGTAATTTCATGATGGGGTATAATAAGGAACCAGGGTGTTGTTAGCTCTTGGTTAGCTCTTTTCTTTTCTTTTACCTTGAAATCTTTGCCAGCCTCAAAGGGGAACCTGGGTGCAGTTCGGTCTTCCTTCCCCCAAGTATTCTGAATCTTGGTGTTGCACACGATAACCTTCCGGTTGTCCTCGCTGAACCGCGGGTTAAAGTGCAATGCGATGTCATTGCCTTTCATGAGGTCCACTTGAAACCTGCCGGGAAGAAGGAGACACAGCTTAGTAAACCCCCTTGAAAGTCTCCCCCAGGGCTGGCGAGGCACCGGGCCTCACCGTTCCTGAATGGTTCAGCCAGCCAGGGCGAGTTCTGGTTTGGGTGCAATCATTCGGACGGAGCCACACAATCAGCGTAGGAAGGCAGAAGCTCAGCTTTGGCCTGCATTGCAGGGAGACGGTCAAGATAACATTGCATTCCTCCCCAGTATGCGGAAACTGAACTGCCATGTCTCTTTCCTCCATGCCCTCTCCCCACAGAGGCTAAGCATCTAGTGCCACTCACCAGGCACAGAACTGCAGATGCAGAAGATGTAGTGCCAATGGGGTCAGATAGAGCAACCGTGTGACCAAGCACATCACCCTACCTGCGTCTACATTTGCAGTTCTGCACACAGGAAATTGAACAGGATACTGGCTGGTATTTACACAGTGGCAGTGATGCTGTCGAATTGCCACTTGGGGGATCGATCAATCAATCGCTCTATCTACCTACCTACCTACCTACCTACCTTCCTTCCTTCCTTCCTTCCTTCCTTCCTTCCATCCATCCATCCATCCACCCACCCATAATCAGTCCTTCCTTCCTTCCTTCCTTCCATCATCAGTCCTTCCTTCCATCATCAGTCCTTCCTTCCTTCCTTCCTTCCTTCCTTCCTTCCTTCCTTCCTTCCTTCCTTCCTTCCTTCCTTCCTTCCTTCCTTCCTTCCTTCCATCCATCCATCCATCCATCATCAGTCCTTCCTTCCTTCCTTCATCAGTCCTTCCTTCCTTCCTTCCTTCCTTCCTTCCTTCCTTCCTTCCTTCCTTCCTTCCTTCCATCCATCCATCCACCCATCATCAGTCCTTCCTTCCTTCCTTCCTTCCTTCCTTCCTTCCTTCCTTCCTTCCTTCCTTCCTTCCTTCCTTCCGTCCGTCCATCCGTCCATCTATCTATCTATCCGATTTCTAACCAATGGTCAGTCTGGGCGGTTTACAATAGTGGAATGACATTAAAAAAACACAAACTCAATCAAAATTAAAAATTAAAATTAAATTGAGATGACATTTAAAAACAGGTGCCAATGAAGAGCAGCTGTTCAGATGGCGTATTTTGAAAAGCCTGCTGAAATAAAAAGGCTTTTAAGGATTCCTTCAAGATTTCCAGGCAGATTTCAGGGGGCAGCTCCTTCCAAAACCAAACAGCAAAGGCCAAGAAGGCCTGGTTCAGTTGCCCCTCTGTCCCAAAGGAAAAGAGAAGCCGGTCAAAACAATGTCAGCCGAGAAGGAGAGACCATGGACTGGCCTTTTCCCTGGCATGGATGTGGTGCCAGTAAAACCAGGGAGACTGACACGGAGAATTTTAAAAGAGTCTACATCTATTATTTGTTTATCTACATTTTAAAAAAATTATTTTTAAACCTACTTTAAGGCCACACGGTCACAGGCCAGCTCAAAACAATGTGAATCAGATTAAGACCATTCTCTAGAATGCATAGCAATATGTAAGGTGACACCCAAATTCCCATTTTAGGCAGGCATCACCAGGTCTCCAATGCATGTCTGTGGTGCGAAGCCGTTTCAACTGACTTGAAAACATCTCCCATGAAGGACACCCCTTCCTCAGTTTACAAATGCTAGAAATCTTTGAGGGTAGCCTATGGAAGTTAAGAAGGCATCAGCTTTGTAGTTCCCAAACATGTAGACCACACTAGTGGATTGGAGTTACTTGTGTTGTTATTTTATTAACAAGCACCAGGCGGCGCCATTGGTTTACATCCTTCTCTGAAAAGGAGCAATCTGGTTACAAGAACATCTTGGCATTCAAGACCTTTAAAAGGTCAACGAGGGAGGGAGAGTGAAGGTTTGGAGAAGTGTTTGCCCAGCTATAAGGCATGGTTTAATCTGCTCATTAATCCCCCGACTGCCCTTGGGTGGACTCTAAACAGGAAACACCCAGCAGTACTGTCTCTAAGACAAAGAGGGAAGAACCAGGCCACAGAGCCAGGGTGTGGCCAGATGAATGTTCACGATCAATGCAACTCCTAAAACAGGGCTTTTGGCTTGTTTTCTTAAAGATTTTTTTCGATTTGCACAACTGACCAACTAAAAGAAAAAGAAAAGAAAAGTGGATACAAAGCACACAGCACTCCTTGCTTACGTCTCGTCTCGGTGGATTCCACAGGAATCAGTAGTTCTGTACAATGATTATTGGCTTAGTCATTTGCCGTTGTTCGGTAACAGAGATGGGCACGCACCACCAGTTCGACAGTTCGTCCTGGTTCGCTGACTCCGCCAACAGGTGTTCTGCGGTTTGGCTTCCTGCCTCCTCCAGCAGGTGCCCACTCAGAGGCAGCGCACAGAGGAGGCGGGGAAGGAAAGCCAGGAGTGGGTGCCCACCAGAGGGAGTGGGGCACTGAACCTCAGAACACCAGTTGGGCCGGTAAACGAACCAGGCCGAAACAACGAACCAATGGTTCGTGCCCATTTCTATTTGGTAATCATACATCTATTCCTGCTGCCTCGTCAAACTTTCAAGATCGCAGCAACCCTTCAGCCAACCTTTTCACACTTCCACACACCTCGTGGCTTGCTCAGTAGCGAGACTCCAGGATATAATGCCTTTCTAGTCTTCCCCAGCTTTCCAGCTGTACAGTGATCAGGAGTCAGCATTGTAGCCACACTGCACCCACCCACACAGAAACACACGGTGTACAGAATTGGCAATGGCCTCCATGTGCCATCACAAGAAGCCCTGTCCTTTATTCCTTATTCCGTGGCACTTTGTTTGGCTACCAATGATGCCAATCAGCTTCTTCTATAAAGACCCTGAGTGCTCACTGGAAGGACAGATCCTGAAGCTGAGGCTCCAGTACTTTGGCCATCTCATGAGAAGAGAAGACTCCCTGGAAAAGACCCTGATGTTGGGAAAGTGTGAGGGCAAGAGGAGAAGGGGACGACAGAGGACGAGATGGTTGGACAGGGTCACCGAAGCGACCAGCATGAATTTGACCCAACTCTGGGAGGCAGTGGAAGACAGGAGGGCCTGGCGTGCTCTGGTCCATGGGGTCACGAAGAGTTGGACACGACTTAACAACTAAACAACAAATAAAGACGTGGCTGCAAGGGGTCCTCACAGACAAGGCACAGTGCGAGAGGGGGGCCCAAAAATCTAGGACCAGGTCTGACTGAAGAAGCTGCCCCACTGCCTCTGGAGCCAAAGGGAGCAGCACGGAACAAGGAGCACAGCGCCTCTGGGAAACACATGGGGGAATCTTCACGGCCCCTACCATTCCGCCACCTGACGCAACTGCCTCAGTTCAGTCAACAGTAGGGCCTGCCCTGCTACATCACAGCCACTGCCCCACGCTCAAGCAAGGAACCAAACGTTACCTGTTGGGTCTTGAATTCACTTTCCCGGCAATGGTGATCAACAAGCGAGGCACAACCCCTGAATGAAGAGGTAACTCAAAGGGAACTTTCTGCAAGAAAAGCACAGATGGATTTACATAAGGTTTTTTGGTCTGTTTTTTTAAAGCAAAACACAACCCCAGAGCCCAGCATCATTTATTTTGCTGGCCTGCTCCAATTAGTCTGTGCAGCTCAACCCTTTAACTCTGACATTCCGGCTTTCTTAGAGATAAGGAAAACCCTGATAAGAAACAGAATAAGTAATGGGGGAGGGAGGCCTTGATGTTTCCTCCCAGGAGAACTTTTACTGAAAAAAACTGGAAAATGACAAAACCTAGAAAAAGGCCAAAACGAAATATTTTGTCTTTCAGAATGAGTGGAGTTTTTCAACAAGAAGGTCTCACCCACTCAGAATGCCAGGAACTACATATAATCATAACCATGTGCCGTCAAGTCAATTCTGACTTATGGCAACCTTTTTTTACGGTTGTCCGGCTAGAAAAAACTTAGAAGTGCTTTACTCTTCCCTTCCTCTGGGGGCGCTCTGGGACTGTCCAGCTGGCCCAAGGCTACCCAGGCTGGCTCTTCTCCCAGGAGGCACAGCGGGGGAATCGAACTCCCAACCTCTGGGCTCACAGCCAGATACCTAAACCACTGAGTCATCCATCCGGCTAGAAACTGCATACCATGAGGATTTGTAGGTAAGTCAGCCCATAGAATTAAATAGTAATTCCTAAACCAGGGAGGCAATGTCTAAATGTCCAAAATCCGACTCCCACACCCAAACTGAACCCTGGAAGTCTACACTTACTCCCACGTTCTGCCCATCCCCCAAATATTTTTCTTTTAATTTTTTTCTTGTACAACTTAACTACTGTATTTTTATGACCGCTTTGTATTTTTTAATTTCATTAAGTATGACAAATAATACAATTTTATATGCCAACTGAGTTCAATATACTGTAAATAATTTCATACTGCTGAAGCGGTGAAATAAATAGGTTTGATATGAAAGAGAGTATTCCATATATTTCCAGTTTCTCCTCTATTTTCATACCCTCCTCAAAAAGGGTTTTCCCACCGTGGCTTTAAAATTTCAAGAAACTTTGCCTCTCTGGGCTGGCTATAGGTGTGCTTACTCAAAGTACAACAGAAGGGAGTTTGCCAGCCAAGCTGCAACTTTTATCTTGAGAACAACAAGCATGTGCTGTTCCTTTGAGGGGCAGTGGTTAAAGTGCAGTGCAGCAGCCAAGACTCTGCTCGGGGCCTGAGTTCGATCCCCATGGGTTCAGATAGCTGGCTCGAGGTTGACTCAACTAAAATATTGTATTTATGTTAATGCAATTAATCCCCCACATCCATACATGTTAAGGGGCAGTCTCTGTTCATTGGGGCTATGATGACTTAAGGGAAGAGTCAGGTATATAGACATATAGTATATATGTGAGTAAAGGCTTAGGTTCTCACAGCACAACGCCTTCCAGAATTTTTCGACCACAGCTTTCACTGGCTGTAAGAGCCCTGCGGTGCAGTGGTTAAACTGCAGTACTGCAGACAAGACTCTTCTCATGACCTGTTTTAAGCACTACGGGATGGTATATGAGCAGCACACTTTGCTTTGCTTCCTTTAAAATATACAAAACGCCAGACTCTCCGATCAAGCAAGTAGAGCTATTAGATACGGCACATGCAGACAAAGGTTCTCTTACCAATGGGGCGGCCGAGCTCCCGGGCCCATATCCTGGTCCAGCCTGCGGTGCAGTCGGGGGTGCTCCACTGCCACTTGGTGGCTGCCCTGGGGCGGGATACATTCCGGAGGCACCCGGTGGGACTACCCCCGGGGCACTGGGATATCCACCTGGTGCTGGGGGGCCCCCGGGGTAGGCACCGGGTGCGGCTGGGCCCCCGGGATAGGCACCGGGTGCGGCTGGGCCCCCGGGATAGGCACCGGGTGCGGCTGGGCCCCCGGGATAGGCACTGGGTGCTCCGGGATACGCTGGTGCTCCCGGGTATGCACCTCCTGGTGCTCCCGGATATCCCGGGAAAGCACCAGGCTGGTTTCCCCAGGGAGCAGGCTGTGCATTTGGGTTACGATTGCCGGACCCCGACAGGGCATCGGACAGCTGCACAAGGGAAGGAAAAACAGGATTAGTGACTGAATCTGCATTCGTTTTTACCCGATACGTCTACTTCCTTCCAGACGATAGCAATTTCTGGGCTGGAATTCTGGAGATGGAGGGATTTCTTGGATAGACTGCTCCCCATCAGCATTCTACTTGGGGGGGGGGCATCCCTGGGTAGCCTTTACATTGAAAAGCATTCTCTTCTTAAGCAGCAGACACTTACCGAAAAACCGTCAGACATCTTTCCTGGGGGGGGAAAAAAAAAGAAAATGCAACGGATAAATCACATTATAGTATTTCCTGGGATTCCGCTACTCAAGCCCCATTCTCAAAGCAAGCAAACACGCAACGGGGTGTGGTATAATGGTCAGAGCCTTGCATTGATTTCAGAGGGAACTCTTTTTTTTAACTATTGATAAAGTTTGCTGTCTAGCAACATCTGGAATCTGATGGGATAAAAGGCATAGCTGAGTCTTGTTCAGTTTTAAATGGGACTGGGGAATATATGGCTTCCATATGTTTCGGGACTACAACTCCCATGAGCAGCAACCAGCACAGGCATGGATGTGAGCTGTGGTCTAATAACTTTAGAGGGCTGTAAGTTTCCCACTCCTGTTTTACAACCTTTTCCACCCAGTATAGCCAGACACTAGATGGCTAGGTAGCCCTGCAGAGCCAGAGGTCGAGAGTTCGATTCCTCCCAAGAGAAGAGCCAGCCTGGGTGGCCTTGGGCTAGCTGCACAGTCCCAAGGTACCCCCAGAAGAAGGGAAGCGTAGACCACTTCTGAGTATTCTCTACCTAGAAAAACCTGGAAAGAGTCGCCAAAAGTCGGAGTTGACTTGATGACATGGAATTGTATTATTGTAGCCAATTTCCTTCACGGATTTCTGCCTTGTCGTGGCGAAGGGGCTTGAGTAATTCAGAGAAGCTATGGGCTATGCCGTGCAGGGACACCCAAGACGGACAGGTCATCGTGGAGAGTTCTGACGAAACGCGATCCACCTGGAGCAGGAACTGGCAAGCCACTCCAGTATCTTTGCCAAGAAAACTCCATGGACAGAAACAAAAGGATAAAAGATATGACGCTGGAAGATGAGCCCCTCAGGTCGGAAGGCGTCCAACATGCTACTGAGGAAGAGCGGAGGACAAGGACAAGTAGCTCCAGAGCTAATGAAGTGGTTGGGCCAAAGCTGAAAGGACGCTCAGCTGCGGACGCGCCTGGAAGTGAAAGGAAAGTCCGATGCTGCAAAGAAAAATACTTCATAGGAACCTGGAATGTAAGATCTATGAACCTTGGTAAGCTGGATGTGGTCAAACAGGAGATGGCAAGAATAAACATTGACATCCTGGGCATCAGTGAACTAAAATGGACGGGAATGGGCGAATTCAATTCAGACGATTATCATATCTAGTATTCTGGGCAAGAATCCCGTAGAAGAAATGGAGTAGCCCTCATAGTCAACAAAAGAGTGGGAAAAGTTGTACTGGGATACAATCTCAAAAATGATAGAACGATTTCAATGCGAATCCAAGGCAGACCTTTCAACATCACAGTCATCCAAGTTTATGCACCAACCACCCATGCTGAAGAGGCGGAAATTGACCAATTCTATGAAGACTTACAACACCTTCTAGAACTGACACCAAAGAAAGATGTTCTTCTCATTATAGGGGATTGGAATGCTAAAGTAGGGAGTCAAGAGATAAAAGGAACAACAGGTAAGTTTGGACTTGGAGTTCAGAACGAAGCAGGGCAAAGGCTAATAGAGTTCTGTCAAGAGAACAAGCTGGTCATCACAAACACTCTTTTCCAACAACACAAGAGGCGACTCTACACATGGACATCACCAGATGGGCAATACCGAAATCAGATTGATTATATTCTCTGCAGCCAAAGATAGAGAAGCTCTATACAGTCAGCAAAAACAAGACCTGGAGCTGATTGTGGCTCTGATCATCAGCTTCTTATAGCAAAACTCAAGCTTAAACTGAAGAAAGTAGGAAAAACTACTGGGCTAGTCAGGTATAATCTAAACCAAATCCCTTATGAGTACACAGTGGAAGTGAAGAACAGATTTAAGGAACTAGATTTGGTGGACAGAGTGCCTGAAGAACTTTGGATAGAGGCTCGTAACATTGTACAGGAGGCAGCAACAAAAACCATCCCAAAGAAAAGGAAATGCAAGAAAGCAAAGTGGCTGTCCAACGAGGCCTTACAAATAGCAGAGAAGAGAAGGGAAACCAAATGCAAGGGAGATAGGGAAAGTTACAGAAAATTGAATGCTGACTTCCAAAGAATAGCAAGGAGAGACAAGAGGGCCTTCTTAAATTAACAGTGCAAAGAAATGGAGGAAAATAATAGAAAGGGAAAAATCAGAGATCTGTTCAAGAAAATTGGAGATATTCAAGGAACATTTTGTGCAAAGATGGACGTGATAAAGGACAAAAATGGCAGGGACCTAACAGAAGCAGAAGACATCAAGAAGAGGTGGCAAGAATACACAGAGGAATTATACCAGAAAGATCTGGATGTCCCGGACAACCCAGATAGTGTGGTTGCTGATCTTGAGACAGACATCCTGTAGAGTGAAGTCAAGTGGGCCTTAGAAAGCATGGCTAACAACAAGGCCAGTGGAGGTGATGGCATTCCAGTGGAACTATTTAAAATCTTAAAAGATGACGCTGTTAAGGTGCTACACTCAATATGCCAGCAAGTTTGGAAAACTCAGCAGTGGCCAGAGGATTGGAAAAGATCAGTCTACATCCCAATCCCAAAGAAGGGCAGTGCCAAAGAATGCTACCGTACAATTGCATTCATTTCACACGCTAGCAAGGTTATGCTCAAAATCCTACAAGGCAGGCTTCAGCAGTATGTGGACAGAGAACTCCCAGAAGTACAAGCTGGATTTCGAAGGGGCAGAGGAACTAGAGACCAAATTGCTAACATGCGCTGGATTATGGAGAAAGCCAGAGAGTTCCAGAAAAACATCTACTTTTGCTTCATTGACTACGCAAAAGCCTTTGACTGTGTGGACCACAACAAACTATGGCAAGTCCTTAAAGAAATGGGAGTGGCTGACCACCTTATCTATCTCCTGAGAAATCTATATGTGGGACAGGAAGCAATAGTTAGAACTGGATATGGAACAACTGATTGGTTCAAAATTGGGAAAGGAGTACGACAAGGCTGTATATTGTCCCCCTGTTTATTTAACCTATATGCAGAATACATCATGCGAAAGGCTGGACTGGAGGAATCCCAAGCCGGAATTAAGATTGCCGGAAGAAATATCAACAACCTCAGATATGCAGATGATACCACTCTGATGGCAGAAAGTGAGGAGGAATTAAAGAGCCTCTTAATGAGGGTGAAAGAGGAGAGCGCAAGAAATGGTCTGAAGCTCAACATCAAAAAAACTAAGATCATGGCCACTGGTCCCATCACCTCCTGGCAAATAGAAGGGGCAGATATGGAGGCAGTGACAGATTTTACTTTCTTGGGCTCCATGATCACTGCAGATGGTGACAGCAGCCACGAAATTAAAAGACCCCTGCTTCTTGGGAGGAAAGCGATGACAAACCTAGACAGCATCTTAAAAAGCAGAGACATCACCTTGCCGACAAAGGTCCGCATAGTCAAAGCTATGGTTTTTCCAGTAGCGATGTATGGAAGTGAGAGCTGGACCATAAAGAAGTCTGACTGCCGAAGAATTGATGCTTTTGAATTGTGGTGCTGGAGGAGACTCTTGAGAGTCCCCTGGACTGCAAGGAGAACAAACCTATCCATTCTGAAGGAAATCAACCCTGAGTGCTCACTGGAAGGACAGATCCTGAAGCTGAGGCTCCAATACTTTGGCCATCTCATGAGAAGAGAAGACTCCCTGGAAAAGACCCTGATGTTGGGAAAGTGTGAAGGCAAGAGGAGAAGGGGACGACAGAGGACGAGATGGTTGGACAGTGTCATCGATGCTACCAACATTAATTTGACCCAACTCCGGGAGGCAGTGGAAGACAGGAGGGCCTGGCGTGCTCTGGTCCATGGGGTCACGAAGAGTCGGACACGACTAAACGACTAAACAACAACAAAGCCAACTTCCATGCTAGTTTTGGGATTCTCAGAGAGGCAGTCTAAAAAGATAACTTTTCTAAACTTTTGCTAAGCGTGACTTGAGATGTGATTGAGGGTGGTCAAGGACGTCTGACGAAATTTGTTCAGTCTGTAAGAAGCAGACCCGCCCAAACCGTTGGAAGGCAGCATTTCCAACCCTCTGCCAGTGCATTTTCTTTTATTCACATGGGGTTGACTCATCACGGAGCAGAGAAGATTGCCCAAGACAGGCCTTGAGTTCTCTTAGCAAAAAAAAAAAAACAGCAGAGAGAGAGAGAGTGAGTTAAATGCACAACGTTATAATCAAGGCGTCATGTGATTTAAAAACTCAAGACTTTTTAGGAGAGCATTAGAAGCAACCCTGCATTCCTTCTTTGCATTCAAAGGGATATTTGGGGAAAATTTATCGGAGAAAACACACCAGTCACTGTCCACAGCTTTGAGCTGAAGCCTTGTGCAAAGATGACTCATACCTTCGACACACCCATGGCCACGGCTCAAGGGTTCCAACTCCCTGGTCTTCTCTTCTCCTTAAAAGAGCAGTTTATTTTCTGCTTAATACAAACTTTCTGCCATGATAAAGAACGCTCATAACTACTTTGGGCTCGCAGGTGGAATAAAAATCGGCTTCTTCGTCTTGTTAACCGCAACAACGTATTGGCAAAAAGCCTGATGGTCAGTTTACACTTGCACAATACAAGCAGTGTCACTTTGGGCCGCAAACGGCTGCAAATTACAAAGCCAGAGTGGACCTTATTTATGGGGTGCTGAGTCGAAGGATGCAGTACCCCACAGAACCCCTGACTGGCAATTCACAACAAGTTGTGTTCGTTGTGTTATGCTGGTGGGTGTAACAGACAGGATTCTGGCTGTGAGCTCTATCACATCAGTTGACACGGAGATCTGCTCACAGGTTCAGGTATGTTACCAGGGCTTGCTCTCCCATTACAGAGAGTGAGGCATCTGACTCAGGCAGCAAATTCTGGAGGGTGGCCGCAGTTTTTCCTCCCGAACACCTGGCTCTTTCCCTCTGATCAAGAACACAGATGAGTGCATCACACAGCCTTTCCCGAACCCCAAATCAAGCCTGCAGTTTCCAGCTATGAGTGAAGACATTCTGTCGTCACGAGTGTCAAAGTTCAACCGCCAGCCCAGTCCCCTTCCTTGGGTAGAAAGGAGGAGGATCTCAGCTTGCCATTGGTCTCAGAGAGCAGAACCTATTGGGGCAGACACATCAGCTAGGACTCCATGCTTCTCAACCTTAGGTCCCCAGATGTTCCTGGTCTACAACTCCCAGAAATCCTGGCCAGCACAGCTTACTAGTAGTGAAGGCTTCTGGGAGTTTCAGTCCAAGAACATCCAGGGACTCAAGGTTGGGAACCACTGAACTAGGTAGAAGAACCAGCTCAAACAGTCAGTGAATAATGGAAGCTGGATCATCCCTCATTCCATCCACATGAAACACTCTAACTACTTTTCCTCTCCTACACCTGTGGTTCCCAACCTGGGGTCCCCAGATGTTCTTGGACTGTATGGAACACTGTTCTATGCTGTTATGAGTTCCCACCTTCAGTTGCGGAATCCATTTCCCTAGCACAGAATTTTGGACGATCTGAATCCTTTAGGTAAACATCACTAGGCAAAGCAATAAAAGGCTACGATAATGATGGTGAATGACCACCTGTTCCACAACTGCAGTGAATCAGGAGCCTCTGTGACAGGCGTGCCAAAGTAGTTAGCACACAAAATTAGAGCCAATCTCATTGTCCACCACCCAGTTTTAAACCCGTTCAACAAGACTGGGTGGTTTTGCTTGTGTTTTCTCACAAAACGGTTGTCGATACTGGAAGTTTCAAACAAAATCTCAGTTGACAACTTCAGATTGACAGGCTGTCAAGAAACAAAACATAATAAAAGTATCTGTTGAGCCTACACCCTAGTTGAGCCTACACCTTATGCACTGGAACCTAAACCTAGAGAAGTAGCTGTGGTTACTCACTAATGACAGAAAGGCACTCTGCTAACTGTTCAAAGCCATTCTCTTCTTCTTCGTCCTCCTCCAAAGAAGGAAAGGATCTGGAAACTCCCACGTGAAAAAATGTACTAGTCAATCTGCCTACACGTGGCTGTATCGGTCATTTGCAGAATGAGGACGGCCTAATTTTTTTTTTAAGGAAACTGGACTAGTGAACAACTTTCTTCCCTGTCTAGTTAACTGCAGACAACCGTTGACTCATCAGAGGCAACGGAGAAAATAGTTGTTCACAAGCTCTGTGAAAAGCGAACGGCTAAGAAAAGTGCTTTCTGCTCCATTCTTCCTAGGGAATTTGCAACTTTTCACTCCTATGTTTACAGCTCTGAAAATTAACTTTTAATCTCCTCAAATCCTCTAACTAGTCAGTAAGAATTGTAGTCTAAAGCAGCGGTCCCCAACCTTTTTCAGTCCACGGACCGGCTGGGGAAGGCGGGGCACCCCCCGCGCTCGTGCGCATGCGCGAACCAGTGCTCTCGCGTGCACGGGGTGCGAGCACTGCGCCGCCATTTGTGCGAGCGCGCTCATGTGCTTGCGCAAACGGTGGCGTGGCGCTCACACGGGGATGCTGGAGCGCGCGCGCAGGCACAAATGGGCTGTGTGGGGGTGAGTGCGTGCGGGGGGTGGGTGGGAGGTCTGTCTCGGCGGCCCAGTCCAGCTCAGGCCACGGACCGGCACCGGGCCGCGGACCGGGGGTTGGGGACCTCTGGTCTAAAGTATAACTGCTAGATGATTCAGTGGTTTAGGTCTCTGGCTGCAGAGCCAGAGGTTGGGAGTTCGAATCCCCACTGGGCCTCCTTGACAGGGGCTAGACTGGATGATCCAGAGGGTCCCTTCCAGCTCTGCCGTTCTATTACGATGATGATGATTACTTTTCTACGCTCTGTGAACACTAGATACTTGTCAATCTGGGGCATCTTAAGGCATCTCCTTTTAAGAGGCTGCATACAGTCATGTGCTGTCTGCTTAGGTTCATTCTTTATTCCACCCCCTCATGCTGTTAAAGTCCTTTTTTCAAAACTCGATCCAGGCCAGTTGAGGCATGCTCTAACTTTTCCTGTACGAGGAGCAAATACGGCCTTCCCAGAACACAAACCAGAAAACACAAAGGCTTAAGTAATAACAGCAAATACTGAGAAAATAAAAAGCGTATCCTTACACCATGAAACAGTATACTTCGTTCCTTTGTTTTCCACACACGACAAGGCAGGACTGGAGTCACACACCCCAATTTTTTTTCTGTAGTCCTCCAATCCACTGGTTCAAAACACGCTAAGTGCCTCTCTGAGCTTGGAAATGTCATTTCTCCGGACCACAAAGGCCAGAATTACTGCACATAGAGGATTCTGGCAGTTGCATCCCAAAAACTGTAACATTTCCGATGCTCTGGTGCTCAGAGAGCATCCTACATGGTTCTGACTCAACCTGTATCTGCTAAGCAAGTGACAAGACCATGCCGTCCATGGAAATGTTCCTGAACGTGTGCAAAATGACACCCCTTTGGAAAGCTCAAACGTGACATGGCAGCAAGAAACCTGTTTGCACAGCCCGACCTGCCCCACAGATAAGCAAAGATGGGCAGGCAAAGGTTAGCAACACCATGAGGATGGTGATGATGATGAAGACAGAGGATTTGAATCTCCAGTTTCCTCCAGAAATCCCTACGTTCCTACTGGCTCAGGAACTTTGGGGTTTCTAATCCAAAAGTACTCTGGCCAACTTTTACAAACTTTGGCAGCCCAAAATCTAACTTGGATAGTAAGATAACATAAGATAACCCCTATGGACTATTGGATAACCCGTAGGGACGTGGTGGCGCTGCGGGTTAAACTGCAGAAGCCTCTGTGCTGCAAGGTCAGAAGACCAGCAGATTGTAAGATCGAATCCACGCGACGGAGTGAGCTCCCGTCGCTTGTCCCAGCTCCTGCCAACCTAGCAGTTCGAAAGCATGTAAGAATGCAAGTAGATAAATAGGTACCACCATGGTGGGAAGGTAACGGCGTTCCGTGTCTAGTCACGCTGGCCACGTGACCATGGAAACAGTCTTCGGACAAACGCTGGCTCTATGGCTTGGAAACGGGGATGAGCACCACGCCCTAGAGTCGGACACGACTGGACTAAATGTCAAGGGGAACCTTTACCTTTACCTATGGATTATTTGGTTCAGCCCAGCGGGAAGGAAAATCTTAGGAAGGGGCTGTGATGCAAGATTTCAGTTGAGAAAGAGCAGGAGAGGTAGAGAGGCAGTTGCTGCTGTTCCCACGGAGGAGGAGAAGGCCCTTCCCGCCTTGGTTAAGGGAGCAGAATTTCAATATGTTTACGTAGGAGCGGCCCTAGAAGGATGAATCCACAGAGGGATCTCATGCATTTGCATTCGATGTTTTATTTTATTTTAGGGCTCTAGAGATTGCAGATTTGAAGCTGTTTCCTTGATGTTGTGGATCTGCTCCCTCTATCCATTAATATATCCGGGACTTCTTTCATACTCAGCTTCAACGAAACATTTAAATCCCTCTTCATTTATTTCTTCAAGCAACTCCTTATTCGGGGGTTGGTGAAATGAACTCAGCGGTGTACAACCTGTAGCATCCTGTTTTGGGCTGTGTTTATATCATCGTTGTTGTTTTATTTTATTTTTTTTTTAAAAATATTTTTCTGAAGTTTGTGTCTGAAAGACTCATTTGAGGGAGAAAGAGAGAGACCCAGAAAACCAGAGAGTGTTAGAAGGAGATTCCGAGATTTTTCTGTTCCAGAGAAACAAAAGTACCTGGGGGATAAATGGGGGGGGGGGGGAGAGAGAGAGACAGAGACCTGGACCATCCAGGAACCCATGGGCATCTGAGAGATTCCAGGGGGGTCTGGATGCCAGTGGAAAGCCGGTATAACGCAGCCAACAGAGTGCTTGACTCAAGATACCTGGGTTCAAATTCCATGCTCAGCCACGGAAAACCACGGGCAAGCAGGTGGCAACCGTAAAGCCTTTCCTTGAAAATGTAACCTGCCTTGAAAAATCTTATTAAGACCACCATAACTGGAAAGCAAATTTACACCACAGAAAGACGACCACTGAACTCTCATTTTAGAAGCTAACCATTCAGTTCCATGTTCCTGATTTCCTGAAAGGGGAGCAAGATGCCGGCCAGAATTTCCAGCCTGCAGTGATTTCCATCATCCTCTCTCTCTCTCTCTGCTCATAAACTCCCTGACGACTCAGAGCTGGTCAGCTCCTCTTCAAGTGTCCAGCTCCCAAGAGAGCTTCTCATCCAGAAGAGCGATGCTTTGACCAGCTTTGAGAGTCTGCCATTTACTATTGGTTTGGGGCCATTTTATGGCGCTTCCCGTCTTCTCCTGATAAGAAAACCTCCCGATGTTTTGGTAGAGAAGCAGAAACCTCACATCCCTATTGGATCTCGTTCCTCCCTCTTCGGATGTGATCCACAACAGGCAGGTTGACATATAGGCTCCCTGTCTTGAACGTCAAGGCTAGGAGTGGCTCCCAATGACAATGCAGAAAAACCATGCATGGGGGATTAATTAGCCCTGCCACGCAACCACGCCAAACAAGGGGGGGGGGGCTGCCTCTCTGTGGCCACTGTCTTCTTTTCCAAGGGAGGAAGGGTGACTTTGCAGGAAGGGAAAGTTTGCCCATGTCAATGGCTGAGAGAGACACACTTGGCGTAACAAGGTTGCCAAGAGGTAGGAAAAGCCGTTAACCAGGAAGTCCCTGAATCAAATCACGCCTTCATGGTGAACTGATGTGACCTGGCCATAGCCTCAGTCCATAGGTCTGCAATAGGAGGATAATCATCCCAACCTAACTTCATCATCATCATTATGGCCATCGAAACATCTCGCTTGTCAATGAAACGCACTTCAGTGGTCCCCGTCGTCATCAGGGCTTTGGGAACAATATGAAAAAAATTTCACACAGTACTATAAGCGGTTGCAGATCTCAGAAATCACACCATCAGAGCTACAAAACCCGGCAATATTAGGAACAGCGTACCTAATATTGATATTTAACAGATATTTGGATTTTTGGTTAAAACTTGTATCTGTTATATACAAAACCAGTCAATGTTTCTATAATTTTGATTGACTGTGCCTATTGTTTTTGAATAATAAGAGTAACAATAATAATACACAGAAGTGGTTTCCTCTTCCTTTCTTCTGGGGCCACTTCTGGGACTGGGTGCAGCCGGCCCAAGGCTACCCAGGCTGGCTCTTCTCCCTGGAGGCACAAGTGGGGGATTCGAACTCCCAGCCTCTGGCTCCAAAACGACCATTAACTAAGAGTTCAGGCCAAAGCAAAATAAAAATTTAAAAAATAAAGAAGACAAAAATGTTAGTCCAAGACGAACTGCTATATTTTAATGTGAGCTTTTGTGGTCCGAGGAAGTGGACTTGTCCACAAAAGCTCACGTTAAAATATAGTAGTTAGTCTTTAACTAACATTTTTGTCTTCTTTATTTTTTTATTTTTCTTTCATTTTTACTTGAGACAGTTAACTACATTTGTGTGTGCGTGTGTGCCAGGGCTGGTTAGCAACATTTGGACGGATATTGGGAGTGAATAAAAGCACGTATTTCTTAATAAAGCAGGTAAGTTAGTTAGACAACAGACAGCATCAACACTCTTGGCCAACTGAATACCGGCTGCCTATGTTACTCTGCCTAATCCTCATTATCATCCTCATCATTTGGCCATAATAAAATGGGTAATAGTTGCACGCCCAGGAAATACTGCATATATATGGTTAACTGCTGGATAGCGTAGTGGTTTAGGTACCTGGTTGGGAGTTCGAGTCCCCACTGTGCCTCCTTGATAGGGCTGGACTCCTGCACAGTGGTTAGATTGCAGTACTGCAGCCCAAACTCTGCTCACGACCCAGAGAGCCCCTTCCACCTCTGCCGTTCTAAGATTATTATTATTATTATTATTATTATTATTATTATTATTATTATTATTATTATTATTATTATTATTATCCTTACATCCAGGCAAACCAATGTGTCATCTTGCTGCTTTTAATGTTTCCATCTTTACTATTTTTGTTTTCTATTATATGTGTTGTGTAACCAGCCCACAGTTGTGTCTCGGCCTTTCATGGGAGCGGGATACAAAATAAAGAAATAAAATTGCAGCCATGCCAAACGGGCGCCGTCTGTGGACGAGGGGAGGGGTAGTCCAAGCCGCACGGTGCGGGGATGATGGGAGTCGGGGGGGGGGGGAGGGCAGGCGGCGGGGCCAGGAGAAAAAGTCTTACCAGCCCCACCCCAAACTTTCCTCCTGGGTCTGGGGGATTTCACGTCTCGTTGGGGCAGCCTCTTTTCCGGAACTTGCCGGCGTTCCTTTGGCGGAACGCCCAACATCTCCCCCCCGTTCCTTTTTGGAAGTAACGAAGTTACGTTCCAAAAAAAAAGAAAAGAGTGGAAATGCTCGCAAGCTCGGCCAAGGCTTCCTCATTCCCCGCCCGGGAGCCCCCCAAAGGGGAAAGGAGAAGACCCACCCCACAACACCCCACCCCACCGGGGGCCCCCTCACCTGGACGTGCTTTCCGGACGCGGACAGGAGGGCGGCGGCGGCGGACTGGCAGGCAAGGGAAGGCGCGGGCGGCGGCGGCGGTTCCTCTCCGCCCTCCTGCCCGGGGCGGGACCGGCCCGGCCCCTCTCCGCCCCACCCGGCCCGGCCCGGCCCGGCCCCACCGCCGCCGCCCCGCTTCCCCCGCCCGGGGAGAAGGGAGACTGAGGGGGGCCGCCCCCCCCCAAACTCTTCTTCCCCCCACAAAGGGGGCGGCTGGCCCCCCTTTCTGCAGACAAGCGGGGGGGGGACGTCTCTGCTTGCCCCCCCCACACACCCCATTGCCTCTTAGCTCCAAGTCTGCCCCGACCCCCCTCCCCACAACCCTGCGAGGTTGTCCTTGCCGCCCCCCCCCCCCCGCGCCTCCATCTTTGCCTCTTCTTAACGACAGGCCTGCCTTGACACTCCGCAACCCTGCGAGGTGGGCCAGGCCGAGGGGTTTGTTCATGACCAGTTGTGGTTGAGATTTGAACCCAGCTCTCCCGAGGCCGAACCCAACCCACACTAACCCCCCACAGCCTTCTCTCCCTGCCTCCCCCCCCCCCCCCAAACCCCAGCTGGGTCCAGTAAGGTTTCCACCTCATTTCTATATTTCCAGGCAATTTTTCTAAAGCAAGGGAAAATGCAGCCTGGATGGATCCGTGGGACCAGGGAAGCCTTACCTGTGAGCTTTCAGGCAAGTTTTTTTGTTTTGTGGCACACAGAAGGACACCCAACCGGTGCAGCCTCTTTGTTCCTGGAAGCAAAGATTTCCCCAAGCTGGATTTCGGACAAGACTCCTGCAGACATTCAACAGGTACAGTCTGCCTCTGTTCCAGTGGCTTCGCTCACTGAACGCCCAAGCAAGGCTGCTGTGGCTCTTATTATGGGCTGTCAAGTGGTTTCCAACTTATGACAACCTTATTAGGATTTTAAGGTATGTGAGATATTTAAGGCGTGGTTTCAGTCTTAACTGGCCGGAAAGCTCAGTGGTTTAGGTAGAGGTTGGGAGTTCGATTCCCCCTTCCGGGGAGAAAAACCAGCCTGTGTGGTCTTGGGCCAGCTGCACAGTCCCAGGGCACCCCCCCAGGGAAAAAAAAAAGCAATGCCAAACCACTTCTGAGTATTCTCTACCTAGAAAACCCTGAACCGGGTCAGCATCAATCAGAATTAACCTGATGGTGCATGATTATTATATTATTCTTCCCTATGGTCACTGTGCATGA
Organism: Intellagama lesueurii; assembly: GCA_037013535.1. Taxonomy (NCBI): domain Eukaryota; kingdom Metazoa; phylum Chordata; class Lepidosauria; order Squamata; family Agamidae; genus Intellagama; species Intellagama lesueurii. Next base: position 6,386,796 of record JBAJHW010000001.1, on the reverse strand, counting down.
ATTTTCCTAGCCGAGCAAAGGAATTGAACCCATGTCTCCTGAGGCTTCGGTCTACTACAGCCGCCACACTGACTTTCAAATAAGACTTCTGCAGCCATTTCATTTCAGGGGGGGGGGGGGGCACAGCACCTGTTGGATTTCTGACCCTGTTTCTTGAGCTGGATGAAATTCAACAAGTTTTTCTGTTTTGCAGAAGTGGGAGAACCTTTTTAAAAGCAAAACCACAGAGGCACCCACCAAGCTGGTGACTGTATTTCAAACCATTTTCCTGGCTGGCAGCACGGATCGGAAAACCAAACCAAAGATATTTTGGGCTGTTCTCTGGCATACACCACCCAGAAACTCAGCCGCCCCGGCCGGGACCAAGAGACTTGCTTGTCGGCCCCCTGTGAGGGTCACAAGGCCGATGAGTGTGCAGTCATGCGCCTGGGTCCCGGCTATCGGCCACAGCCCCACAGCGAGTGAAAAACAAGCAAAGGACTGAGTCCATTGGCATGGAGACCTCTACACACATACAAGGGTTGATTCATAAATGGCGTTTCACCCTCCTGATGGGCTCGGCGTGGCCGGATCACCAGGAGAGAGCAGAAAAAAATTTACGTGATGTTCTCGGAGTGAATTTGCCCGAGCATGAAAGAGAGCTGCAAACTTTTCCAACTTTTTTTTTTAAACCGTGTCCTTCAAAGGTTCTTATTGGAGAAAAGGAGGGGCGCAATTAAAAGGGGACCGTCTCCCGGGGAATGGTACAGCACGGGGTCAAACTTCCGTGGGACATATAAACCTCCAATCGTTATTAAATTTGCTGGGTGGGGTCAGCTTGGCAAATGAGAAACAGAACTCATAGCCCCCTCGTTCCTCACACGAAGTCTTCTAGAGGCAATGGTTTCAGTTAACGGCCTCTGCACTGGTAAGAAAAAAAACATATGCAACCAATGGAATTATTTAATCAGAGACACGGGATGAGTCATTTTTCTGGATCCTGTTAATTTCGTAGGCAGGGCAGGGCTAAACCATGGTATTGTTTACCACAACTAAAAGCTCTTTCTCTCCTGGTTTCAGAGGCATGTCTGTACTGGAATTAGTTCCAAGGATTTAATGAAAACCTTCAGATACTTAGAAGACTGTTTCAGAGGAGTACTTTTTATTTTTTTATTTTATTTTATTTTTTTTGGCGTTTGCTGTTCTGGTTCGTTTTCGGTCTGTAAACATTCAAAACAGTTTTGCATGCCAAAGGGTGAGTCATCATCCATCATCCACCACCTAACAGTTCTGTGCAAAAGCATTTTTAGCAATGGGTGTGAAATTTGCCTGCAGTTGACGTTCACTCCCTTTTGAGGAATGGGGCACCCGGTTTCTTAGCCTGGAGTCATTTGTTCTGGAATAATTCCATAATCACCACCCGGAGGTGTTCTGAACTGCATCCGCATACTAATGAGCAGTCCCCCAAAGTCAAAATGGCCAATTTCTGAAAAATCCAAAAATCTGTTACTTTCTCCTGACCCTGACCGGTCCTCTGTTAGCTTGACCCGTAGGGTAAGATCACATTTTAAGGAAATTTATATTGTTTTCCTTATTACAGCATTATCCCTTCAGGCACGTACATGTTTCAGTGCTACATTCCTGAGCTATTAGACTAGCAAACCAAGGGGTGCCGTCTCCCAGCTAGAAAACAAAAGGCAACTTCATCAGCCAAATGTTGATCAAGGCATTTGATCATCACTACCCTTCTCTTGCCACCTTCTTGCTCACCTGCCTCTTCTTTGGGTGAAAATGGCCGTTGGGGGGTCATTGGTACACAAGGTAAATCAAAGAGAAGTCAAGCCAGAGCTGTTCCCATACATTCACCTTTAATTTCTCAGGCAGGGCCTGATCCTCACTGATTTTGATCAGGTGCCTAGGGTTTCTGCTCCTTAAAAATGTGAGAACAGACCGGCTGTGGGTGGCCAACATCGCCAAATCATAATGCACATCAGCTTGCTCTGTTGAGTAACTAGTCTTCAGTACTTCAGCATGCAATTAATTCCCTGGAAGTCGGAGTTTGTAAGCATTTCGTTTCCTGCCTTGAGTCAGGGGTTGGACTGGATGACCTTGTAAGACCCCACCCAACTCCATGGTTCTCTGATTCTACAAACACAGAAAGACTGCTTCGGTCGTTTCTCTGCAACAATAACATGCCTTCAGCTCTAATGATGAGCTATCTCTAATGACTGGCTTGAATTTACTAAGGCACGCTGCCTCAAGTGCTTCAGGCTAGTCCCAGTGCCGTGAATTTATCCAGCTCCCCTTTAAAGTTGCCCAGACATGGCAGCCCTCACGCCATCTTGTGGCTGTGAGTTCCAACTCCTTCACTATGTGAAGGAATATCTGTTTTGCTCTGTTCTGAATCTTCAGCTATTTGATGGAAATCCCACTGCGTTATAAGGAGAACCCTTTTTCTTATCTCATTTCTCCACACCTTTAGCTTGTCTTCCCTTGTTTTCTTACGGAAAGAGAAGGGAAACATAAGAGGATACTTTGGTTCTCTGTTCCCTTAACACCACTTATTTAAGCATATATTTAAATCCAGAATTTGCAAATACTGTATTTCCCTTTTCTTGACTCTGAGTCCCAGCATTGGGTCCTCCCCATTATGGCCACAGAGTATGCTGGCTGTGTGATTCTGGAAGTTATGTCCAAAGAACGATATTTATTGATTGATTTATCTCCTTTATAGGCTGCCTTCCTCGTAATGAGGGAAGTCAAAGTAGGTCACTGTGTTAAAACAAGTAAAATAAAAAACACAACAAATTATACACAAATGTTTCCAAGGTCTGTGTAAATAGCATCTTGGCAGAAGGGTGCATACGCACACGCACGCAAATAACAAATAAAATAATCTAAAAGTTTTACCAATCTTGGATAGTTGGTGCTTTTCATTGCTCAATTTCAGGATCCCTGGTGGGAACGGCCATTAGTCTCAATACTTCAATACAATAATTCTGCCTTACAAAATGAAAGCGTTTACAGACACCAGGGGCCAAAGACAGTTAGCTGACCATCTGGAAACATGGAAGTTCTCAAAACTTCATCCTGCCCAGATCCTGTAGAAATCTGACACCGGGGGGCCCCTTGTATTCTGTACCTACTCCCTTCCTGGTTTGTTTTTGGTTTCTTGGAGATTTCCTAACCTGTGTTATTATGGGCAAAACTCCATTAAAACTTTCCCCAGTCTCAGCATGTTAATACCAAAACATAGCTTGGAGCCCAGCGGATGCCAGGGTTCAGCACTAAGATGCCTTGATGGGTGTTTATATGCAACGTAGGTGCACCAAATGACAACAGCAGGAAAATAAGGGGAGAGCTCGGAAGTACAGTTACTCAGGTCCGGGCCATTGGGAGCAAGGCAGGGAATAGCACTGTGACTCACAAGCCTTCTTATCGCCTGAGTCCTACGGCTTCCATGGGGTCGCGCCCAGGAAAACCACATCGTCCTGAGTTGTCAGGGATCTTTCTGCAAGTTTCGGCAGTTGCACAGGGACTGGAAACAATGACTCACATGTCATGACGAGGAATGGTGGTTGAGGATGATGTTCTCAATCATCCCAGAGTGGGGCATACATAATAATGGGCTCAATCTACGGGAAGCCAAATTTCAACTGAATATCAGGAAAAACGTCTTAACTGTTAGAGCAGTACGACAATGGAACCCATGACCTTGGGAGGTGGTGAGCGCTCCAACGCTGGAGGCATTCAAGAGAAAATTAGATAATCATCTGTCAGATTTGCTTTGATTTAGATTCCTGCATTGAGCAGGGAGTTGGACTCGATGGTCTTATAGGAGTCTTCCAACTGGGTCAGAGCGTGTGATTGCCATGTTGGTTCCATGATTAAGCCCTAGGGATGGGATTTTCAGATTTCTCGACTGCAAACTCCATCGTTCCTCATTCTGGGAGTTTGGCATTATAGGCCCCCTGCCAACACAATTATTTTATGTTCTTGTGGAAGCCAATCTTGGCCTCAAAGAGGCAGATCGGTGCCTAAAACGCGTCAACAAAAAAGAGAGGTTACTTACCTGTAACTCTGGTTCTTCGAGTGGTCCTCTGTGAATTCACACAAATGGGTTTTAGTGTGCCTGCGCAGAGTGTCTTTGAAACTTCTAGAGCTTTTACACGTATCCGTTAGGACCTCCCTCCCGTTGCACGTGCCTCCGTTCCATGGAACAGTCCGCCACTGCCCAGCATGCGATAAACATATGTAACGAACAGAAGGGAGGATGAGTGTGAATTCACAGAGGACAACTCGAAGAACCAGAGTTACAGGTAAGTAACCTCTCCTTCTTCTTCGTGGTCTCTGTGAATGCACACAAATGGGTGACTAGCAAGCTGACTTACCAGGAGGTGGGACGTCATGACAAAGCAGAAGCCAGAACAGCACAGCCAAAGGAGGCGTCAGCTTTAGCATGGATGTCAAGGCGATAGTGGGTGGCAAAAGTGGGGGATGTAGCCCAAGTGGCTGCTTTGCAAACATCAGCCAAGTCCACTCCTCAAAGGAATGCCGTGGATATCACTACGGCTCTTGTAGAGTGTGCCCAAACTGGGCATGGTAAGGGTTCATAGGCAAGGTCCAATGCTAGGTGAATAGTAGAGACAATCAATTTGGAAATGGTTTGAGAGGTGACCGGAGAACAGGATGATGGTAACTGATGAATAGTCTCTTAGACTTTCGGAACGAAGCAGAATGGGAGACATAAAATGCCAAGGCACGTCTAACGTCCAAGGAGTGTAGGGATCGCTCTGGTTCTGTAGCAGGCGAAGAGAAGAATGTGGGCAGAAGGATGGGCTGTCTCCTATGAAAGTCAGATACCACCTTAGGGAGGAAGGACAGGTGAGGGTACAGCGTGATTTTGTCAGGATGGAATTGTAGAAAGGGTGGGTCGACGTAAAGTCTGGAGGTCTGGATGAAACGTCTCGCCCTGGTTCAGGGTCAGCAGGTGTGGGAGCCGCAGAAGGCGGAGGAATCGATAGCCAGGGATTGGAGGGGCGTGAACCATGGTTGGAGGGGCCACCACGGGGCGATCAGGATGGCCTTGGAGTTGTCTTGCCTGGTTTTGATCATTGTGCACTGGAGGACCAGAATGGGAGGAAAGAGGTACAGCAAGCTCGGATTCTAGGTGGTCATGAAGGCGTTGCCTATGGACGCTGGTCCTAGTCCTGCCCTGGAGCAACAGCAGTAGCATTTTGCGTTGGCAGAGGAGGCAAATGCATCCACCGGTGGGGTGCTCCAACGATGACCCCTCGTCGTCCAAAGACCACTCGTGGCTGCACGTAGGGAGTCTGCTGAGGTGACCTGCAAGGGCATTGCCCTCCGTAGAGATGTGAACTGCAACCGGATAAATGTGGCGAGCGTAGCACCACTCCCACAGTTGGACTGTCAGGTAGAGGAGAGAGAGTGTGTGTCCCCTCCTTGCTTGTTTATATCAAACAGGACTGTAGTGTTGTCAGTTGTTATTTGAACCCCACGTCCTGTAAGAAGGCCTTTGAAGGCATGGAAAGCTTTGATGACCACAAGAAGCTCTAAATGATTGATGTGCAAACTTGCTTCCACAGGGGACCACAGGTCGTGTATGGTCATATTGTTGCAGTGACCTCCTGATGGAAGGAGAGGCTGCGGGAACATAGATCTTCCAAAGCCACCTGGAGAATGGGTAGTTCTTTGTTCCAAAGGTGGCGATGGTAGGCTCCCATTGCAGCTCTATAATTAGCTACCTGAAAGATGAAGGAGGCGAGAGGATAAACCCGATGGCCTCCAGCATCCAGCTTCCTCCACGATGGTTGGGAGTGGAGGCAGAGTAATGGCGAGCTCTATTTTGTGTAGCATCCGCAATGAATGAGTTAGGAAGAGGATGTTTAGAGAGAAAGGTGGTAGTGGCACCATAGAGGTTTTCGACTCTCCTGGGAATCTGAGGAACAGAAGATGGTTTCTTCCATTATTCTTTAATAAGTTTGAGAAGAGACGAGATGAAAACAAGGCAAAGTGGTGGAGTCTGGTCCTGTCTGAGTAATATCTTCGTAGACCTTGTCAGACTCTTCCAGTACCAGTTGATCGACAGCGAGGTCCATGACCTTAGCAGTACGGAGAATCAGCTGGGTGTGTGATGTGAAGTCATCCGAAGGAGAGGGAGGGTGGTTCTCTGCGACATCAGAGTCCAGCGTGGGAATACTGGGTGGAGAATCTCCCCCGGTTTCGACATCAGAATCGTCGGTGTTGGTATCGAAACGGATGGGGAGTTGATCTGGAAAGGGATAAAGATCTCACCCAGCCGATACCGATGGACGATCGGAAGATTCCTCAGGTGGCAATGAGTAACCTTTACCCTTTGTTTTATTGGACTTTTGTAGGGACTCCTGATTGGCATCGATATCAAGTGACTCTGGAGGTGTTCCGTGGTATGTCGTAGTGACTTTTAAAGAAGAGGACTGGGCCTGAGATAAAGTTTGGGTTTGAGATGGTTGGCTCGATACCGTAGCCGCATGGCGCGGTCGTTTCAATGTTAATTGGTAAGAGTCTTGATCAGGTGGAGGGGGGTCTCTTACCATGCCAAGGTGGTGCCAGAGGTAGTGGAAGAGCGTGCCATTCATCTTCCGAAGACTGGTATGGAAGGATCTCAGTCGGTGTTCAGTGAGGAGAAGATGGTGATATGGAAGAAGAGTCTGAATGATAGGCATAAGTATAACAGTGTCAATGGTACTGAGGGTCTGGTTCGTACGGCCTTGGGTCGTAATAGACTTCGGGCTCATAGTAGATTGGGCTATCATAAAGCCGCACCTTCTTAAAGCAGCAATGTTGGTGTGGCAGTTCTTAGGCCATAGGTGTGCGATACATAGCACGAGATCGGTGACCTTCGGTATCCCTGAGAGGTTTGATGTGGTGAGTCTTACGGGTCCTCTTCCAAGGAGGATCTTCCCATATCGATTCCGGGACTGACACCGATGTACGGCCTGAAATGGAGCCAACCTGAGATCGAGGGCTTGCCTGCACCAAGTGCATAACTGCAGTGACCTCAGCTGAGGTATTCCCCCAGTCAGGAGAGTGACTAAATTGTGGGGAGGGCATGGTAGCAGACAAAGGGAGAGGAGCATCTTCATCCCCAGACAATAAATCAAGGCACACCGTCTCCTGTTGAGGCTCTTCCGTAGGCACAGAAGGTGGAGCTGGTTTATCCACAGTGTGTTTGGCCTTGTGAGAGAGCGTCTTTTTCATTCTAAGTGTCGGTACCGAGGTCAACTTAGGTGTCAATACGGTGGAGTGAGTCGAGGTGGGTTTCGATATTGACGCCAAAAACTTTGGTTTCGATGTCAGTTTAGCCTTTTTTTAGTGGGTTGAGACTTTTGAGTGGTAGGTGAGGGCTCTGTGGTTTGGGCCTGGATAGGATCCATGGTCAAGTGCTGAGGTGGTTGTAGAGATTTTTCCCAGAAGAAAGATCGTAATCGCTGGAGATGAAGTTTAAGCGCTGGTTGAGTCAGATGTTTACAGACCTTGCACGATGAAGTTTGGTGTGTCTCACCTAAGCAGAATAGGCACTGAGAATGCCCATTGGAAAGAGTTATTTTATTCCAGCAAGACTTGCACCGTTTGAAGGGGCCTGAAGAGACCATAAAAGAGCAGAGGGACCGGGTGGAAAAAAGGGCGGGAAAAAGAAATTCATCTCCTTATTTTGTCTTTTTTTACTCACAAAATGTAGAATAGAATGTGGAGAAAGGAAAGTTCACTAGCCCTGCGGGCTGAAGCGATGGCAACCAGGAAGGTCGTTTTTAAGAGTCTTTCCGGTGCCGGTGCCAAAGGTTCAAAGGGTGGCCGTGTTCGGCGGTTAAGGACGAGCTGGAGCGACCATTGAGGAGTTGGCGGTTTGCATGGTGGGCGAATATTTCGTAGTCCACACAAAAATCGTTAGAGCGTAGGATGTCTGAAGAAGAATACAGAGTCCGTGTTCTGAGATTGATGAGCAACTATCTACGCGATATATACCTTTAGTGTAGAGTGTGAGAGGCCTTTGCTTGAAAAGAGGTAGGACGAAGGCAAGAACAGCACTCAAATCACGGCCTGTGGTAGTCCTCTCCTCCTTCATCCACTGTCCCAGCTACTTGGAGACAACCACCCCAAAAGTTTCTCTGAACAGCTCCGTCTTTAAGAGCTTTTTGAGTATATGAAAGGAGGGTGTCCTGCCATACCTCTTGCAGGAGAGCATATTCCACAAAGAAGGAGCCACAGCCAAGAAAACCCAGTGTCTAGTTGACGTTTCCTGAGCTTCTCGATGCGTCAACACCCGCAGGCAAGAGGTTTGCCAGGCAGGCAGCTGAACTTGGCAGAAGACGTTTGGACAAGTAACCAAGGTCCTTAAGTTGTGACCATGTACCCAGTTCCTTTACTTGTTGATTTAAACTTTTATTCTGGTTTGCATAAAAGTAGAAGTGAATCTACACAAGCTTTAGAGCACTCTTCTGGCTAAATTAGGCAACTGCAGTTGATGTTGGGAAAGTGCGAAGGCAAGAGGAGAAGGGGACGACAGAGGACGAGATGGATGGACAGTGTCATCGAAGTGACCAACATGAATTTGACCCAACTCCGGGAGGCAGTGGAAGACAGGAGGGCCTGGTGTGCTCTGGTCCATGGGGTCACGAAGAGTCGGACACGACTTAACAACTAAACAACAAAACTGTGCCCCATCGTCTGCATTTCATATGTTGTCGGTTTATAGCATGAGCTCAGACATACTCAGGGGTGGCAAATGATGTCATACTCCTTGCTCATTAGATGAACCTGGATCCCCAACTCTGCTAGTTCCAAATCCACAACACCACTGGTTAGAGCTCAGGAACCTATAAGCCTCCGTTTTCCAGAAAGGAACTATTTCCTCTCCAGTAATGTATCTTTAGAACGAAAGTGTATTGTAGCCACATACATAAAGGCTACAAATCAATGTAAATAAATAGTCACTAATGGGTATGGAAGTGAGAGCTGGACCATAAAGAAGGCTGACCGCCGAAGAATTGATGCTTTTGAACTGTGGTGCTGGAGGAGACTCTTGAGAGTCCCCTGGACTGCAAAGAGAACAAACCTATCCATTCTGAAGGAAATCAACCCTGAGTGCTCACTGGAAGGACAGATCCTGAAGCTGAGGCTCCAATACTTTGGCCATCTCATGAGAAGAGAAGACTCCCTGGAAAAGACTCTGATGTTGGGAAAGTGTGAAGGCAGGAGGAGAAGGGGACGACAGAGGACGAGATGGTTGGACAGTGTCACTGAAGCGACCAGCATGAATTTGACCAAACTCCAGGAGGCAGTGGAAGACAGGAGGGCCTGGCGTGCTCTGGTCCATGGTGTCACGAAGAGTCGGACACGACTTAATGACTAAACAACAACAACAAGTGAATCTGTGCACACTTTAATAACCCTAAGATTTTACTCACAGCGTTAAGAGCTTACCTATTCATGATCTACAACCAAGTTTGTTTTTCTTGAATATATTTTTCTTTTCTTTATAAACTGTGCCATAGCACAGGTTTTAAAATATTGCAAAAAAGCAGAAGGCCAAAATTATCCATGGGAATCATGTTCTTATGGAATTCAGTCATTATCCACAACGTTTTTAATACTGAGGAAATCTTGAGCAGCCGTTCTAAACCATGCTATGTTTCATCCAAACCAACATACAAGGTTTTTCTGTCAACAAACTATTTTCCCTTCTGCTCTTCTTTTCTAATTTATTTTCTCTTAAGTGATGAACTGTAACAGCCTGTACTTTCCATTTGCCATCATCTGAGCAGCATAGCCTTAACTTTTTACATTTTTTTTTTATTTCTTGGACTTTATTATTCATCTTAGCACTTCTTCACTGATCACCCACACTTCAAAGGTTTCTAAGTTTTTTTTAAACAGCAGCCTCTTTTAAAGTACACTAATTTGGGCCATACAGTAGAACTGAGAATACGTAGCACCATACAATGCACGTTATCAATGCCGTTTTTCATGCATGTTAGACTCTTTATCTGAAGGAAGCTGCTCCAGGCCATCAGACTTTTATTTTATGCCTGTAATTTCACTCTTCATTCCACCAAGTTCTACTGGATGTATATTTTACAAACACTTGACATTTTTATTTTGGATCTTTAACTGCACTTCTTGGGCTACTTGTTTGTTTTTAATTTTGACTGTGTTGTTTAGTTTGCTTGACTTTACCATGTAACCTTTATAGACCATCAAAGTTTTTAATTAGCAATGCTCGATGTGTTATTGTCTACATCTGTTTAAAACACAAGCTTTAGAGCACTCTTCTGGCTAAATTAGGCAACTGCAGTTGATACTTGCATAATGTATTTTTATACACTGCCTTTCACAAAAAGATGTTAAGAGTTTGCAAAAATTATGTTAAACGAGCAGCAGACGTCTTAAGAGTTGAATTACATTAGACATTTTTAAAAGGGATTTTAATGTCTGGGCAAATAATCCAGGGTACCTTCCCACTGACACCAATCAAGAAATGAGATACCATTACAGCTGAGCTGGAATTTCTGCAGCTTTCAGTAGACAAATTGCACGCACACCCAGTACAGTATGTCCCCCAGGAGAATCACACCTTTGAACATACTAAATTGCTTTGGAGGGGGAAAGGTCTTTTTTAAAACCCTGGACATCGTTGATGGGTTTTGCAATGGCAAAAATGGCGCTTTTGTTACACTAAGAGTTGGCATTTGGAGAAATGCCATTGATGGGCGACCTTCATATGTAAAAAATATGGCAGAAGATACTCCTGTGACACACCTGACGTTAATACGTAGCCCAGGTGAACAGAAAGGGCCCCCTCAATGCTTCCATCTTCAAATTCATTAACAGGAAAGGGTAAGGCAATTACCTCTAGACACCAAGAACAAACTACAGGATTCCCTAGGACTGAGCCGGGGCTGTTAAAAACTGATCATGAATAACTATAACGGTCTCTATACTGCCTCCATGGGCCCAAAAGTGATGACTTTGGAAGAACTTGGGTTCTTCTTAAGGAGAAAGGCGGGATAAAAATATTTTAAATAAATAAATAATCAGGTAGAGAGCTCATTTAGTCTAGCCCAGTCAGAACGGCCACAGGGAAAAGCTACATGAAGACAACTGCATTTCCATTTTAGTATCCAGCACCTTACAGAATAATCCATTCCTCCAGCTATTCTATTGATGATTTTAACCGTTTTGTGTTATGAAGCGGCATCAAATCTGGCTGGAAATGTTCGGCCACAAAAGTGTCGGCCAATGTAGTGTAGCACTCAGTGTGCTGGAACGAGGATTCTGGAGACCTGGGTTCAAACCCTCACTCTGCCATGAAACTTGTGGGATGATCTTTGTTCGGTGACACTGAGCCGGACCTACCTCAGTGGGCTGTTGTTAAGGTGGACGTGGGGAAGAGAATGATATAACCCACCGAAAGCTCACAGAAGGAAAAGCAGAGTAGAAAGGCAGCACATGAAGAGCACCTTCTCCCACGAACCATCACTGGAGATAAGAAATACTGCAGCACCTTGGCTATAAGTAGCCCCAAGTGACTGAGGGACTAAAACCCATTTCAATACCTATTTAGCCCTAGACAGCTGGGGCCCAAGCTAACTCTGAAGGACCATATCTCCCGAGAAGAGCCTTCTTGGCCCCTTAAGAACCTCAGAGGTGGTCCATCCCTCAGTCCCATGGCCAGCACAGGCACGGCCACGGGGACACGGGAGAGGGGCTTCGCCGTGACACCTCCCAGGTTGTAAAATACTCTCCCTCGGGAGATCTGGCTCCCTCCCTTTTATCTTTCTGCCGACAGCTGAAGACCCATCTTTTCAGAGAGGCTTTTAACAGTCATGACCGAGTCCCTGAATGCCTTTTCAAAAGTTAAGATAATTTTTAACGTTTACTTGCTTTTAATTACTCAATTGTATTTTAATTGAAATACAATTTTTTAAAAAAGTTTAACTGTTTATAATTCTATTCCTTCTATTCCTTCGTTCTGTTGCTTTTCATATTGTGAACGGACTTGGGTCCCCTTATCGGAAGGTGGCCTATAAATCAAACATCCTTCTGTGCTACACGGCAGCTGCCCCTTCCCTAATATAATTCCAGATGTTTTCGGCGTAAAATCCAGCATCTGGCTAAGGGTAGCTGCTCATGTTTAATGGTTCAATCCTCACTTTCTTTTCTCCAGGAAATGCTCTGAATGAATGGGAAGAATTACAAAGGGATTTTTAGGGAAATCTCAGCTCCTCACCCGATCAGCAGCTGCCAAAAGGCAACTCTAAAACCCCAGTAAATGCCTCGGACTTTATTATTGCTCCGTGACACCACCAATAACTGCTGACAGCAAAAGTTGTCTGAAGAAACACGTCGCACAGAGTCATCTTGAAAATACGTTTAATGTCTAACTGTATACAAAAAGTGACAGTATTTTCAAAAAAATATCAAATCCTGTATTTAAAGCCTCTTCACTACCATCATACAGCAAAACATTGTCATCTAAAAAGAAAAAAAAACAGCAGCAGGTGATATGGTCTATACTTCAGAAGTGTGATTGCTTAATAATTCCATATTGTAAACAAATGCAGTTAAATAACCACCCCAGAAGCACAAGCCAAAAAAACCCCACCCCAGCGGTTTTAACCCACAAAAAAACACAATAGGAACAATACGGATCTCATGGCAGAACAAGCGTCAGGCCCATAACTGCTCACACACCTGGGGCCAGAATGGCTAGAAAGTTTTTAACTACACAGCAACAACCAACAACGGCTTTTAGGAAGAAGGCAGCCTCTCGAGGCGGGGGGGGGGGAGTTGTTTCACCAGGAGGGAGGGAGAGGTTCGAGCGTTTCTCATGACAATCAAGGAGGTAGCAAGCAGAGATGCGAAATGGGCAGTAAGGCGGCTTCGCCAACAGCCTTGCTTTCGGGTAATAAATAAAACCCTTGTTTCCGAGTCTGCCCCTCTTGATGCTCAAAGACGTCCAGCATCCAAACGACGCAAGCAGAGCGGGATGTCGGCCGATCTATTCCTATGCTGCCGCATATTTGCAGGGTTTCTGTGGAAAGGCAGAAGAAGTGCAGCACACCTAACTCGCTGGCATGGAGAAACAGCAAAGACGTGGCCAAGGTGCTCATGCGAAGCCTCCGAGGCCGCCGGAGTGACTCCACAAGTTTCCCCGAGCGCAGGAGTGGAATGAGGGGTTGTTGGCGGTGTGTGTTTTGCTCCTTGTTCCTCTCCAGGCCTAGACAGCCGTTGTGCGCGAGTGTGCTCCGTTTACAGAGATCACAGAATCCAAATTGCTTGGCACGGAATTTTAGGCTGCTTGGGCAGTTTTAAATTGGGAGGCCCAAGTCCCACATGAAGGTCTCCTGGTGGTGTGCTGGCTTATTTGGAGCCTATAAATCGGCCGGTGGCTGCCTTTGGGTTGAATCCGGAATCGGGTCCAACACCACCTGTGCACACACAGCAGTAGCATACATATCCTCACTGGAGGGGGTCTTCCCTTTTTCTAGACATGACCTTATTTCAGGTAGAGCTCTACACTCACTTACTTGAAGATAAGCCCCACTGATCTCACTGAGACTTCTCTCTTGAGGAGACATCCATAAAAGCCTCTGCTGTGATCTAGACCAAGGGACTCTTGGCGCCTCCGCAACCAGTGGGTATCGGGAGAGAGGCAAACCACCTATTAGGACAGACCTGACAGACCCTAAAGAGTATGATGAGACTGCAGACAAACTCGAAAAAGTTCAAAGGAGTGCAGCAAGGATGATCAGGGGTCTGCAAACCAAGCCCTAGGAGGAGAGACTGAAGGAACTGGGCATGTTTGGCCTTGAGAAAAGAAGACTTGAGGGGAGATTGGAGAGCACTTTTCAAAAACTTGAAGGTCGTCATATAAAAAGGAGGGGAAGGATCTGTTCTCGATCAACCCAGAGTGCAGGACACGCAACAACGGGCTCAAATTAAAAGGAAGCCAGATTGTGGTTGAGTATCAAGAAAAATCTCCTGAGGGTTAGAATAGTATGGCAACAGAATCAATTACCCTGGGATGTGGTGGGCGCACCAGCACTGGTGGCATTCAAGAGAAAATTAGACAGCCATCGGTCAGATGAACTTTGATATGGATTCCTGCCTTGAACAGGGGGTTGAACTCAACTGCTATATAGGCCCTTTCCAACTCCATGATTTTATGATGCTAGGACTGAAAATGTAATAGGAATGAGTCTTTGATTGCCTCAAAAAAAAATACCATTCTTTCTACTGTTTGTGTTTACAAGAGTTCATAGCACATGTTTGTATACAGGAGCCAGAAGCACAACCAAGGGTAATCTGAACAGGTATACACAATTTTATCTTCACATACTTTTTCTGCCTCACAAATGTCTCAAGTCTGCCTATACTTGTCAAGCCAATCTAAGATCTCCCTTACTCCTCTAACCCTGGATCTCCCCATGCAGATTCGTCTTCATTTAAGACAATAATCTTGAGTGCCTTTCCGCTCTCAAAGTGTGCCTAAACTGCACAGTAGCGCCTGCATGTTACAGGCAAGCTATCTTTCAGTGCCTGCAACACATCCTATCCAAATGGTGGAAAGTGAGACAAATAACCATGTCAAGTTAGCTCACAGAAAGGAAACGAATCCTCTAGCAAAAGAGAGGAGAGGAACACGCCGATTCCAAAAACATGTATTTTGGGGGAGGGAGAACAGAGGGTTCAAAAGACAGGATTCCACACACACACACACCCAGGATTTTGTAGCCCCAGGGTTCCCGAAGCTGATGCAGGTGGGAAGGGGTGCGCAAAAAGGGAGTTTTGTCGCTCATCACTAACCACAAGTACTTGATGACGGCTTGTGAGGCTTGCACAGATTATCACCGAGCACAGCTATTGCAATGAGTGCTTTCGGGGGAAGAATCGTATTTTCCCTAGGAGCAAATGGCTTGTCTGTAACACAGAGGGAAGATACCACCTCCCTGAAAGAGAAGCACAAAGCTAGGGGAAGACATGCAAATGGCAAGCAAGCAATAAGAAGAAAAAAGAAAAAAAAACCTCTCTGCAGACTTGCACAAGGATCAACTGCCAAGGTTCTTCATTCATAGAGCCCGGATTCTTTTACTTTTATTTCTACTCCAAGGGAAGCCGTGCTTTCAAACTGATGGCAAAAGGCCAGCTTTTGGCATCACCACCCTGATCATTCCATGAAGTCAGTATACAAATTCTCGGGAAAACATAGCTTGATCCTCATTGGATCCTTCCTGCAAATTGTTTTCCTGAAAAGAGTGATATACCTATACAGATAAAAGCTACCTCCAAGTGACCAGGCAAAAATTTACAGCAGGTGCAAACCAATCAGCAGCTAGTTCTTGTTCTTACTGATCACCAAGTTGTGGTCTTATTTGCACGGCTGTCCTAGAAAACAACATTAGTTACTCCCAAGAGTAGAAGTGTTCATGTTTACGGAGGTCCCATAAATTCAAGATCTGTTTGGCATAAAGGTGAACTCCAAAGAAGTCAAAAAAGAAAAAATGTACGAACAGGGTGGGCACGGTGCGGAAACCCTCCCGTTTTGATGACCGTCAGGTGCTGACATCATGTTTGACTTAGTTTTGAGATGACCTGAGATGAAGCTTGGAAGATACCTCTGACTACACAAAGGTAGCTTCCTGCTTAATCCAAGATTAACCATGTAATCTAATTTGGGGGACAGGACGACACCACAGTAAGACATTCAACGACACCTTGTGGATCTCTACTTAATCAATGGTGCATTTCCACGGAAGAAGAGCGGTAATATGAGGTTCGAAGATGCCGGAGCAATTGGACAAAAAGAAGAAGAAGAAAAAAGGGGGGGGGGAGATTTATCTCTAGTCATGTTCTTGGTCTCCCTTCTCCAACCACAAAGATATTTGAATTCCAACTTCAGTTTGCAGAAGGAGAAACACATAAAACAGCTAAGATGTGTTCAAGGCTCACAAGTCAAAGAAAAATAGTTACACATTTAATTATTTTTTTCATGTTAGATGGCTCATGAAAATAACAACATCCAACTCATTTGGCAAAAATCACTATTCAGAATTAATCTGCTCCTACTGTCTGAACACTTCAACTGACTTGGCCGGCAACATGCGAGGATGTGAGCAGAAACTAAGCATCAAGCGTCCAATTCACATCTCTGCGAAATTCTCCCAAGATCAGGAGAAAGCGAGTTTAATCTTGAGAACGGCCTCCAGATTAACCCCTTTTTGCTTCCCATCTGTTTATTGAGTAACTGTAGTGTGGGAATCCTGTTTCTTTAAGAACCTCCCCAGAACACGCAGAGTTTTCTGAAATGACTCAAATAACCAGCACACACAGACACAAGGAATGGACTCTCAGCCTAGTGAGGACCCCAAGTCCAGGATTTGAAAAGCAGTCACAGCATGTCAACAAACCTCTGGCCTACTTCGGAGTTGTCCTTACTCCCTGGGGCAGTGCCCACTTATTCCTAGAGAGGAGCGTGACTTGAGCAGGGATGGGAGAACTGGGGCAGTTGGCTTGTTTATCCTAATTCGTATTGACAAACAAAAAGGTTATTTCAGCATGTGAACAGTCCAGCTTATGCAGAGTGCTCCTTCACACCTCAGGCCGGCGTGCTTCTTACGACTCCAAAAGGTTACCAAAAACAATTTTAAAATCTGTTGTAAATAACGGGTGGGGAGCAAGAGATCTTCATCAGTTCACCACCACAAGTTCAACGGTAAGGCTGTGAAAAAAAAAAGAGAGAGACAGAGAGAGAGAGAGGTCAGTTTCTGCTGCATCAAGAGCAGGTGTTCTGCTTTTATGAACTGGATGAAGGTTTATGATTAATGTGCACATTACGACATTATCAACTGAGAACATGGTGAACTCAGAAATTTCACTGTGACTGACGTCTAACAGTATCCCACTCACTGAAAAGAAAATTTCAAAATAACAAACAAAACAAACAGCAGGCACAATCTGATTTAATAATGATTACATGCCATCATGTCTAGAATGATTTCAATACGAATCCAAGGCAGAACTTTCAACATCACAGTAATCCAAGTTTATGCACCAACCACCGATGCTGAAGAAGCTGAAATTGACCAATTCTATGAAGACCTACAACACCTTCTAGAACTGACACCAAAGAAAGATGTTCTTCTCATTATAGGGGATTGGAATGCTAAAGTAGGGAGTCAAGAGATCACATTATGTTCTCTGCAGCCAAAGATGGAGAAGCTCTACACAGTCAGCAAAAACAAGACCTAGAGCCAATTGTGGCTCTGATCATCAGCTTCTTATAGCAAAACTCAAGCTTAAACTGAAGAAAGTAGGAAAAACCACTGGGCTAGTCAGGTCTAATCTAAACCAAATCCCTTATGAATACACAGTGGAAGTGAAGAACAGATTTAAGGAACTAGATTTGGTGGACAGAGTGCCTGAAGAACTATGGATGGAGGCTCGTAACATTGTACAGGAGGCAGCAACAAAAACCATCCCAAAGAAAAGGAAATGCAAGAAAGCAAAGTGGCTGTCCAACGAGGCCTTACAAATAGCAGAGAAGAGAAGGGAAACCAAATGCAAGGGAGATAGGGAAAGTTACAGAAAATTGAATGCTGACTTCCAAAGAATAGCAAGGAGAGACAAGAGGGCCTTCTTAAACGAACAGTGCAAAGAAATAGAGAAAAATAATAGAAAGGGAAAAACCAGAGATCTGTTCAAGAAAATGGGAGATATTAAAGGAACATTTTGTGCAAAGATGGACATGATAAAGGACAAAAATGGTAGGGACCTCACAGAAGCAGAAGACATCAAGAAGAGGTGGCAAGAATACACAGAGGAATTATACCAGAAAGATCTGGATGTCCCGGACAACCCAGATAGTGTGGTTGCTGACCTTGAGACAGACATCCTGGAGAGTGAAGTCAAGTGGGCCTTAGAAAGCATGGCTAACAACAAGGCCAATGGAGGTGATGGCATTCCAGCCGAACTATTTAAAATCTTAAAAGATAACGCTGTTAAGGTGCCACACTCCATATGCCAGCAAGTTTGGAAAATTCAGCACTGGCCAGAGGATTGGAAAAGATCAGTCTACATCCCAATCCCAAAGAAGGGCAGTGCCAAAGAATGCTCCAACTACCGTACAATTGCACTCATTTCACACGCTAGCAAGGCTATGCTCAAAATCCTACAAGGTAGGCTTCAGCAGTATGTGGACCGAGAACTCCCAGAAGTACAAGCTGGATTTCAAAGGGGCAGAGGAACTAGAGACCAAATTGCTAACATGCGCTGGATTATGGAGAAAGCCAGAGAGTTCCAGAAAAACATTTACTTCTGCTTCATTGACTACGCAAAAGCCTTTGACTGTCTTGACCACAGCAAACTATGGCAAGTTCTTAAAGAAATGGGAGTGCCTGAGCACCTTATCTATCTCCTGAGAAATCTGTATGTGGGACAGGAAGCAACAGTTAGAACTGGATATGGAACAACTGATTGGTTCAAAATTGGGAAAGGAGTACGACAAGGCTGTATATTGTCTCCCTGCTTATTTAATTTATATGCAGAATATATCATGCGAAAGGCAGGACTGGATGAATCCCAAGACGGAATTAAGATTGCCGGAAGAAATCTCAACAACCTCAGATATGCAGATGATACCACTCTGATGGCAGAAAGTGAGGAGGAATTATAGAACCTTGTAATGAGGGTGAAAGAGGAGAGCGCCAAAAATGGTCTGAAGCTCAACATCAAAAAACGAAGATCATGGCCACTGGTCATGGCCACTGGTCACTGGGCAAATAGAAGGGGAAGATATGGAGGCAGTGACAGATTTTACTTTCTTGGTTTTAATTTATTTATTTATTTATTTTTGGCTTTCTAGAAGAATGGCTACTGCTTGCCTGGACCAGCTTGTTAGCGTCAAGCTTGAGTAGATTCTTTTTTCCAGTATACCCTAAGTGTGAGTCTTATGCTGCTACTTATGACTATAGGCAAAAACTTTGGAATTAAGACAAGCTGGAAGGTGTAATAACTTTGGTCAGACTCCTCTTGCTGAAACAACTGCACAACTGAACAAATGGTTTCCCCTTCCAGCCAACTTTAAAATTCAGTTTTAACAAATTAAAAAAAAAATCAAACAAAAACCCCATTTTAAAAAAAATACAAAATGTGTCTCCCCCCGACCCCACCAAGGACTAATTGGAGATATAAATTGTACTGATTCTTGCTAAGGTGCACAACCCCTCCCCTTAATTAATACAAAATCAATAAATTCTCCCTAAGCATCTATAAAAATTTTATTTCTCAAACTTCTTCACTTTAACGTTACACATCAATGTATCATTAACAGCTATATCTCAAACTTGTTTGTACCATCTTTTTATTAAAAATCAAACAATTCTTTGCTACGATTAATCTTGCCACTGTAAATTAATTTGAAATTAATTATTTCATTGTCCAGTTCCATTGTTCCTTACTGAATATTGATAAAAGTGCTATTTTGGGACATACCTCTACATTTAATTTAGTTTTTATTTATTTCCTTGAAAACAGGGTGGATTTGATTTAAATCGCAATTTAAATTTTTTAAATGATTTTTTTAAAATTTAAATTGTAATTTAAATCAATTTGATTTTTTAAAAAATCACGGATTGAAAACCAACTGCCAAGACGTCAATATATTTTTCATATTCCCAACATAAATAATGACCTGTTTTTGGAAACCCTATCCAACATGACTTAAAACAATTACCCTCTCCTTGGTTTAATTTCCCCAGAGTTAAATGCCATCTCCTGACTATGAAAATGTCCTTTTATCCTTACATGGATTCCAATATTCTTGTATCCCAGATATTATTCCAAACCTCGGTATTTATTCCTTCTCTCAAGTCATGTGTGAAGAAAATCTTGTGGGCCTTCCCCTTCTTCTGACATTTTATAATCCCTCCCATTACCTTATTTTCAGCTACATTTTCCTTCTGTTAATACCATTTCTTCAAATATTGCAAGATCCCTACATTTACTGTTCCTTTTCGGCCAAACTTCCAAGCCAACTCTCTTATGCACAAACGCACTAGTTCTGCAACCGGGACAGCCACCCATGGGGCTTGTTTTGGGCAATAGCTTCCCCAGTTTCTCCCCACTCTGAAATTTGAGGGTTTTGGTCTCAGTTAGTCTGCATACGTGCTTCCTTGGAAAGGGTAGAGATTTCTCGCTCACTGAAACATTCAGCTAATGGCACGCAAACATCCTCAGAAGCCCCCAAGGTGCCCACTAGGGTTGGGCTTTTCCTCACCCCCGTTTTTGTAGCGGCTGAGCCCCTTCACCCACCCTCTGAAGCAGAGAGCTGAAATACTTACATGAGGGCCACCGGGCATGGACGGAGCCCCAGCAGGCGCGGGTGGCACTTGGTACGGATTAGGTGGTGTCGGGTAGAGTCCAGGAGCAGGATAGGACCCTCCGGGCGGTGGAAACGGGGCTGGTGGCGATGGTCCCCAAGGTCCGGGAGGGACAGCACCCCATGGCACGGTGGGAGCAGCCCCTGGTGTTTGGGTGGGCGCAGAATATGGCCCTGGGGGCGGATACGGCACACTAGGGGCGGGATACTGACCCCCGACGGTGGGCCCCCATCCTCCAGCGGACATGGATCCCCATGGGCCGACAGCGGCAGGGGGGTTGGCCGGCTCTGTCGGGCCCCCGTATGCCCTGGGGAGCTCTGGAAAGGGCATATTAGGTGGAGGGTACTGCCCGGGCGGGGCAGGGCCAGGGGGTGGATAGGGCCCCCCAGGAGGGCAAGCCGATCCAGGAGGCGGAAAAGGAACGGGGGCTCCAGGGGGTAGGGAAGGATACATTCCCGTCGGGGGTGGTCCAAAAGGCACGTTGGCGGGGGACGTGCTGGGAGGCAATCCGGACGGAGCTGCGGGGGGAGCACTCGGAGCGTTGTTCCAGGGATTGGACGCAGGCCAGGCGGCTTGTGGGGGCTGGCTGGGCTGCTGGGCAGGTTTCGTGTTGCCTACGGTGGCGTTCTTGGCAGGAGAACTCTCCGGCAGAGCATCCGCCAGCTAGGGGGAAAAAAAACAAAAACAACAACAACACCAGTGATACCTCCCACAGTGGCCATTAAGTCAACTTGCACTCCGTCATCAGCTTGGAGACTCACCCCCATCCCTATCGCTGCTTGTCGTGCTATTTTTAATCCTCCCCTTGTTGAATCTTATCTCTCAGCACTAAGGTCAGAAACATGATGGTCAAAGTGCTGTGCCTTCTTACGCCTTTCTCTGCTAAGGAGCCCTTGTGACCTAGATCAACCGCACTACGGAGGCGCAGCAAACACCCACCAGGTTAATAGGCAAAAGGGCTGCAAACCTGGTGAACAACCTCATGTTGCAGACCCAGGTCGGCAGCGCCTTCGTTGCCCAACAAATCTAATTCCCACCCACGAGAGTAAATTAACATCCTTTACTGCCACTTCTCTGCTTTTAAGATTCTTGCATTTACTTGCAAGGTAATGAATAACTAAGAGAGAATGGTACTGAAAAATAATTTTATAGGGCCTGGTAACCTTAAGACAGTCTTCCCTGCTGAGTTTTTATTTCTGGGGCAGAAACCACTCCCTCGCTATCACACTGTTAAGAGCCTCCACCATGTTTTTGACTGCACGGATCTGACTGGGCCTCCCCATCAATCCAGACCAAGTGAAACAAGAGATGGGCACAAACCAGTGGTTCGGTGTGGTTCGTTTCCCAGCCAAACAGCTGGTCGAGGAAACAAACTGCGCTGAACCAGCAGTGCATGTCCATCTCTAACCAAAACACCTGCACGCCACACGAGGCAAGGGTAAGCTGGTTTTTAGTGGACCTCCCCCATCGTTACCTATCCTTCTGGGCTGCAGGAAGAGATCTAGGGGCACTGGTAGGCACACCCAAGCCAGCTTTCACATGGCTCAAGCAGCAATACATGGGCATGTTTTGAAGCAGTGGTTCCCAAGCTTCTTGGGTTTGCAGATCCCCTGAGCAGCAGCAGAGCAGGAACAGTGGTGAGGGGCGTGGGGCAGAGCAGGAAGCCAAGAAGCCCCAAGGAGCTGAAACTGGAGCCGGAAGAGCAGCAGCAGCAGCACCATCACCACCATTGGCTCATCAAAAAAACAAAACAAAACAAAACGAAAAACCACTAAGAGAAGCATCTATGTTGTTCCTGGCTGGCTTGGCGGTGCAGCAGGGAGCTGTGGGGTGCTGTGAGAGTCCCAGAGCACTACGGCGCACACTTTGGGAACCTCTGTTCTAAAGCGCTCTGTGATTAAGATAGCCCCTTGTGGATGCCCACCATCGTGGAATGCTGTGATAATAAATACACACCCAACCACCACTCTCCACACAACCCAAATGCCTGGCCTTTTGTTCAAAGCAGCTGATCCAGAGCTTCCAAGATATCTATCTCGGCTGCCTCCACTGAGAACCATCTTTGAACCATAGCAGAACTGAAGGAGAACGGCATGTTAGCTTAAAAAAAAAAAGAAGAAAAAGAGGAGGTCTCCCAAGCTAGCTCTTCCCTTCATTGCCATCCTGATTTCTGGGCATCCACAGGACAGGATGTGAGACCCAGCAAGCCCTCTAATCCCATTTCCTGCCTATTTCCTTACTGTCTCTAGTCTAGCAGATATCATCCGCTTTTATCCTTACCCATTCCATGTACTGGGCACAGCGTGTGCCTTGGTATTCCTCAAGCCTTCCAGATATAACTGACTACAACTCCCAGAAACTGGGGAATACCAACTGATTGTGCTCAAAGCTCTCTCTGGGTGGTTTATGACATAATTTAATTATGTAGGCCAGAGGTCGTCAACCCCCAGTCCGCGGCCCATTGCCAGTCCATGGTTTGACCCCGACCGGGCCGCGAAGACAGACCTCCCGCCGCCCCCCCCAGCACGTACTTGGAGGCGGCGGCGGTAGCCAAGAGCCGGGAGGCAAGAGCACGTGTCTCTCACACACACAAACACAGAGAGCAAAACCCTCCTCTCGCCCCCTCACGCCTCCCCATTTCCCAGCTTCTGGCCGGGTTCGGGCGCTGTTTTTCCCCCTCAGTGAGCCGGGGAAAGAAACCCTCCTCCTCCTCCCGCCCGTTCAGTTCACGGCACGAGGCGTGAGGGGGCCGAAGGAGTGCCGCTTGGTCGCCTTCGTTTTATTTTATTTTTTCCTCCCTGAGGCGAACTCGGGCAACGGCTTCCTTTGCCACCTCCCGCCCCGTCTGGCGTTTAAATCACGCCCCACACCTCCTTTCGCTCCCTCCCTCCCCTCGGTCGGTCTTCGGCGCGCCTGCGCGCTCGGTTCCAAGACCCCACCCCCCCACTCGCTCGCTCCTCCCCTCCCCTCCCTGCGTCGCCCTGCTGGTCCTGAAGGTTCTCGAGAGGCCGTCCCGGGGCCACGCCCACTCGCCACCGGAGGCCACGCCCACACACCCACCTCTCTGCTGGGAGCAGGCCGCTCGCTTGTTTGCCCGCCCGCCCGCCCCCCCCCCCGGCGCTGGTGCTGCTGCAGAAGGCGAAGGCGGAGGAGAGAGCGGGGCCGCCTCCCCGGCTCCCGTCCGAGTCTGCCCCCGCCTTTGCCGCCCCCGCCGCCTGCTCCTCTTCCTCCTCCCCCCCGTTACTCCAGACACCGCCGCCCGCCGCCGTTTGGGGCGGGGAAGGGATTGATGTGGAGGCCAAGAGCAGCAGCGCCACTGCCGCCACCCCCGCCATGCAGCCCCTGCCGAGGAAGGTGAGGAGGCGAAGGTCTCTAGGGGAGGGGGCTTCCTTTTTTCCCCACGGTGGTGCTTGGGGGTGCAGCTGGAGAGGAGAGCTCAGGTGGGTCTTGGTGGTGGTGGTGGGGGTAGCCAAGAGCCGGGAGGCAAGAGCATGGCCGGGTGCTCCGGCTGCTCGCCTTCCGGCGGGCTCCAATGAGGCCGGGGTTGGTGCTCCTCGCTGCCCTCAGCAGGCCGATGCCGCCCCTGGTGCCCCCAGCTCCGGAACCAGCGGCTGCATTTGAATTTCCCGCGGAGGGCGGCGAGGAGCCCCGCCCCCAGCCTCGTTGGAGCCCGTCGGGAGGCGAGCGGCCAGAGGGAGCCCCCCGGCCATGCTCAGACTCCCAGGCTGCTGCTGCCACCACTGGCCAGCACTCCCTCACCCCTTCAAGCATGCACCCGCGCGCAGGGGTGGGGTGGGTGCGCGGGTGGGCAGGCGCTCTTGTGCATGCGCGAAGCGGTGGGGGAATGCGCGTGCACTCCCCAATCACTTCGCGCATGCAGCGGAGAGCGCAAGCGCGAGGGGCCGCCCCACCTCCCTCAGAGGCTCCGCCGGTCTGCAATACAGAAAAGGTTGGGGAACACTGATGTAGGCTACACACTACCTAAGCCAGTTGGGATCAAACTCAGGTCATGTAGAGTCTTGTCTGCAGTACTGCAGTTTAACCACTGCACTACAGGGCTCTTACAGCCAGTGGGAGCTGTGTTTCAAAAAATTCTGGAAGACATCATACTGTGACGACCTAAGCCTTTACTTGCATATATACTATATATCTGTTAAACAACCTGACACTTCCCTTAAGCCCCAATGAACAGAGACTGCCTGTTAACGTGAATGGATGTGGGAGATTAATTGCATTAACAAAAACACAATGGTTTAGCAATAACATTCAATTGTCAGTAGTAAAAGCTACCTCTTCTGAACCACAAAGCAAAACACTTTCCCCATGAAAATGGTCAGTCTTTAAGAATCACATAAAACTGTATGCAAACATCTGATTTTTTTTTGCATTAATTGACACAAGTGAATTATACTGCAGAAACATGTCATGTTGGACAACTCACCGAAAAATCGTCAGCAGCTGACATTTTCCTATAGAATAAAAAAGAAGAAAAATAGTTTAATGTGAAGCTTCCATTATGGCACACACAAAATTTAAAATTCATGGATAACCCAGTAGGCTTTCTGAAGACCCATCAGCAAAGTTCAGCAAAGCCACAGATCAATGTTTGGGTGTCACTGATTATGCCACAGCCACTCTAAAATAAAAGGCACACATCACTGCAATTGATAGGTCTACACGAAAGATCAATTAGCAAAAGAATCTGCTAATCATTCACATTAGTATCATAAAGTAAGGAAGTTGGAAGCGGTCGATAAGGCCATCGAGTCCAACCCCCTGCTCAATGCAAGAATGCAAATCAAAGTAGATCTGACAGATGGTTGTCTAATTTTCTCTTGAAAGCCTTGTCCTACTGCTCTAACTGATATTTAATCAAAATCTGGCTTCTTGCAAATTGAGCCCATTATTACATGTCCTACATTCTGGGATGGTAGAGAACAGAACGGGACACAGATGAGGTCTACCCAGTGCCAAATAGAGTGGAACTAGTGTTTCACAGGATCTGGAGATTAAACATCTGTTAATGTTGCCTAGAATAGCATTTGCCTTTTTTGCAGCCACAGCAAACTGTTGGCTCATACATGATACATACATTATATATCATACATAATATGCCTCTCACCAGGATTGAGGATTTTGGCTAAGGGCCTAGCAGAGTGAGGATGTTCCCAAATGACTGGGCCGAGCTCAGTTAACAGAAGCCGAACTAAACATTACTTGCCACCTGCATTTAGCAGTAGGATATCTGTGGACATAGCACCAGCTTTCACAGAAATTCCACTGTGTCAAATTTAACGGCACATCCCCAAGTCTGCAGAAACATGATCCATCACCAAATCCCCGGGAACCTTTGTTTCCCAAGGAGCTGCTGGCATGTTACTAAGCAAATGCTCTGCACTGTCTTTTTCCTTCGTTCCAGTCCCCTACTATGAAAGTCCAAGATTAAAAACAAATAAATATATATATGATCCTACAGAATAAACCCCTGCTGAGAAGGTTAGTCCATAAAATGCACTTTGCCAGCAGCTAAGCTCTCCATCTGTTCAGGCTTTTCTGAGGGTTTCTCAAGTGATCAAGCCTTCTTCTGTTGAAAGACAGCCTAAAGAGGAACCTTCTTCCCCTCTCCTGGGGAGAATAAACCTAAAGAGGCTTAAATCCCTGTATCCTGCCTCAAAATATCGCTCAAAAGATTTTCATGCTCGAAAGAATAGAGAGGGGACTACATACCTATAAAATAACTTAACTTTAACTTAACGGGGCAATGAAGGGCCCAACCAGGCAATTGGCAACCCTGCCACATTGATAGCACACTGGTCCCTACTCCACTCTCGATGAACCCCTATAGATCTCTGGCCCTTGAGGCTCATCAAAGGCGCCTCCAATGTATTAGCTTCTAAACTACAGTGGCACGCATGCAAGACTACATTAACCAGGGTGGATGGACAGAGTCTACCTCTGCCACATTTACATCGGAGCCAAAACTTTGCACACACCAAGGCACTTGGGGGTAGAAAACTAGACATGATCCCAGACCCTGATGTAGCACTCTTTAGTTTCCAGGTATGTAACCGGGGGGGGGGGGGGGGGAGGAGGAAGAGACCCACTGACTTTGCCTGCTGGATTCAATAATGGGCTGGACTGATGTCCAGTTAGTCCACCCTCCCAATATCGTAAAATCTAAAAATAGAACTATTCCAGCAGTAATTGCTAGTTGCATGACCTGCATAAATGTGGTGCCACACCCATGAACTAGGACAAGGAAAAAGTGAGCTGCAGAACCTTTACACCAGCTGCTGACTAAGCTTAGGATGAGGAAAACAATAAACCAATAGGGTGGTTCTTGGTACCAGCAACGCAGCCCCACCCACAGGGAGACGATCTAGAAGGTCACAACAGTGAACTAGCATTCTAGCACAGCACAGGCAAATGACCAGAAGTTACAATTCTGGAAAATGTATTCACATCTTCAGTATTTGCCCTATCATATTTATAACACTCCTAATAAATAATATCAATTCAATAAGACACTATTTAAAAAAGAATATTAAAAAAACAGAAAATAACAAACCAACAAATACAACAGCCATTCACAGCAGGATTAAATCAACACCATCAGTGGAAGCCTGTAAAAACGTACGTTTTTAAGTCGTACCTAAATGTAAACACAGCATGGCCAGCTAGACCTCTACAGAGATGGAATCCCACAACTTGGGGAGCCACCACTCCGTAGTTCCTGTTCTGCATGGTAGCCTCATGAGCCATGCTCTCCGACACTGTTTCTCCTACTGATCATAAGATTTGCTCAACATGTAACGGGAAAAGTGATCCTTTTAATTCTTAGGTTATGAGTCACTTAAGAGGTTCAGGTACTAGTACCACTACACCAAACTGACCCTAACAGTTCACTGACAACCAGTGTATAGTTTTCAGCATCCATGGTCTTATTTTCCTGCCTGGACAGGAGCATTCTCTCTCAACTTAAGCTTATGAGCAGTCTTCAAAAACTCAAACATCTGGGGGCCCAAGGTGGGGGAACCACTGATCTACAAGACTCAACTGCTACCCATTACAGTAGAGCACTGCTCACCTAACTGAAATAACCCAGCTGATTCCCACTTCATGTCCAAAACACTTTCCTCACCTTGTTTCAAGTAAGCATACTTATGAGAAATGGTATATTTATTAGCTAACTGGCCTGAAATCCCAGCTGACTTTATATAACACTCACCTAAACTGTCTGTTTCTCCATGGCTTGGTTCAAACTGTTTTAGTGTTGGAAAACACTTAACAGCCCAAATCCTCTTGGGCGGTTAAAGTGGCATCACTTTGTCAGATTTACAGACAAGCAATGACGACGTCACAATTCTAAGCTAAGAAATGTCAGAAAGTACTGAACTGTTAACAGACTGAGCCTTAATTACGTGAACCAGGTGCAAGTGAGGAAGACAGATAACAGCTTCATGGAAATCTGGAAACGGTTTTAAAACCTGACTTTTCAGAAAGCACTGCACTAGAGTGTAAGTACAACTTCTTTTCTACTGAGAAGATTCCAGGAATAAAACTTTTATCTGTGCGGGATTCAACTATTAATACCATCTCTTTAATTAGAACTGACCTACATGTGAGCTTTTCCTATTGCTCGGCCCACGGATGGCCCCTTCTGTCTATTTTTCCCCGTTGTTAACCTTTGTAAGGGCCGTGAATGCTCCTACTTTTTGCTCATGCCTCTACAAGCCACCGTGTTATTCAGTGGCATTGTCACTAACTGACAAAACATTACATAACTATTCTAGCACACAGCTGAAACAAGGAACCCTATTTTCTATCATATCAGTTCTGGCTGGTGGATTTTTTGAGGTTTCTGTGTTAGCATTCTACAGAGACAACACCTTATGTGGATCCTTCTTCAGGGCTTTATTTTTTAGTTAACTTTAGATGGAATGGTATGGCTTTAGAAAGCTCTCCAGAACATACAAACAGAGTGGAAGGACAAAATCCTGTTAGCACAGCTACATACATAATGTAGATGATGTCATCAGACACAGCACTTTTTCAGAAATAAAACATTTCTGATTTTCTCAGCCACCCCAATCTCCCACGGAATTCCTTCTGACACAGAAAACCCACCCGGGCCTTTGGAGTGCAAGGGAAGGTCTTCAATTGAAAAAAAAAAGTATTGTTGCTTTAAAAGTCATTCCAGCAGTGAGAATTTCAGGAAATTAAATTCTTCTTTGTCCTGCACCCCTGAAGGCTTTGCTGTGAAGAAAGAGATTCCATGAGAGCTGGGGGTGGGAGGAGAAATTTATTCCCCCCAAAAGTGTCACCAATGATTACAGCTTTAGCCTTACGTGGCGCAAACAGGTCCTCAGCCAATAAATTCTTTGACTAACTAAAACAGGGATGTAACCTTAGATATGTAACCTTGTGTAACAGCTATCACGCCTCCAACCACCTGTTCCCTCACCAATTTTGCCATTCCAGATAACTCCCGTGGCAGGTTGAAGGCAGTGGGGGCAAACAAAAGAATGGTTAAGTGGGAAGCAAAAAAGTGATCCGAGTTATGCTATGAAGTCAAAAGGCGTACTTCCACAAAAGATGGGCTGTGGGTGGGAGTAAGATTACTGACTGCATCCCACTGCTGTGCTCCGAAATACTCCTTTGGTCTTGAAGTGTTGTTTGTTGTTTAGTCGTTAAGTTGTGTCCAACTCTTCGTGACCCCATGGACCAGAGCATGCCAGGCCCTCCTGTCTTCCACTGCCTCCCGGAGTTGGGTCAAATTCATGTTGGTCACTTCGATGACACTGTCCAACCATCTCGTCCTCTGTCGTCCCCTTCTCCTCTTGCCTTCACACTTTCCCAACATCAGGGTCTTTTCCAGGGAGTCTTCTCTTCTCATGAGATGGTCAAAGTATTGGAGCCTCAGCTTCAGGATCTGTCCTTCCAGTGAGCACTCCGGGTTGATTTCCTTCAGAATGGATAGGTTTGTTCTCTTTGCAGTCCAGGGGACTCTCAAGAGTCTCCTCCAGCACCACAATTCAAAAGCATCAATTCTTCGGTGGTCAGCCTTCTTTATGGTCCAGCTCTCACATCCACACATCGCTACTGGAAAAACCATAGCTTTGACTATGCGGACCTTTGTCGGCAAGGTGATGTCTCTGCTTTTTAAGATGCTGTCTAGGTTTGTCATTGCTTTCCTCCCAAGAAGTAGATGAGATTTACTTGCATGCAAACACAGTCATGGTCAGGGGAAACCTGGTTAACTCATTTCTAATAACTTCTAATTGTGCTCTCAAGCACTTTACAGACAGCATAGAGGGTTTTTTTTTAACTTGAGGCAATACTTCCTAATTAAAAATCAGACAACACAGAGGCTTATTTGGGTTTTTTTTAAAAAATATACTTGAGACAACTGTTATTTTCTTCCTAACTAAAATCAGAGACATTCAATTTCTACACTGAGAATGGGCTCCACCGCCTCTAATCTGTCTCTAGGGCTGGTGTTTTCCTTGCCCAAACATACAGCATTCCTGAAGGGTGGTGCCCACACATTTCTTCACAGCTCTTGTCAGTGAAATATTCCCGACTTCCTTCAGTCACCACTGATCGATATTCAGGTGTACTTCCTTATCCCAGCAGGCACGGCGACCTGAACCCATCAACCTGAGGGCTCATTTTGGCCCCACACGTGCAGGGGTAGAGCAGCTCCCAAGCCCTTGAGAGGGATCCCAGACAGCCCACGATTCCTCCTCCAAGGAGATGGCGGGGGAGGGGGGGCCTTCCAGGGCCCTCTCACCTCCCCCCCCCCACTGCCTCCTTTTTTTTTAACTTGCGAAGCAGATCAGGCTGAACAACAGCGCCTGGCCCAACCTCACGGAGACTTGAACCCAGGTCCAACGCTTTTAGCCCTGGTCGGTCTAGGCGAAAGGGCGACCCGGGGCAAGGACTGGGCCTCCACTCTTTCGGCCCAATCCTCCACAGGCCAGGCCCGCCGGCCTCCTCAGGGTGGGTTTTACTCCTGAGGAGACCTGGCCCAAGTTGAGGCTCCTCGGCGGCGGGCAAGGGGAACCGGGCCCCGGGGCCGCCCTCGGTCCACACCGAGGCCCGCCTCCCTCCCTCCTTTAGGCCGAATCCCTTCCGCGGGGTTTCTGCCCAGCCCAGCCCAGTCCCCGACCTGAGGGGCCGCGACGACGGCGGTAGCAACAGCAGCGGCGGCGGCCTCTCCTTCTCCTCCTCCTTTCTTCCTCCCCTTCCTTCTCAACCCAGCCAGGCGGAAACGGAAATGGGAAAAGAGCTGCTCTCCGGGAAAGAGCGGCCTCCGGTCACGTGAGGCGGGCGGGCTCCCTTGTAGCCCTCGTCGCCCCTCCCCACCCGCTCCACCACTGAGCATGCGCACAGGCGAGGAGCGGGGAGACCACGTGACACATCCCCATTTCACTTCGCCCTCTCCTTCCTTCCCGCGCTTCGTGGGACGGCTGGGCTTTTGAGGCGCCGCGTGTCACGTGATCGCCGTCACCCTTCGGCGACCGCCTCCTCTCTTGAAAGGCCGGCATCTGACTTGCGACAGCGGCCCCTGGGGGTGGGAGGAGAGAACTGCCGTTAGGCATGCACTACCACTACGGTCCAACTCTGAATGAACTAATAGATGAATTAAGCGGGAGAGAAGTTTCTTAAGAACCAGCCGCTACATCTGTATTTGATATCCCCATTTTGATGCCATGTATAAATATTTGTCATGTTAAATCTCTTTCTCTTATGCCTGACGGAGTGGACTTGTCCACGAAAGCTCACATTAAAAATATAAAAGTTAGTTTTGAAGGTCTGCATAGTCAAAGCTATGGTTTTTCCAGTAGCAATGTATGGAAGTGAGAGCTGGACCATAAAGAGGGCTGACCGCCGAAGAATTGATGCTTTTGAATTGTGGTGCTGGAGGAGACTCTTGAGAGTCCCCTGGACTGCAAAGAGAACAAACCTATCCATTCTGAAGGAAATCAACCCTGAGTGCTCACTGGAAGGACAGATCCTGAAACTGAGGCTCCAATACTTGGGCCATCTCATGAGAAGAGAAGACTCCCTGGAAAAGACCCTGATGTTGGGAAAGTGTGAGGGCAAGAGGAGAAGGGGACGACAGAGGACGAGATGGTTGGACAGGGTCATCGAAGAGACCAACATGAATTTGACCAAACTCTGGAAGACAGGAGGGCCTGGCGTGCTCTGGTCCATGGGGTCACGAAGAGGCGGACACGACTTAACTACTAAACAACAACAAACATTACATATTTAGTTCCCCATACATCGATTCAATTTGAACAAGAGAATAATAAAAAAATAGGGTTTTTTGGGCTGTTTGGCCATGTTCCGAAGGTTTTTCTTCCTAACATTTCACCAGTCTCTGTGGCCGGCATCTTCAGAGGACAGGAGTTAGAACTCTGTCTGTGTTCTGGTGTAGTGTGTGGGTTAGTTGAGTATTTGTAGCTGTGGGATCAGCTTTTTTGTCCTTTTCAGGAGATTGGGTGATTATGGTGATCATGGTGTTTTTTGTTATGGGTGTATTGTTGTTATAAGGGGGGAGATGATCTGTCACTGTGATTGATGGGTGTCATTAGCTAGTCTTTTGTGTGCAGTGATCACCGGTCCTTGTGGCTGGGTAGAGCTCGTTGACCTTTTTCAGGCTGTATTTTTCAGTGCTGGGAGCCACGCTTTGTTGAGTTTTAGACTTTCTTCTTTTTTGTTGAAGCTCTGCTGGTGTTTGTGGATTTCAATGGCTTCCCTGTGCAGTCTAACATAATGATTGCTGGTGTTGTCCAGTACTTCTGTATTTTGAAATAGGATTTCATGTCCAGCTTGTTTCAGGGTATGTTCAGCTATTGCCGATTTTTCCGGTTGTTTTAGTCTGCAGTGTCTTTCACATTCTTTGATTCTGGTGTGGATGCTGCATTTTGTGGTTCCAATATATACCTAGCTACAACTGCAAGGTATCCGGTTTACTCCTGCAGTGGTGAGGGGATCTCTTTTGTCCTTTGCTGACCGTAACATTTGTTGTATTTTTGTGGTGGGCCTGAATACTGTTTGTAGGTTGTGCTTTTTCAAAAGTTTCCCCATGCAGTCCGTGACCCCTTTGATATATGGCAGAAATACTTTATTTGTGGGTGGCTGTTTATCTTCTTCAGTTCGGGGTTGTTTTTCTCGGTTTGATGGCTCTTGTGATTTCATTCTTGGAATAGCCATTTGCCTGTAGGGTCCAATTCAGATGGTTGAGTTCGGTGCTGAGAAATTGAGCTTCACAGTTCCGATTTGCACGGTCTACCAGTATTTTGATCATGCCTCTTTTTTGTCATGGGTGGTGGTTGGAGTTTTTGTGTAGGTACCGGTCTGTGTGGGCGGGTTTCTCTGTAGACCTTGTGTCCCAATAGGAGGTCAGGTTTGCGTATGACCATGACATCTAAGAAAGGGAGTTGGCCCTCTATTTCTTTTTCCATGGTGAATTGTATATTTGGGTGGATGCTGTTGAGATGGTTTAACAATTCTTCCAGTTTTTCTTCACCGTGGCTCCAAATTGCGAAGGTGTCATCCACGTATCGGAACCAGACTGTGGGTGCGAAGGGTGCCGAAGCCAGGGCCTGTTTTTCGAAATGTTCCATGTAGAAGTTTGCTATAACTTGGCTGAGGGGGCTCCCCATGGCCACTCCATCTGTCTGTTCATAGAACTCATTATCCCACAGAAAGTAGCTGGTCATTAGGCAGTGTTAGAAAAGGGCCGTGATGTCTTCTGGAAAGATCTGCTGGATGAGTGTCAGAGTGTTCTTTATCGGTACCTTGGTGATTAGGGATACTATGTCAAAGCTGGTCAGTCTGTCCCTGGGGTTGAGTTTAGGGTGCTGACAAACAACCATTGGATCCCGGCCGTGAAAGTCTTTGAGAATTCCATTAAAAATGAATTCATTTAAAAAAAAAAACCCAAGGGCAGCCAACAACAATTCTAAGTATTGCGCTGAAGTTCTGAGATATTGTCAGAATCGTCTGATAACATCTTTCCAAAGGGATCCACAACAAGTAGAAATATATGTCCATGTTCGTGTCACCTTACCTTTTCTAAAAATATTTTCTTGCATTATTTTTTAAACTAGCAAGGATGGAAGTCCTAGCAAGCCACAACAGCTGGCTCTGTTTGCAAAGCTCTGCAGATTGAGAATCAATAGATTTTTTTATCCTGGCAACCCTACCCATAATAGCGTGTAGACTTAAAAACATGAAAACAAGGCTTTAAACATAGGTCAGGAAGAGTGGTTGTATAAGATTTCCACTAATAGGAGAACTGTTCTTCATTGCCTTATACAAGACTTCAGCAGCAGCAGCAGAAACAGAACTAATTTATGAAAATAAGTGAATTTATGCATATTTGCAAAATGCAGATCATTTATTTGTTTACCTACTGACTTGACTTTTTCGTTGTCTAATAAACAAGGTTCCCTGGATAGTTGAGAAGGTGTGTTGTGTTTCCCAAAAGGGCAGAAAAATTCAAGGAAACACTCTTTGATTCCCTCTAGTGGCCAATTTTGTTATTGTTCATTGGACATATTCATAAAAATAATAGAAAAAGGAAACCAAATAATATTTCTTTTGGCATTTAGAATTGATAAGACAATGGGCAAAAGACACTGAAAAATTCCTGTCACAATGTCTTTAAAATGTCCTTTAAAAGTAACTTTTGAAGCTGAACAGGTGTTAGGTGTTAACATCTCTGTAAAGTATTTCTCATTATACCTAACTTTGTGATTACTAGCCAAATAACATCTTACCGAAAAGTAACTAGTTGCAGTAACTATTTCACGTATAACTAATTACTTCTGAACCTTATTTATAACTGAGATGTAGTTCAAAAGTAACATAACAAGTAGGACTGAACTTACTTTATGGTTGAGATCACTAATGTTCTCTGGTTACTTTTCCATTCACTTGTAATGGACATCTAGAGAGGCATTTTCACAATAATTTTATCCCATTATTTGATCAAGCCACATTTTGTCTGAAAAAATTAGAGAAAGGCAATAAAATGTAGGAAAAATCCAGAAAACACAGAAAACATTTTTATTATAATTTCTGAGACCTTGAATTCTGACAGCTGCAGGGAAAAATAACTTCCAATTTTTCTCATCAATGCAACATTGCAATAAGTTACAACACCAGGTATCTTTCCAGATTCAGGAACGAGTGATGGAGATGAAATACATTTTAAACGTAACATCCTAAGCTACTAACAGCTTTGAAAGAGAAGAATGTGTGGGTGTGGCTACCCGTTCATTTGGCCATTTTCAACCTATGTGCAATTTTCCTAAACTTCCCTATAAATTCTTGTTATGCCACTAGGGGGCAGGGTGATTCCATCACAAGTCCACAGCTGGGATCCATCCAGCAGCCTGGAATACGGGCAGGAGAATTCTGGGAGCAGTAGTTCCACAAGAATTAACTTCCCCAAGCTCTAACCATACACTAAAATGCTAGCCCAAGAGAAATCCCCCGCACAGAAAGAAATCACAGGAATATCTAATATGTGGATTTTATCTGTGGAATTCCAGAGACAGTCTGTTTTTGTTACGTTTGTTTGAAAGTATTTTTACCCCGACTTGCTACCTAAAAAGGACCCAAGGGGGTTTACGTCATTAAAATACAAGATTGAAAGCTACAAACAGTAAGTATACAAATAATAAAAAGGATCAAACACAGAAAGGGATCAACAAAAGAAACCCTAGAAAAACATTCAAAGCAGGAAGGCACAACCATTTGTTTAAAAACTACAGTGCACTCAGGCGGCCAGTCACTCCGGGAAAGCTTGCTTGAAGAGAAAGGTCTTTGACTGCTTGCAGAAGGACAGCAACGAGGGGACCACTCCTGTGGGTGGAGATAGGTAGATAGGTCGATAGGTAGGCTGAAAACATCTGGAGGTTGGTTCAAAATGTCCAGAGACTTTGGTGGTTTTTCAATTGACAGCTATGGCCCAGGGTTGTTTTTGGCTATGCTCACCCATGCTGTACATTCCTTGAGATTTGATTGCTACAGCCTCTGCTGATACCTTCTAAGATGTGCTGGACTACAGCACCCATCATCCCAGGCAGCATGCTGACTGCATAAGAGTTGTACCCAGCACATCTAGAGGGTACCAAGTGGGGCTATGGAATGCCCACAGTGCTTAAGTGATTATGTGGCTACCAGTGTAATTCCTCCTTAAAGGTCCTGGCTTTAACTTCTGTTATGCTCGTGCGTTCCTATGCTCAGTTTCAATCAGGTTTAGTCTAAGACTGCTCGTCGACTACATACTTCTCCCCCAGATGAAATTATCCATTGTATGCACTGAAGTCGGTAATGTTCACAACATGTCCCCTCTTGGTCTTGGGGTTGAAAACACAGTCAGCCACTGCAAGATCTTTCCCGCTTGCACAAGAGTGCAAGTTCCCCCCATTGTTGACCATGCGGGAGAGATGGTCCCGCTGTCCTGGCAGGCCACCTGCCTTGGCCTTCCCCCCCCCCCCCAGCTTCGTTGAAACAGGGCATGACAGGGCATCCCAGTGAATCGGGTTGCCCGACGTCCAGCAAAAGGAGGACATGTCCTCCTTTTTAGCCTAATGTCCTCCATCTGGCAGGCAAAGATAAAAACCTTTAAAATGTCCGGCTTTTGTATATTTTATGTTATAATTTTGGATGG
This sequence comes from Intellagama lesueurii, assembly GCA_037013535.1. NCBI lineage: Eukaryota > Metazoa > Chordata > Lepidosauria > Squamata > Agamidae > Intellagama > Intellagama lesueurii. The sequence continues at coordinate 6,350,682 of JBAJHW010000001.1, read as the reverse complement.
GAGGGGGAGAGGCGGAATGACCCCCCTCCCCCTGTCTTTCCCCGCCCGCCTGCTGTTACCCGGCGCCGGAGCGCAGCCCTCGCACCTCCCGCCGCAGTGGCGGCTGCTCGGCAATCTGCCATGCCTGCCCAGCCCACGTGGAGCCCAGAAAGGCAGCATGAGCGGAGCGCTGCCCGCCGAGCCAGGCAGGAGCAAGCAGCACCCGAGCGCATCGATGGGAAGGCGAGTGCCCGGACAGTATGTGTTCAAAGTCCCTTTCGGGGACTCCAACTCCCACACTCCCCAGCCGTGAACTTATGATCCTCGGGGGAGGGGAGGCTGCCTCATTCGGCTTTGCCCGGCGCCACTTTCCCCCTGCCTGCGCTGGAGCCTTGTTTGGGCGTCCAGATTAGCAAGGTTGCCTCTGAGCCTGTGCAGAGCGCGAGCGGCCGGGGGATCCCGCAGCCAGGCCGGGGTGGGTTCGGGTTTATTTGCTTTGCTCCCAATCGGAAGACGCTGTTTCTTGGTAGGCCCTCTTCCTGTTTGTTCTGCTTATATATATTACTAATTTTTGCCGTTCATGTTTATGAAAATGGCTTCTACAAATAGAAAATGCAAATTCTCAAACACTATGAAAAGCAAGTTTCCATGCTTCGTTGAAGGACGCAATGAGAATGAGGCAAAGTGTACGATTTGCGATAGTTACTTGTCTATTGCCAACAAAGGAGCTACTGACTTGGAGCCCCATGTTGACCGTGAGAGGCACGGTGAACCATTTTATGCATATGTGATTGCTAATGAAGATCTTCTGCGAAAAGTTGGCTCCTCCGAGAAATATGTCGTGTCATTAATAAAGATTATAAGGTAATAATAAGGTACCATTGGCTGTTTAAATAATGTTTTTTGGTCTTTTGAAAAAACAGCCTCCATTGAATTTATTTTTATTTTTTAACATGACTGTTTCTTGGTTGGTTCACTAAGAGGCTTTATTGGCAGCTATTGTAATAAAATTGTATTGATTGCGGGTTTAATCCGGAACGATTCAAATGAAACATTCAATACGTCCTCCTCGGTCCTCTTTTTTGTCTTTCTATGTCCTCCTTTTGGTACCCATGTATCTGGCAACCCTACCAGTGAAGGATGTGGGGGAAGCATGTTGCTCTTCAGCCCACCACCAACGCTGACTCTCCCGGAGACCAAGGTGACCCACTGGGCTCCCAGGCCCCAGCCCGACCCTCAAGAAGTGCCGGCAGTGACAAAAGAGTGCCTTCGGCAGAGCCACCAAAGGCAAGGCAGAGACACAGGAAGCTGTAACAGCCGGACAATAGTGGCCCTCCTTGAAGGGCAGCCGTCGGCAGGGGTCAGTATGGAAAGCTAGATCCCAGCCCTGGGCTGTGGACTGCTGGCCCAGTGACAAGAATTCAGGCTTGGATGAGGACTGGACATACTTATTTGATTTGATTTATGTATTTATTTGACTTCTAGACCGCCCATCTGGTAGCCAAGGCCACCCTGGGCGGTTTACATATTAAACCTGAACAACTCAAAGCAATAAACATAATAGTTACTAAATCAAAAGAAGCACAACCGACCAACATTTTAAGTAATAATAATTGAAATAATATAAAAGCAGGACGGCAGGACTCATGATGTAAATGTTAAGGCCCATCACTGTATAAAGGTGTTGTAAGGTCCGGGGAAACCTGTCAAAAAACAAACAAGCATGTTTTTAACCATCACTTGAAAATTCCCAGGGATGGGGGCCAGGCGGATTTCGGGCGGGAGGTTATTCCAGAACTAAGGAGCGACTGCTGAGAAGGCCCGGTTTCTGGTTCTCTCTTTCTGGGCCTCTCTCTGGGTCAATACTCTCAACATAAAGGGGCTAGTGGAGTTAACCCAGCCCTCTGTGGACTGTCAGGATGACGTATATCAAGAATCCAACCGATCCTTGTACCCTCATTTTGTCGAGATTTTTTTTTTTTTGCAACCTTACATGCTGCCTCTAGTAAGTGTGGCTGGGAGGGACCTTTCCGGTGATTGTTCATCTATCCAATCATTTCTTCTCTGCCTCTGCATAAAGAGCCCCATCTCTTTGCTCTGCTTCTTTTTCTCCCCCTCTTGTCTGTTCGCAGTCAGTGAGTCTGTTGAGGCCTTTGCTGAAAGCCAGTCAGCTATGTTTGTTAGCTTGCTGTTATCTGTTCATTGCAAGTCAATGGAACCTTTTATCCTTTCTCCTACTTCTGTCTCAGAGTGAGTTACTGAGACTGTGAGTGCCAGTTAATGAGAGTAAAAGGGGTGGTCCACTCTTGGGATACTTGAAGCTAATTCTGCTCGATGAGTCCCTGCACTTCCGCTGCATAGAACCAAACATTCCAAACTCTGCAACAGATCTCCCATGTTAATAAAGTCCAGTTACAGCAGTAAGGAGAGCTTTGACTTCATGGATCCCACGGCCAAAGAGGCCCCTGCCTGCCACCCCCACCCTGAGCAGGCATGGCAACGGTCCTCAGCAGACTTAACCAAGAAAGGGTGAAAAACTTGCACTTGGTGTTTGTGCAAAGAACACTTCCGTGGGCTTTTCACAAGAGCCCCGACGTGCACAAAAATTCACATCATCATCCAATTGAGGAGAAAGTTTCGTGTTTTTTCCCCCTGCAAGGATAACATAAGTGAAGATTGACCCCCTCGTCTGAGGTCGCTGTGAGGGGCCCTAATTCTGGGCTCTCTGTGCAAAAAGACCAGACCAACATATTCAAGTAGCAGGACCAGCTTGAGTCCACGGCTTCAGAGTAGAGGAAAGGGCCCCTTCTCTCTGAAATGCCATTTGTTTTGGACTGGCTGTCAGAGAGTGTGAGACACATATCCAAATAAACTAACGGCATGCAGAAAAGCATGACCCCCCTCTCTTCCTCCTTGGTTCTTTTATTCAAACATACTTTTAGCAATTAACCCAGGCTGCAGAAGAAGGGGCTTTTAACCAGCCAAGTGTTGTGTATTTTTAATTGTTGGGTCTTAAACTGCACTTTTTCGAAAGGCTTGTACATTTTCGTTCCTATGTCTCCTATTTTAATTGCATTTAACTGATTTTTGCCCTGTTAGCTTCCTTGAGTGCCTTCTTTTGGGAGAAAGACACAGTATAAAACCAATTGATCATAACTAAATAAATAAATAAATAACATATTAGGAAGATTGTGCATATCTTATAACCCTTGGAAGTAGGAAATACACATTTTTTTTATTTTTTGGGAAGGATCCTGTTTACTTCCTACTTCATATAGTGCCTGTTATTCTTCCAGGTGATAAATGTATCATGTGTTATATGTCTCATGATCACTCTCCCATAGTCTTTGCTATAAGTATTATTTATTCCTCAATTGCATTTTGCACAATGCATGATGGTTCACCAAGACAAATAAATGGAATATGATCGCAATCATTTTTGTTGTTTAGTCGTTAAGTCGTGTCCGACTCTTCGTGACCCCATGGACCAGAGCACGCCAGGCCCTCCTGTCTTCCACTGCCTCCCGGAGTTGGGTCAGATTCATGTTGGTCACTTCGATGACACTATCCAGCCATCTCGTCCTCTGTCGTCCCCTTCTCCTCTTGCCCTCACACTTTCTCAACATCAGGGTCTTTTCCAGGGAGTCTTCTCTTCTCATGAGATGGCCAAAGTATTGGAGCCTCAGCTTCAGGATCTGTCCTTCCAGTGAGCACTCAGGGTTGATTTCCTTCAGAATGGATAGGTTTGTTCTCCTTGCAGTCCAGGGGACTCTCAAGAGCAATCATAATGTAGCATAATTCACAAATCACACGATGTATACTATAATTCATGTAAAATATTTTCAAATCGAAAAACATTAAACAAGAACAACGTAAACAAGTAGTTAAATACAAGTATTATCAAGAGAGCCAGTGTGGTGTAGTGGAAAGAGGGATGGACTGGCTGATGGGATCTGGGTTCAAATCCCTGCTTTCCCCACGGAGACTCACCAGAGGGGTAGCAATGGTAAAACTATATCTCAAATATTTCACGTACAGTGGTGCCTCGCTAGACGATTGCCTCGCAGGACGAGGAAATCGCTAGACGATGCCTTTTTGCGAGCGCTACTGCGCTTCGCAAAACGATGTTTCCCTATGGCGATTTTCGCTAGACGATGAGGTTTCCCCATAGGAGTGCGCCGACTAGTGGTGAAAAGCTGTCAGTGCAGCTGTCAGTGCATTCCTATGGGGACCCTCACTCGCTAGACGAGGTTTCCCTATGGGAAATTTCGCAAGACGACTGCGTTTTCCCTTGGAACGCATTGAAGCGATTTCAATGCATTCCAATGGGAAAACGTGCTTCGCTAGACGATGTTTTCGCTAGACAGCGATCCTCGTGGAACGGATTAACATCGTCTAGTGAGGCACCACTGTATTATGAAAACCTTTTAGCTCAGGGGCTTAGGTTTCTGGCTGCAAAGCCAGAAGTTGGGAGTTCGATTCCTGACTGTGCCTCCTTGTCAGGGGCTGGATTTGATGATCCATAGGGTCCCTTCCAGCTCTACAGTTCTGAGAAAATGATGATGATGATGAGGTTAGGTCACCATAAGCTGAAAACAACACAATGGCATATAACAATAACAACACTGTCAGAAGTATACCGACATTATTCTAAATAGTTAACGTTAAGGCATCTAACAAAAAATGAACTTGTTGATTATGGTCAGTGGTATCAATGTTGTCATAGGGACGTGGTGGCGCTGCGGGTTAAACCGCAGAAGCCTCTGTGCTGCAAGGTCGGAAGACCATCCGTCGTAAGATCGAATCCACGCGACGGAGTGAGCTCCCGTCGCTTGTCCCAGCTCCTGCCAACCTAGCCGTTCGAAAGCATGTAAAAAAGCGAGTCGATGAATAGGTACCACCTCGGTGGGAAGGGAACGGCGTTCCGTGTCTAGTCGCGTTGGCCACGTGACCACGTAAACTGTCTATGGACAAACGCTGGCTCTACGGCTTGGAGACGGGGATGAGCACCGCCCCCTCGAGTCGGACACGACTGGACTAAATGTCAAGGGGAACCTTTACCTTTACCTATCAATGTTGTCATGCTCATCTCCATCATGAGTATTGTATTATCTCTGCTCCATGACCTTTAACAGGAGCACCATCATCCTGGCTTTTGCCGCTGAACTGTGCTTTCCATATATGGCTCTGCTGATGGAATATAAATAATTGAAAATCTCCTGCCTGCCCCTTTTCTGTCCTTGGGGAGATTTATGACGACAGCAGCAAATCCAGTGAATTCCAGGGCAATTGCCTAATTCTTCCGATTCTCAGAGTTATTAAATGTAATATCCGCCCCTTTCCCATTTAGGAACAGAGGAAAGGATTGTGCGGGAGAGTAGCCTTTGTGAATAGCAGCCAGTCTCCCCTGGGGAGCTTGAGAGACATTTCAGCGATAAAATTAAAAGACAGCGTTCAGATTCTCTCTGCAGGCAAGCAAGCCCTCTATCGGCCTTACGAGGGGCCGGAAGCACTTTGGTGATCAGGCGGTTTGGTCACCATGGGTCCACTGGGAAAGTTACTTTCCTTGGACCCCCAAAATGCCCAAGCAGGCACAGCCGCTGGCCTTTTGCAATCGGTGGGCTCCCTCGAGGTGGTTTCCTTGCAAAATCAAGGATGGCTGGAGACTAAGCCGCTGCCGCCACCCCTGTGCTCATCCTGCCAGCTGGCCCCCCACCTGTCAAGGAAGGTTTGCTTGCCTGCAGGAATAAGAGACTGTGGAAGTGCTCAGCTGGCCTAGGGCGACATTTGAGGAAGTCAGATTGCATAATTAAAGCCATCCATCTCTTCTTTGGCTCTGTAAAGGAGCTGATGGTGCCGCAAAAATCATTTCTACTACAGCTGGCCAACGCTGTATCTATCATTATTCTTATCTGTCACTTTGCTCATTTCATGATCGATGCAAACACCTTCTTCTTCTGTGACAGTCGTTTCCTCTCCCTTTTTCAGTATCAGAAAGGCAAGATTCCTTCCTTGTATCTGCGTGCTTAATGAAGTAAAGACAAATCTTGATTCTTTTTGGGGGGAAAAACACACATTTAAAGGTCTTATTCTGCTTCCAGCAGGTTTCTGCTTTCCTTGATTTGCTGGAGGGCCCATGGTGGCCGAACCGAGAAGAAGATAAAAAGAAGAAAAATAAAAAGCCCATGACAATTGGTTGTAGGCTTCCTTCAGTCTCGAGAGACGATGGTAACGTGCTCCGAGTAGAGGACTTGGAACAGCGTCTAGTGTGGCTGAGAAGGCCAATTCAAGAGTGGCAATCCCTTCCACACGGAAGACAAAGACAATCTGTCCCCTGTCCAGCTCCCTGATTTTGCTGGGTTCGGGACTGCCTCTTGGCCTCGGCCTGCTGGACAAGGGTCTCTTTAAAATGTGAGAGGCCATGCTGCACCGCCTGCCTCCAGGCTGAATGCTCAGAGGTCAAGGTTTCCCATCTGACAATTGGTTATTCAAAGCTAAATACATGCAGTTAAAATCATGGCATGCTCTTTTCCCCTTTATTTCTGCCTCATGCCATTGCTGCTTACCCAGCACTGAAGTTTAGAATGTAAATTTCTTGAGACAAAGATTGGGCTTCTTCTAGAATAGCAGTTCCCAAACTTTTTCGAGTCGCAACCTGCTTTTATAATTGCCAAGTCACCGGGGACAGCCTGGTTTGCATAAAAAGGCATTTTTAGTAGGGTAAAATCATCCCTTCTCAGAAAATAGAGGATTCTCTTTCCCCCAAAGGGCCTGTTTCTCATACACAATAACTTTAACATCCCACTCCAAAAGGTCAAGGAATAAATTGTTTAGCAAGGGCTACAACACCTATAAGGGGACTCGCGACCCCCCAGAAAACACATTGTGACCCTCAGGTTGGGAAACACTGTTCTATAACATAAAGTGCCATTTTTTTGTTGTTTAGTCGTCAAGTCGTGTCCGACTCTTCGTGACCCCATGGACCATAGCACACCAGGCCCTCCTGTCTTCCACTGCCTCCCGGAGTTGGGTCAAATTCATGTTGGTAGCTTCGATGACACTGTCCAACCATCTCGTCCTCTGTCGTCCCCTTCTCCTCTTGCCTTCACACTTTCCCAACATCAGGGTCTTTTCCAGGGAGTCTTCTCTTCTCATGGCCAAAGTATTGGAGCCTCAGCTTCAGGATCTGTCCTTCCAGTGAGCACTCAGGGTTGATTTCCTTCAGAATGGATAGGTTTGTTCTCCTTGCAGTCCAGGGGACTCTCAAGAGTCTCCTCCAGCACCACAATTCAAAAGCATCAATTCTTTGGCGGTCACTGGCCTTGTTGTTAGCCATGCTTTCTAAGGCCCACTTGACTTCGCTCTCCAGGATGTCTGGCTCAAGGTCAGCAACCACACATCCAGATCTTTCTGGTATAATTCCTCTGTGTATTCTTGCCACCTCTTCTTGATGTCTTCTGCTTCTCTTAGGTCCCTACCATTTTTGTCCTTTATCATGTCCATCTTTGCACAAAATGTTCCTTTAATATCTCCAATTTTCTTGAACAGATCTCTGGTTTTTCCTTTTCTATTATTTTCCTCCATATCTTTGCACTGTTCATTTAAGAAGGCCCTCTTGTCTCTCCTTGCAATTCTTTGGAAGTCTGCATTCCATTTTCTGTAACCTTCCCTATCTCCCTTGCATTTTGTTTCCCTTCTCTTCTCTGCTATTTGTAAGGCCTCGTTGGACAGCCACTTTGCTTTCTTGCATTTCCTTTTCTTTGGGATGGTTTTTGTTGCTGCCTCCTGTACAATGTTACGAGCCTCCAGCCATAGTTCTTCAGGCACTCTGTCCACCAAATCGAGTTCCTTAAATCTGTTCTTCACTTCCACTGTGTATTCATAAGGGATTTGGTTTAGATTATACCTGACTAGCCCAGTGGTTTTTCCTACTTTCTTCAGTTTAAGCTTGAGTTTTGCTATAAGAAGCTGATGATCAGAGCCACAATCAGTTCCAGGTCTTGTTTTTGCTGACTGTATAGAGCTTCTCCATCTTTGGCTGCAGAGAACATAATCAATCTGATTTCGGTATTGCCCATCTGGTGATGTCCATGTGTAGAGTCGCCTCTTGTGTTGTTGGAAAAGAGTGTTTGTGATGACCAGCTTGTTCTCTTGACAAAACTCTATTAGCCTTTGCCCTGCTTCGTTTTGAACTCCAAGGCCAAATTTACCTGTTGTTCCTTTTATCTCTTGACTCCCTACTTTAGTATTCCAGTCCCCTATAATAAGAAGAACATCTTTCTTTGGTGTCAGTTCTAGAAGGTGTTGTAAGTCTTCACAGAATTGGTCAATTTCAGCCTCTTCAGCATCGGTGGTTGGTGCATAAACTTGGATGACTGTGATGTTGAAAGGTTTGCCTTGGATTCGTATTGAAATCATTCTATCATATTTGAGATTGTACAGCTTTTCCCACTCTTTTGTTGACTATGAGGGCTACTCCATTTCTTCTACGGGATTCTTGCCCACAATAGTAGATATGATAATCGTCTGAATTGAATTCTCCCATTCCCGTCCATTTTAGTTCACTGACGCCCAGGATGTCAATGTTTATTCTTGCCATCTCCTGTTTGACCACATCCAGCTTACCAAGGTTCATAGATCTTACATTCCAGGTTCCTATGCGGTATTTTTCTTTGCAGCATCGGACTTTCCTTTCACTTCCAGGCGCGTCCGCAGCTGAGCGTCCTTTCGGCTTTAGCTCAACCACTTCATTAGCTCTGGAGCTACTTGTCCTTGTCCTCCGCTCTTCCTCAGTAGCATGTTGGACGCCTTCCGACCTGAGGGGCTCATCTTCCAGCGTCATATCTTTTAGCCTTTTGTTTCTGTCCATGGAGTTTTCTTGGCAAAGATACTGGAGTGGCTTGCCAGTTCCTGCTCCAGGTGGATCGTGTTTAGTCAGAACTCTCCACTATGACCTGTCCGTCTTGGGTGTCCCTGCACGGCATAGCCCATAGCTTCTCTGAATTACTCAAGCCCCTTCGCCACGACAAGGCAGCAATCCGTGAAGGGGCAAGCAACTTACTCTTTCTCCTACAAATGTCTCAGAGTGAGTTACGTGAGATCTTAAGAGCCAGTTAATGAGAAAGAGGTGGACACTGGGGAACTTATAGCTATTCTCCTCGGTGGATCTCTATACTTCCACTGAGTAGCAAAAAGGAATTTTACCAGAAATTCAAAACTCTGAAATAGAATGGTCTCCCTATCCCCTTCCTGTTTTATTAAATGGCCTATTCTATCTTCGCTGTCCCAGGTGGGATGATGATGATCAAGGCAGAACAAGACCCAAGAGCAACAAGGGGCCAGATCACTTTAGTCACCCTGGCTGGAACCAGATACAAAAAGAGACAGTACCCATATTGAAGTGTAAGATATATTGATTATTCGGGGGGGGGGGGGTTGGTTTGGTTTCTGAGGTGAATCCTCTGGGGTGAGTCTTCTTCCTGTGTCTCTGCCGGAACCCAACACTTCCTGTCTCTAAAACAGTCTTAATGAGATTAAGGAGAGATTAACTTTCTCACCATGAATTAGAGATGGGCACAAACCGCAGGTTTGGTGCTTCGTGCGTGTTCGTCCTTCGGTGGTTTGTGGTGGTTCATTCTTCGGATGAACAGGTGTTCGGCGGTTCTCAGCCCCGTCTTCTCCGGAGGGTGTCCCGTCAGAGTTCAAGCTCCGGCTTCCCTGCCCAGTATCCTCTGGGTGCTGCCTCTAAGTGGGCTCCTGCTGGAGAAGACGGGGCTGGGAAGCGCCAAACCCCTCTTTGCCCAAAGGACGAACCAGCACAAACGACCGAACTGATGGTTCGTGCCCATCACTACCCCATCTCTATAGTCTGGGAATATTTTCCCCACAATTGGTGGTCCCCGAATCTACCCCTTCTTCTTTCTCTCTGTGCGTGGTTTAGGAAAAGACCCTCCTTTTCTCACTCCAAATAGTCTGTGTAGCCACTGTGCAGGGCAGCCTGAATCTCAGAACCCTTTCAGTCCTGTGAGTTTGCTTCTTTTGAGCCTGGATTTACTCATATTCATGATATACTCTGTTGTTCAGTCTTTGGTATTTCCCAATATACTGTAATCATTGTGTATATTTTTACTTCCGGTTGTTCAATAAAATCCCCCTTCTGAATAGGTCCATACGAGTGTGATTTACTCGGTGCAATCTGTGTCCAGACACACCTTCGCCATAGTTCAAAGATCCCTTAAGGGTGTGTCTCCAAACACATGTGAGTTCACGCATGTGAACATACCCGGTAACAGAGAGTGAGGGTAAAACAGATCAAGCTAAAAGCCAGATTGAATGACCAGCAAGATGTATTGAGGGGCTGTCAGATCTCAGGGTGCAGCTGAAGCCTTAGGCAATTGCTGTGCTTCTCCGGATCTCCTGGAGGGAAGGGAAGTCTCAGGATGATCCGAACCGGGGAAGATGTTGATCTGTTTTTTTAATATATGAAATAGCTTTAAAGCCAGGGCACTCCTCTACCTGTTCCCAGCGAGTAACAGGTCCCACTGGCTCAGTTGAAAGTATGTGCATGTGTTGCGTCAAATGACACAATGGGTCCAAATTTATGTAGCCATGACCTCTCTCCCCAGTCCTTTCCCTTAAAATTGCAGAGCTGGAAGGAACCCTATTGATCACTGAGTCTTTTCATTCCCCTCGTTTTGGTGTGCTGTGACAATCGTGGCATTTGGAAGAAGACAGTGTTGCAAAGTTTTGAATTTCTGCTCAGATTCCTCTAGCTGTGTAGCAGAAGTGCAGGGATTCACAGAGGAGAATAGCTTCGAGTTCCCCATAGTAGTCCACCCCTTTTCTCATTAACTGGCATAACTCACTCTGAGACATCAGTAGGGGAGAAAGAATAAAATCATATTCTTTTCTTACAGTTGTGAACAGATCAAACAGCAAACTGACAAACAACATGGCTGCTTTCAGCAAGCAACTTCAACAGACTACCAACGGCCAAGAGACAACAGAGAGGGGGAAAGCACTGAGCAGAGCTTTTTCCCTCTTTGAATTCAGAGGCAGGGAAGGAATGATTGGTTAGTGCTGGGTAGATTGATAGTCATCCCAGTCCAGATAGTCACCCCAGCCACACCTACTATTCCATCTTGAATAATTGTTAATTCTCTGTAAATGGTGGTATAACTGTTTTATATGTTAATTGTTTTTATATTCTCTGTTGTGAGCCGCCCAGAGTAGACTGTGTCTAGATGGGCAGCATACAAGTCCAATAAATAAATAAATAAATAAATACTAGAGGTGGCATGCGAGGTTGGGGAAAAAAACTCCAACAGACAGGAAGTGGAGCACCAGCATTGTAACTCACGAGGCTTCTTGTTGCATAAACCCCTGCAATCCAAACACTGAAGGGGGATGACTCCCCCCTTGCCTAATGTGCCTATGACATTATCAGAACCCGCCCTCTTGGTATGATAAGGGCCTGCTCCGTCTGAGGTTGTGGTCTTGAAATATATCGGGGAATATGATGTTGCTGACTTGAGAACCCTATGCATAACAAAACTGAAAGTAAAACCAGCCAGTGATAAAGCAAGGCAGAGAGAGTGAAGTGCAATAACAGCAATGCCCAAAATTAAATGGAAAATGAAAAGAGAACTAGAAGACTTGAACACAGATCTTTCACTGCTGATGCTAGAGCAACATCTTGTGATACCTGAATTTCACTCCTCTCCACTTTAATTAAAATGGGAAGCATACTTCACTATGAACTCATAACTGTTGACATGGATAGGTGAGAATTATGCACGCTTCATAGAGCCCATTTCTGTGAGTTCTGCATGAATCTCTCTCCTAGGCCTGACTGGACGGAGGTGAGCCTGGGGCCCAGTTTTGTGGTACAGAGATGTACCAGGGAGCCTCTTTTGCAAAATGAACAAGTGACTTGTTTCTCCAGAAGAGGAGGATGCCAATGGCCAAAACACACCTGATGTTGAAGGGAGCGCAATTCCTGCTCAAAGTCTGACTGCTCAGAGGCAAGAACAGATCAGTAAATCATGATGAGCCACAACAGGCTCCCTCTCTGGTTGGACACGCCAGGTTCCTATGAGCCCTTCAATTCTTTACTCAGTCTGGAAATGGATTTAACAAATCCCTTGAAATTCAGGCAACATATGAGTCAGTGTGTGTGTGTGTGTGTTGTGTGTGTTTGTGTGGATGTGTTGCAATACAACCAGGAAATGGCCTAATTCAATTTTTGTTTCCAGCTGACAAACAGCAATTGGATTTCGCTGATGGGCTGCCAACGTCCGTATACTTTCTGGTTTCTGCTAACAACCCCCCTGAAAACACAGCAGCGTAAGAAACCCGCCCACCACGGGGGCTGCTGGCTTGATCAGAAGAATATATTAGCAGAAGATCAAAGGAGGGTAATAAATCTCCTGCCACTGCTCCCTCATTACACTAGATAATTTGAAATTGCCTCCTGGGCATTAAACAGTTCATTATTTTTTTGGCGAGGGAGGGAGCAGGATTAAGGGAGCAAACATGTACGGACAGCAGGGTGGGAAAAAGAGCAGTTCTTTTAATTGATGTTTAAACCCCGACAAATTGATGCAGCTGGGAAAAAAATAAATCAATGGGACTCCACAGGCAGCGCAGCCCCCAGTTTAGAGTTGTTGTAGAACGATTTGCTCTGGAACACCAAGGAATTTGTTCATTCATGAGAACTCATAGCTTACCCATCCCATAATAAGTCACTGTGTGCTTTACTTAACACACATCCCACTCACCCCTACCCCACAGAGCTAAATTATACCCTATAAAATAGTCTGCGATTAGAAGAGGGAATGTCTTAAGTTTTGGAAATGTCTGATTGTCACTGCAGGAGCTCTCCGGGCCTCCTGCAGTTTTCGGATTAGGGTGCATCTACATTAGTGATATTGGGAGGAAAGCGATGACAAACCTAGACAGCATCTTAAAATGCAGAGACGTCACCTTGCCGACAAAGGTCCGCATAGTCAAAGCTATGGTTTTTCCAGTAGCGATGTATGGAAGTGAGAGCTGGACCATAAAGAGGGCTGACCGCCGAAGAATTGATGCTTTTGAATGGTGGTGCTGGAGGAGACTCTTGAGAGTCCCCCGGACTGCAAAGAGAACAAACCTATCCATTCTGAAGGAAATCAACCCTTAGTGCTCACTGGAAGGACAGATCCTGAAGCTGAGGCTCCAGTACTTTGGCCATCTCATGAGAAGAGAAGACTCCCTGGAAAAGACCCTGACGCTGGGAAAGTGTGAAGGCAAGAGGAGAAGGGGACGACAGAGGACGAGATGGTTGGACAGTGTCATCGAAGCGACCAACATGAATTTGACCCAACTCCGGGAAGCAGTGGAAGACAGGAGGGCCTGGCGTGCTCTGGTCCATGGGGTCACGAAGAGTCGGACACGACTTAACGACTAAACAACAACAACAACATTAGTGATATGCCTCGGAATATGCATCAGCATACTTTAATTCGATTTATAATCATACGAAAGTCATCTGATTGGACAGTGCTGGGTTATAAAGATGAATCCAAGAGATGTCATCCTCTACACACCCAAAAAGTTGGATTACTTCCTACAGCTGTTCGGATTACAGCACACAATCCCTCTTACCTTGAGTCTGGTGGCACTTCTCAGTCCTTCCTCAGGTTAAGGGGAAGATTTATCTCTTTCCGCTTTGGTGGGATATTTTGGCCCACCTTGGGCCTTCCTGCTATTCCAAAATAGCCCTGGAATGATCCACCCCCCACCCCCACCCCTGGTTGTTTCTCTTCAGATGCTGAGAAACATCAAACTCAAAGGTTGTTTTTCTTAGTCAGCCAACCATGCTTTTGGGTAGCGCTATCAGACATTGCATGTATACAAAACAAGAAGGTTGCCTTTCGATCATCAATCTAAATGGAGACTGGAGCCAAGAAAGAAGAAGAAGGCTGAAACCTGGAAGGGCAACAACGAAGGAGCTAGAAAATATCCTTATTTGTAAGAATGTCTTACTGGTGACCAAGGCCAAGATCATTCATCCATGCGATGGGATTCCGTTACTACGCATGGATGTGAAAGGTGAAGAAACTTAACAGGAATCATAAGTTGCCTCATGAGGAGCCCTGTCTGCCCCCTTACTCTTTGGAAAAAAACCAAAGCAAAGTCTGCTGTTTATATACTGTCCCATAGTGCTTATAGCTATCTCTGGATGTTTTGCAATACAGGCTACATATTTACATACTTAATTGACTGAATTCAGGAGGATGGAAGGTGGAGCCAACCTTGAGCTGGCTACCTGAGTCCGTTCGGATCCAACTCAGGCCACGAGCAGAGTCTTGTCTGCAGTACTGCAGTTTAACCACCGCGCCATGGGACTCTATACAAAGATGGCTCCTCCTTGGAAGGACAAGAGAAAGGGGTGAGGAAAAAAGGACCCGGCACCTGCCATGCTAAAGGACAGCAATCCAAGGTCAGGAGCAGATCGAAGATAGTCTAGGAAAACTTAGGAGATGCCCTTTCTCTCTTCTTCCCCATGGAAGGACATGCAATTTTTCGAGTGTCCTCTGAGCTGCGTTCACTTACTTCCAACAACATTCACAACCTCGGCTAACTCTATGAAGACACACAATGGCTGAAATCCTGTTGCGGTTTGCCCTAGAGCAGGCCCATTGAATCAGTGGGGACAGGGTGAGTCAACTCTTCCGTAAGTTCCACGTGGATTCAAACAAGCCTACTGTAGTTGCCTGTGAAGATACTTTAGGTTACTTCATGCAACTAGTGTGACTTTCTGTGTCAAGCAGTAGGATTTGAGAGAACAAGAAACAAGAAAACCACGTAACAGGTTGTTGTTGTTTAGTCGTTAAGTCGTGTCCGACTCTTCGTGACCCCATGGACCAGAGCACGCCAGGCCCTCCTGTCTTCCACTGCCTCCCGGAGTTTGGTCAAATTTATTCTGGTAGCTTCGATGACAC